>QAOA01006795.1:345874-788238 GCA_003255065.1 Cercis canadensis
TGAATAATATATTTCTTATATATTTTGAAGGAAATGAGATGAAAGCTTAATCTCCACTGTCCATTTAAAACAATCTCTACCATCCATTGAGGAGAGTAAGTATAAATAGATGAGATTTCTAATTTGGCACACTAAACTAATATCATGTATTGTTTGAGGCAAATTTTATCTAAAATAAAAATATATTAATTTTTTATGCTTATATATATGTTGCCCCTAATACATAACATTTATAAATTCGCCCCTAAGGAGGAGGAAGAGTCAATTGTATTGAATAAATATTTTTGATGATCTATTCAAATTGAACTTGATTTAGCAGGACAAGATAAAAAAAGAAGAAGATGAATTTCATATGTTTTATAATTGGAAAAATTGAAATTGGCGAAATAGATGAGTGAAGAGTGATTTAACTTGATTTAGCAGTAATTAGATAGAGAATGAAATTGAAGAAGTGAAATTTTTTGGAGTGAGAAGATAAAGTAGGTGCTGTCGCAGATGCCTGATTAGTACTCAGCCATGTAATAGAGACAAAAGTACAGAGATTGCCCTAAGGTTTAGATCAAAGGAGGAAGAAGGCTATTTATATGATTTATGTTTTTTTTTTCAGTTTTATGTTCTTTTTAGGTCATATTATTTCATTATTATGTGTAAAAATAAAAAGGAATTGGGCTGTTTTGTAATAACTTATTGGCCCAAATACAAACTCAATCCAGTCACTATATCAAGGGCCTAGAAGAGGCGAGCGTGTTTGAAATTCATATATTTTATAGAATCAATTTTTGAACCAAAAAAGAAGAATAAGATATTCCCAATTTTATTTCATTTCAAAATATGAAAAATAAATAATCTTGTGTGTTTATTTATTTCTTTTCTTTCCCTTGTGTTTTATGCATTTGAAGTCCATGTAAAAACCTAAGTTTTAGAAAAAAAATGCTAACAAAAAGATAATGGATGAAAACTAATTTCGGCTCTTTTTCCCACAGTGCATGGTAAATTTTATCCCATGTTTGCTAAGTATGTTCATTAGAGTCGCAAATTGAATTACTTATGTTTAATTAAAAGGAAAAGCCATGCATGCAAAGGAAATTTCATTTATGTAGCTAAAAATATGGCAATTTGATAGAAATGAGGTATTTGGACAAACTATTCACACAAATTGAGCACTATTAAAACTATTTACGTAAAAAGGACACTTTTAAATTTTTTTTTTATTAATGTCTGAATCAGAGTGGATCATGTTTTTGCTGGTATAAAACGTGTATAAACTAATCACGCTTTAGGGTAATTTTTCTTCAACGCGTGATTACTGTTCACAGAATTTTCAGATGAAGTTACATTTTTCTGAAAGTAATCACGCTTTAGCAATATGAATCACAATTTACAGGAAAGGATCACGGTTTAACAAAAAAGAGGTCACGATTTTGGCTAAAAGGAATTACGATTTTGCCTAAAGTGTGACCCTAAAAACATTTGGAAATACCTTTGAAACTTAAGTTGGTAATAGTCAAGCCAATTTTGGAGCCTATCTCTTTGTCTCACAAGTTTAGCAAATTTGTTTGCATTGTAGACAGCCTGAAAATAGAATGCACTATGAATAAGGTAAAGCAAAGAAAAATTATGCTGATGAAAAATACATGAACTCCATTTATAAAACGTTCATTCATCAACTTTTCATTTAAAAGATTCCCTTAAGTTATTGTATTGATCTTTTATAAACTTTCCCAAGCAAGATCACAACTAAATTTATTACCTGGTGACCAATGTAATGATTTGGGTGGTTTGTCTAAAAAAATTGATCCACAGTATCTGATACAGAGTGCCCAGAAACATGTGGGATATTCCTGACAACTACTTGCAACAAGCATGTAAACAGTAAAGATTTATAAAGATGGACAAAAACAAATCAGAGGGGAAATTAGCTTAAATAGAATTTAGAAGTCAATAATTCAGGTTAAAAGAGTTGTCCAAAAACATCATATCTTTGTTGTAAGAGTCTACAAGATGTCACCATCATATTCCCACCAAGGGACTTGGAAGATGAGAGATATGATAGTTCACCAAGAAAAAGAAAACTTGATGAATTATAAGCCCCATTCATATAATCAAAATGGGAATTACCAAACAGAACTACAAGTGAGGCATTACTTCAAAACAGCATGTTCTGAATTATTATTTTTTAATTCTTTTGTTAGAGGGAAACATAAACGTACCTTATAGCACATGACCCCTTCAAAAAATTGAACTTGGGTCACGTTTTCAAAGTCACATTTTTGGTTTATTTGGGGTCACGGTTTTGACTTTTTTAGGGTCACGCTTTAGGCAAAACCGTGACCCCTTAAAAGCCAAAATTGTGACCCACTTCAAAGCAAAACCGTGACTCTCTGTAGCCAAAATCGTGACTTTCTTTTTGTTAAACCGTGATCCCTTCCTGTAAACCGTGATTCATATTGCTAAAACGTGATTCATTTGGAAAAAGCGTAATTTCATTTGAAAATTCTGTGAACAGTGATCACGTGTTGAAGAAAAATTACCCTAAAACATGATTAGTTCATACACGTTTTACACCAGCAAAAGCGTGATCTACTTTGATTTAGATATTAATAAAAAAATTAAAAGTGCCCATTTTACGTAAATAGTTTCAATAGTACTCAATTTGTGTAAATAGTTTGTCCAAATACCCCATTTCTGTCAAATTGCCTAAAAATATCCCTTTTTTCTTATAAAAAAATATATCCCTTTTTTAACTTAAAATTAGTTTGGTGAGCTGAAATATTGATTTTCAAATATCTTTAAACTTAGGTAAATATATATCATAAACCAAAATATCTATAATTAATAGGATAATTATACATTATTTATATTTTAATAATATATAATTATTTATAGGTTACACAAAAATATTAAACTTTTGTTGTGGCCTAGCCTATTTATAGATGTAATAAGGGTATTAACACGTAGTTTGGGAATTCTGAGGTGTACTTGGGAAGTGAAAATTCATGCCAAAAAAAGAAAGGGAAGGAATTTGAAGTTTGAACCGATGCTTGTTTGTTTTGTTTTTTCCCAATAACCATTGCTGTTTGAAATGTTGGAATGGCTGGGCCCCGCTTCCCAAGTAACCAATTAATTACGTACGAGAGTGGTGCCATTCATGGACCATGCACCAAGTATGGTGGAAGGAAGGGGTTAATTGCGTTTCAGTGCAACTCCAACTCATCGAATGAAATGACATTCTTGTCCCTCATTTCCTTTTGGTATAGTCCCCATAATAAAAGTTCAGTTTTTTTGTAAATGTAAATTAAATAGAAGTTCAGCTTTAGCTTGTACCCTAAACCCTAGTTTTTATCTTGGAATTATAATAATATAGCCGTTTCTTTCTTTCTTGCAAATTACCTGAATTAATATTCAATTAATTCAATGGGCTATGGTGGCACTTAGGATTACTTGTCAATGGCTTTTTTTTTTCTCCTTTGTGTACATTGTTAATGGTTTATCAAGTTTGATAGCTTCCCCATCTGAAACAATAAGTTATAGTCCCTAAAGTATAATATCAATCACTTCACATATTTACAATTTTAATTAAACAATTATATCTACATCATTCTCCAAATTTTTTCATGGTACATAATTATTAAACCAAAATAAAATATATTTATTTTTTTAATTTACAAGGCAGCTTATATACCTTTCATGTTAACCACTTTATTTAAAATATAACATTATTTCAAATGTATAAAAACAATAAATTATTTCACCTTTGATTTGAAAATTATATATATTTTTTAAATTCTACTTCGTCCAAGCTTCACAATCAATCAATAAAATAGAATATTGTGCTGGCTAAACATATTTTATTAAAAAATAAAAACATTGAGTAATATCTATTAGTTAAAAAGGAAAACCCCGAGTAATTTTACCGTCTGCTTAAAGAAACAATTAACCTGAAAATGCCATACCAACCACCAAAGGCTAGCTTAAGGGCTCCTGTCCCACAATCTCATTAAAAATTCTATGCTTTCCTTATCATGTTACTTTGGTCTATTATTGGAGCTCTTCTATTTGTTGAGCCCAGAAAACTCTCGCTTTTTATCTTCAGGCATGTTTTATTTTCTTTTAATAGGTTATAATCCAGAGCAAGAGTTTTCTTTTTTATTTAGAAAGGCTCTTATTACAAACAAATACTATAAGCTATCATATTATCCATTAAAATGTTTGATATGATATTGCAAGTTAAATTTAATACTTGTTATTCAAATTTTCAACTCAGTTACGCTATATCACCTTAATTAACGCATACATTACGTTACAATATCCAAAGGAACTGAGTTTTTTAGTGCCGCTACTGAGAAGGTCAATTTTGGGGAAAAATTTTACTTATATATTTTCACGTTTGTTTTGTCTTCGGATTGTGTATTTTTAAGATTGTCCATTCTACGGGAAAGTATGTGGTGAAGGAATAGTCCAACCGACGAAATTTGACTTTTGGGAAAATTATAACCATAAGTATTGGATCCAAATCCTAGAAAAATGTCGTCTTCGGATTGTGTTTTTTTAAGATTGTCCATTCTACGGGAAAGTATACGGTGAAGGAATAGTCCAACCGACGAAATTTGACTTTTGGGAATTATTACCATAAGTATTGGATCCAATAGAAAAATACCTGCCATTGGTTGCTGGACACTTTCTCTGCACACTGGGTTCTGCTTTTGATACCAAGCATTTTCAGGTTTGACCCTTTTTTTCTGTTTCATCTAGAATGATATTTTCTGCCTGAGACTGCATTGGGTGATCAGAAAAATATGGGCTTTTACTGGTGTTTAGGTTTGAATGGAGTTGTTGAATTTGTTGTTCGTTGTTTCTGCAATGCTGTCAATGCATGCTCTTTCTCTCATTTCTTTCTTGTAAGAAACTGGACGTTGAATTTTCTCACAAACCCAGAAATGATTTTTATTGGGTCAACGAAATATGGCTACTTTTGATTGGGATTCTAATGTTTTCTACTGGGAAACTTTGCTTGCTTTGTGGGTGTTTTTTGGTGATTAATGGGTCTGTCTAGTTTTATAGTTTTGTTTGATTGACTTTGCTGCAATTGTGCAACGGTATCAGAATTCTTCATCAACTATTTGTTTGATACAGGGAAGATGGTACAGAATGGTTTTGTTGAAGAAGATAATGAGGACAGCAAGTCTTCAAACATTAAGGTAGAGTTCATGGTTTGACCTTGGATTGGAGTAGAATTAATAAAAATGAGTTGGAAAGTTTTTCCTTTTTTACTTGTAAGTGTGACGATCACCTTTTCTGTATTATCTCTTTGAAAAGTTTCACTCCTTTGCCCGAAACAACAAAAAATGTTATGTCCATCATATGTAGACTATGGATCTAACTTTTGTATGAAATTTAGTTTCATGTACCCTTAAGCTGCTATCAGCCTGTCAGGATTTTAAAGTTGAAGTGATACTCATGGCCGTAAATAATTTAGGTATATCACGGTTGTCAATGTTAGACTTGGGTCTCTTGTGTGAAGAGATAATCATTATGCCACCCTTTATGAGTGGAAGTTCAAATAGTATTCTCCAATTTGGGAGCTAAGTTCGTTTTTCATCCTGAAACTTCTAAGCTTATCAATGAGTGGAATTGATCCTGTCTAAATGAGTTTAAATATTTTTTTTCTCTTAAGTCAGTATACAATCAGGAAACCTCCAACGAGGATGGCTGGCACAATTCAAAAAATTGTGTACACCATTTTTTATTGTTAGTTTTGAACTAAGGTATCAACAAGGAACAGGCTTATTTTGTAATCATAACTCCACATAAAAAGAAAACTCATAAAACGAGATGCCTGCCTCATTAGTAATGTATGTATAACTACACTTGATGCCATTATAATTTCAAGATTTGGGAGGTAATTTTAGGGGACTTCTTCAGAAATTTGATGATTTAAGTCTTCAACAAAAATTCTAATTCTCATTCTTTTGCCCGATTAAGGTTGACCCAGGGAAACCTGCAGCACTTACATGGCAGCGAAAATTAGACACTGAAGGCAATGCTCCATTGGAATCCTCCTTAAGTTTGAAAGAGATAATTCATCTGGTAAGTTCTTTCATAGACACGCTCCTATAAAGAAACCAAAATCTCAATGTCCTGAGTTCTTTGTTTCCATATCAGGACGAGAGCTTTGAAAGTCACCTCCCTGATGACATGTTTTGCTACTTTGTTATATTATCTACATTAAGTATTTAAATATCAATTCTATTATTGATCATGTCAATATATTTTAAAAGTTAAGGGACTTCAGGGGATTTGATTGTTATAGCAATCCTTAGATAGCATTCTTTGATTTGATAGGCTCCAATTGGTTATCGGCTATGGCGCCAAGTTCGGGAAGAATCTGCCAGAGGAAGGGTAATCTTCTTTTACCTAGAAATTTTCATCTTATCTTGATTTGTTGGTTATGATGAAGTGTCCATCTGATTATCTTTCTTGACTTTGGTGTTTCTGTCCTTCTCGCAGAAGGTGTTTATTGATCCATTTGCTAAGCGTCACATAACATCTTGTCATGGTGTTCCTTTAGGTGGTATTGGGTAGGTCTTCAATCTTTTTGCATGTTGGAATTGCTTTTTTCAGTGACTAAATCCAGAAAACTAATCAGTCTTATATATTTGAGCCTTTGAGTGGCATGTTGAACAAACAGGTGTGCTTATTTTTTCTGGAAGATGTGTTTTCTTCTTTTCTTTTTCTTACCCCCCGGCCCCTCCCCCTCTTCTTTTCTAATATTTTTACTATTAGGATGTGTGTTTACTGCAATTAAGTGTAAATTGTTTATAGGTAAAGTTGTTTTTAACATTTATTTATATTTGATATGAGAATAGACAAATTACAACATATTACTGAAGTAAAATAAACCAAATCAAGAAACATGCTATTCATGGATATAATTTAGAATGGTGTGTTGAGAAGTCTTAATTTTAGCCTTTTGTAAAGCTGAATAGAATCATAAACATTGAATTTAAGAGGAATAGCATTGTATCAATGAATGCTTATCTAGTGCAATATTAGTATTTTCATCATATGATTATTGAAAATACCCAAAAAATATGTAGTTAAATATATTTGTTGCAGATTCTGTTGGTTTCCATTACACATTAAAATCATTATTGCATCATATAATTGCTTGGTTTGAGTATGTTCCAGAATATTTTTTGATAACTTTTGAGTGTTTATGTCATGCATTTTTTTTGTTGTTGACAAACTGGTCTCCAGTGCAGGAAGCATTGGAAGAAGTTATAGAGGAGAATTTCAGCGTTGGCAACTGTTCCCCAGAATATGTGAAGAAAAACCAGTTTTGGCTAATCAGTTTTCTGTAAGTTTTCAATCCATTTGAACTGGAAGATTTTTTGCTCCTATCTTGGAAACATGCTAAAAATCATAATACTGCTTAGTTGAAATGTCTTTTTCTTTCTTCTTATCATAAGTATAAGTGCATAACACTTGTTGAAGAACCCTAAAAGTGTCAGTCGTTAAGGATGAAACACTAGGTTTGATATATGGAGAGAGCAGAAGCTCTTAAGTACCTGGTGCTGAAACTCAACCTTTGACGCTAATTTGTACTGGATTTTGATTTTAAGAGTGGGGATGGTAAGGATGAAACACTAGATCACTTGGTCAACCTGGATTTTATACCATGTCAAATAACCATTTAACCTTAGAAAACATACTTTCTTCGCTTCTTATTGCTAATGATATTACATCTTTTGACATGAATATGACTACTGTATTAGGTTTTTGTTTCGCGTTCAAATGGTGAAAGATATTCCAGTGTACTATCTCCAGGGAAGCCAGATGTTTTGAAGTAAGCTTTTATTGATTGCCATGTAATTTTTTAGTTATTAGTTTCAAATGATCACATTCAATACTTTGGGTTTTTTTATTCTAATTGATTTGCTCAACTCTATGTGCTTAAGCAGAGAAAATCCAGTGCCAGGAATTGGATCTTGGGACTGGAATCTCAGTGGACACAGTTCTACGTATCATGCTTTGTATCCAAGGGCTTGGACAGTATATGAGGGTAAGCTAGACTAGGTGGCTAGCTTCCAAGTCCACTATGATATTTTTTCATGTTTAATCTATCTCTTAGATCAATCAACTCATCCGTTCAAATGCAGAACCCGATCCAAATCTGAGAATAGTTTGTCGTCAGATTTCACCCATTATTCCCCATAATTACAAGGAGAGTAGCTTTCCTGTGTCAGTTTTTACTTTCACGGTAGGCAAGGGTCTCTTCAATTTTTCCTTTTGGTTACAATTTGATATATCTACATTTAGTAGTAAGCAGTCAATTTTGTTCTGTACAGCTAGATAATTTTGGCAAAACAGCCGCTGATGTCACCTTGCTTTTCACATGGGCTGTAAGTGATTCTTTCTGTTTGCAGTTTCTGTTATAGTCAATCATTTTTCATGCTCCGTAGTCTATGCTTCTTTTGAGGTACTGAGTGCAAATGAGAAGCTTCATTTAATGATTGAAATGAAGATTTGTGAAGAGTTGATACTCATCCCTTTCAATTTTGCCTATGTGCATTCAGAATTCTGTTGGAGGACCTTCTGAATTTACTGGTCGTCACTTAAATTCGAAGATAATGTAAGAAGATTGTCACTAGGTCTACCTTCTTTATGCAGATGTTCCCATTTAATTGCTTATCTTTTCGCATAGCTTGCCTACAGTTTATTCTAACACGCAAAATTTTCTATTCTGCTAGGATGAATGATGGGGTGCATGGTGTGCTTCTTCATCACAAGTAAGTCTAACTTGTTACTATCTTTTTACGTGAAGGAGGAAAAGAAAAACAAATCGAGAATTTGTGAGTGGAATTAATTGTATGCCGCCAATACAGGACTGCAAATGGGCATCCTCCAGTCACATTTGCAATTGCAGCAGAAGAGACAGAATATGTTCATATCTCAGAATGCCCTTTGTTTGTGATATCTGGTGCCTCCCAGGGTCTCACAGCAAAGGACATGTGGCATGAAATCAAACAGGTTAAAGACATATTTCCAGATATTATATGATTTTCATTGAAAAATATATGTTAAATGTTTTTATGATATCTTGCGCTAGTTATCTGGTCCTGTGCTATCTTACATCTATCTAGTGATTCTGTTCTAAGCGTTTTATGGTGTAAGTAGCTTATGTTTCCTTTCTTTTTATTTTTGGTGACTGAACTGATTGGTGATTCTTTTTGCATCAGCTACATGACTGTCACCACTTTTCCATTTTCTAGGATGGGTTTTGTTCACATGGAATCAAGTTCATAATTATTGTTGTGTACTCTTGAGTTGCCATATTATTGTTAAACTGAATTGTGATACTTTTTGTTCATTTAGCATGGATCTTTTGACCATCTGAAATTTCCCGAAACACCCATGCCTTCAGAACCAGAATCATCCGTTGGAGCAGCTATTGCAGCAACTGTGACTATTCCATCAGATGCTCAACGCACTGTCACTTTTTCAGTGGCATGGGACTGCCCTGAAGTAAATTTTTCAGGTGGAAAGACTTATTACAGGTTGGTGATAGAATACTTGTATGAGAAGATTTCTAATTTGAAAATTATGCATAACTGAAAAAAAAATAATTACAGGCGTTACACTAAATTTTATGGTACAAATGGGGATGCTGCTGCTGATATTGCTCATGATGCTATTCTTGGTAACATTCTTTGCTGAGCTAGTTTAAGTTTCTGATTATTTGACTTTATATATGTATATACGTATGTGCATCTATGTGTGTGTATTAGAAATTTGAGAGCAAGAATATGAATATAGTTGTTCTTGGCATCAAATTCAGATGTAATCTCCACCTAACACACACAGACATGCATTATTTGACAGTGTTAATATGCTTGATAAATTGCTATTCAAACTTCTTTAACGAATTGGTTATACATAGGGCATGGTCAATGGGAGGCCCAGATAGAAGCATGGCAAAGACCGATTCTTGAGGACAAGAGGCTTCCTGAATGGTAAGTTTGAATACGTTGTTCACTGAATGCACCTGCACTGAGATCCTAAAGTTTTTGGAGTTCATGGCAGGTATCCAATCACCCTTTTTAATGAGCTTTATTATCTAAATTCTGGGGGGACGATTTGGACAGGTACTTTCAGCACTTCAAAAATTGGATTCTATCAACTTAAGTTCATTTTCCTTTTCAAAATTTTGAAAACTTTACACACTTAATAGTATATTATCATTGTCTCTGTTGTCATTATTATTTTCTCTTTTGCAGATGGTTCACCCCCAGTGCATAGTTTAATTAGCATAGGAGAAAGAAAATTTTCCCTGGATAAATCATTGTCTGAGTTAGATTTATCGAGTCCAAATGATACTGCTATTAACATTCTTGAAAGGTTCAGTTCAGTACTTGAGCAAGTACACACTTCACCTGCATCAAGTTCTGCATCTGGGGTAAATCTGCTCCAAGAAGGGGAAGAAAACATTGGTCAATTTCTTTATCTTGAAGGCATTGAATATCAAATGTGGAATACCTATGATGTCCACTTTTACTCATCTTTTGCACTAATCATGCTATTTCCAAAACTTGAACTCAGCATCCAAAGAGACTTTGCTGCAGCAGTAATGATGCATGATCCTGGAAAGATGAAACTTCTAAATGATGGCCAATGGGCCCCAAGAAAGGTTCTTGGTGCTGTTCCCCATGATATTGGAGTCAATGACCCTTGGTTTGAAGTAAATGGCTACAATTTTTATAATACAGATAGGTGGAAAGACTTGAATCCGAAATTTGTTCTCCAGATTTACAGAGATGTGGTTGCCACTGGCGACAAGAAGTTTGCACGAGCTGTTTGGCCCTCTGTTTATGTTGCAATGGCTTATATGGAACAATTTGACAAGGATGGTGACGGTATGATTGAGAATGAAGGCTTTCCTGATCAAACTTATGACACATGGTCAGTGAGTGGTGTGAGTGCATATAGTGGTGGATTGTGGGTAGCAGCACTTCAGGCAGCATCAGCCATGGCGCATGAAGTTGGTGAGAGGGGTTCTGAAGATTATTTTTGGTTGAAGTTTCAGAAAGCAAAATCTGCGTATGAAAAATTATGGAATGGTTCTTATTTCAATTATGATGGCAGTGGGGGAAGCTCAAGTTCATCCATTCAAGCTGATCAATTGGCAGGACAATGGTCTGTTTTTTGTCTTTTGGAAACTAAATCCTTTTTTATGTGTATATGTCATTTGCATTCTTACAAAGCATGTTCTATACACTGATCTGATATTGGTGGATTGGTCCATTAAAATTTGAGTGGGAAGCCAAGTTATGCTACTAGATTCTTATGTATATATTTTCATTGTGCAACATGGTTGAAAGCGAGTTTGCCTAACATTGGTAAAATTGGTGTGGAAGAATATGATCATTATGTGTGTTTTGAGGATATGGCTCTAGATAAGTCTGACGGCAGAGAAGAACTGTTAGGTTTCTTTTAGTTTCATACAAGGGGTTAAGGACACTCATTTAGCTGAAATCTAGCTGTTGGTATCAAAGCTCTGTTAACTTGATTATGTATGTGCATAAGTATTGCAACTACATAGGAGGGGAAACCTTTGTTAAGTTTTATTTAAGCCATGATTGTGAAACTAGACTTTTGTAAGAAGAAGAAAAGCAATGTTTGGAGATATCTAAAGAATTTGAACTTTGGGGTTTATCCACAGTCTATTGCATATGCAGCTTTCCCTTTGTAATTTTAAGGAGTCCAAACTTATTGTTTGCTACTTTGCAGGTATGCTAGAGCATGTGGGCTTCTGCCAATTGTTGATGACAACAAAGCTAAAAGTGCACTTGAAATGATTTATAATTACAATGTTATGAAGGTCAAGGGAGGGAAGCGAGGGGCTGTAAATGGGATGTTACCTGATGGAAAAGTTGACATGTCATCAATGCAATCCCGAGAAATATGGTCGGGAGTTACATATGCCGTAGCTGCAACAATGATTCAGGAAGATATGACTGATATTGCATTTCAAACTGCCGCTGGAGTATATGAAGCTGCATGGTCTAAAGATGGATTGGGGTAAGTATACTTTTCTGTCCACTTAATGGTATAGTTCATCGAAAATTATGGGCTACAGAAATTTATCATAACTTGCTTAAACTACTGAACCAAAATTTATTAAGAATATTTATTTGACTACAAAATTTTCTTTTCCCCGTCTAACAGAGAAGCTTCCTTGCTTTTGTTACTAATTTTTTGGCTTCTCCTGTTATTTGTCTTCTCTCTTTTTAAGTACTTCGACAATGATATGGGAATTGTACATTCTGTTATGGCAAAAATTCTATCAACTAAACAATCTCTACTTCTCTGTATTTGCTTCAAGCTAAATTAGTAGTAAGTAGCTTGTTCAGTTACCTTATTTGAAGACAATCTTCTAGTTTTACTGAAAGCGATATCCATTTGGGTAAAATTTTGTTTTCTGCTGGGAAGGATAAAATCACAGAAGATAAAATGATTGCAAAAGTTTAACTCAATTCTTTAGAACTTTCTGGGAATACACACTAGAAACCCAAGTTCAGTGGTAATGCTAACAGTGCTACTGGCATTGTCAGTTATGGTAGATGCTGCAACTTGAGCCTGAGATCTTATTTGGCACATATTTGGAAAAACAATTCTTTGAAAAGTTAATTGTCTTGGGAAGCACATACCAACTATATATGACAATCTGCATGAGTTGTTGGAGTACTGCTTGGGTCTGAAATAAATTTTTCATCTTGTAATTCTAGCTTTGAAGGTATGTTTTTGTTTCATGTATTCTTTTCAATAGCTCATTAAGTCTCTTCTGTTTGATCACCAGCTATTCTTTCCAAACTCCTGAAGCATGGAATACTAATGATGAATATAGATCTCTAGCTTACATGCGCCCTTTAGCCATATGGGCGATGCAGTGGGCATTGACGAGAACAAAGAACACTCAAAATGAGAGTAAATGTTATGTAAAGGAAGATACTTTGTCTAGAGATCATGCTGGTTTTTCAAAAGTCTCTCACCTTCTAAGGCAGCACGAGGTTGCAACAGCTAAAAGTATATTTCAGGTTATATATGATTTCACTTGCAAGAGGATGTGGCTATAAAAATGGCTTGTTTTGTATATCATGTGAAGACTGCAGTATAATGTTTTCATATGGGTTATATTCTTATTGGCCCTATTGATTCTGAACAGTCCCATTATTTTACTGTAATATAGTGGCTCACTTTTGATCAATAAGAAAAATAAGGATGTAATATTGAAATAAAAGATGAAAATTAAGCTCCTTGCATCTTTTTGGGGATATTAATGGTATTTATCTCCTAAAATTATTACATTGTGTGGTGTGTGACCTCCCAAATCTTCTTCCTAATGTAGGTATCTCAATGTTAATGTAGGATTCATCATTGTGTTTACACATGTGGTTTTCTATTTGCAAATTGTTTCGTTTTGTTTTGTTTTTTTTTTTGAATTTTTTTTTTGATGAATTTTAAAGTTATAAGACTGAAATACTGGAAATTGCTGTAAGATAAATAAAAAAACCATTGGTGAATAAAATATCATACCATTTGATGTCATGTTAGTGTTAAAATCGAAGAATTTTTTTTTTGCCCCTACTAATTTTATTTTTGTTTTGTATAAATTAACAAAATATATTTTATCAAAATTTGAAATAACTACTAACTTTTTCCATTACTATCTTATATTTTATTTTAAAGGAAATCTATTCTCAGTTAATGCTTCACAATAGAAAGTTAATTCTTTTTAGAGTATTGATGATATATTCACATTTTTTTTTTCATAAATTTTCTACAATGAGTTTGAAGAATTTTATTTGAAACAATTTGTGGACAAAGATGGTGGATATATATAGTATTTAGTAATTTTTTTAAGAAAATTATTGTTTGGTTCCAAACAAAATTGTCTTTTAATTTAATTTTTTTTCATATCATATGAAATATCTAAAATTTCTCTTAGTGCTATATAATTATTCTATTAACACATATGATTATTTTATTCACATATATAGTTATTATGTTCAACAATAAATAAATAAAATTACATATATAAACAAAATAGCTACATAATATTAAGTGGTATTTTAACATTTCACATAATATAAAAGAAACTAAATTGAAAGAAAATTTTGTTTGAAATCAAAAGGTCTTCCCTTAAATTTTTAAAATGAAACAATAAATTTTTTTTAATAATTTTTCACTGAATTATCCAAAATAATTAAGTGAAAAGTTTATAAATATTCTATTTTGAGAGAAAAGTTTATAATTAAGTGAATGTATTTTAAGTCAAAATCTATAACTGCTATATCCAAATTCTCTCTCCCCTGTCCTAAACTCACAAAAACTCTCCAAGAGTTCCAATAAATCCGGATAGCCAACCGTCGTCTATATATAATTCCAAGTCTCTCTTTCATTCTGTTTCTTTCATCTTCTTCAACAAAAGTCAACAATCTGAAATAAACAAGAGCGTTAACTAGTAGTAAAGGAGGAGTTTCGCTCGTTCGCCAGGGCGGTTTTCCCGTTTTATGGGAAACCGCTCTTCTCCTTGGATTTCAGATTCATATTTTTATCAAATCCTCGAAGTAAGATTTCTGTACTCTTATGATTATTCAATACAAATAGGATTGAAAACTTTCCCTTTTTCTTATATTTTTGCTTAATAGTGAAAATTTCAATTTGTAAGAGTGGTGACTCTTCTTTGTTTATGCTCTCGATTTTTTTATGTTTGTATTTTTATCTGAAAAAGGGTTTCTTGTGATCAACCTGTTTTCTCTTCTCTAGTGGGTATTTCAGAGCTTCTGTAACTGTAAATAACAATCTTGGGTTTGTGTTTTTGTAGACCCGTGATCAGAGTTTTGCAAATTGTATGAAGTTTGGAAGACCAGAATTTTCATGTTTGAGTTGGGATTTTGTTCCCAATTCAAAACTGATAAGAAGTTTTCATTTCTCAAGACCCTTTTAGTATATGATGGAAGGAAAACACAATATGGTTGGAAATTGCCAATGTTGGTGCCCTCAGCCGGGTAAATGGGTGAAGGGCAAATTGGTTGGATCAGGATCTTTTGGCACTGTCCATTTGGCCATGAGCAAATCCACTGGAGGACTTTTTGTTGTGAAACAATCACATTCAGGTGCTGGACTTGAGGCTTTGGAGAATGAGGTCAAAATTCTCAAGAGTTTAGGATCATCCCCTTATGTTGTCCAATGTTTGGGGACAGAAAAAGGTGAAGGCAATCTCAGTGTTTTGATGGAGTATATGGCAGGAGGCAGTGTGGCAGATGTGGTACAAAATTTTGGTGGATCATTAGAAGAAGAGGTTGTTAGGCTGTACACTAAAGAAATCCTTAAAGGGTTAAAGGATCTTCACCAACTTGGGCTTGTGCATTGTGATCTCAAGTGCAAGAATGTGCTTTTGAGCTCATCTGGGGATATCAAATTGGCAGATTTTGGATGTGCAAAAGGGCTAAAGGACTTGAAGGGTAGCGGTGGTTTGGTGAAATCTTTGAAGTCTATTAGTGGTACTCCCCTATGGATGGCTCCAGAAGTTTTGAGAAATGAAAGGCTGGATTCTGCAGCAGACATATGGTCTTTGGGATGCACAGTTATTGAAATGGCTACTGGAAGGCATCCCTGGGGTGGTGATGTTTCAAATCTAATGGCTGCTGTTCTGAGGATTTCCCGTGGCGATGACACGCCTCAATTTCCAACCCATTTCTCCAAGGAGGGTTTGGATTTCTTGACCAAGTGCTTGGAGAGAGATTCTGCAAAGAGATGGACAGCTGAGAAGTTACTTAACCATCCATTCGTTTCGGGGAATTCAACAAGAAGTTCTCAGAAACAACATGCTTGCTCACCAGCAAGTGTCTTAGAGGTTCAAAGATTTGATGATGGTTATGATTCAGATGAACCAGAAAGTCCTGAGGGGGTTGATTTCTCAACCAGAGAGCCATTCACATGGTGCCATGGTGAAGGAAAAGCAACAGCTATATTGCCGTGGGAAGATAGTGCATTTGGGTCATCAGGAAATTGGATTACTGTTAGATCAGGCTGAAAATTGTCAGAGTTGAGCAAAATATGAATGTAGAGGAATTATTAATGTAGACAGAATATTTGAATGTACAGCTTGTGTTTAGGAAATCGCTTGTCAAAGTTTTGGTTGGCTTTTTTCCTTAGTCACACAATTTTATAACAAAAGGAATAGCTTTTTTCTGGTCACAGAATTTTGTATCTATAGGAATAAGATTTGTTAAATTTTGTGTAAACAAAGCAGGATTCTGCATGGCACTTCGTGAATAAATCTGTTGTCATCAAAGAAAAGATGACAAGAGTTTTTGACAGTAAAGATATAATCGAGGAATTTCTGTCAAATCAGGGTTGTCTTTTAAAACCAATGCTCTGAGTTGGGGACGGTTTGGAGACTGTGATAGATGAGACAGTTGAGTGTCAATAATTATGTCACTAAGCCATTCAGCACCATCGGGTTCAATCTGTGCCAAGACTCCAACGTTTCATAGATTTCTTTTTGCAGCTGTATTCTTGTTTGCAATGTAATGGAAGATCTAGGTCTTCTGAAGATGGAACAATCTAGAAGCTCTGTTGAGAAATCATTTGCTTCTTGTGCTGTCTGTACTAATCCATAAAGAATCCATTTAGACATCAATTCAGATTCTTCCACACAGAAGCCTATAATTCCGGAGATGCTTAGACAGACTTTAAGGCAATGTTTTTTTTTATCGGGTCCAAACTTCCGCAGAAGATGATGAGTGAATTAACCATAACTCTACTCATTCCATCCATAATAATACAGCGCAACTTTTGCAGTGTGTGTTCGCAGATTTCAACATCTTGCACATTCTTCAATGACCTCGCCACTAGCACATTGGCATGAAGATTGCCACGACACTCCTCAACTATTTGCTCTGCAATTCTCTGGATGGCACTTGATGAGCGTACAAGCTCACTGCCTGCATTCCTGCAGAAGATCACCCATGGCAGCAGATGATCCTCTGTCCTTATTTCCATATCATCATATTCCCGATGGCGACAAGAACTATTAACATATGCCCTTCTCCTTGATGATGATTCAGTGGTTATAAACACCACAACACTTGTAGCAGATATTGACTTAGAAAATCCCGCTTTCCAGGGGTCTACCTTTTTGTCACCATCCCCATCCACACCAAAAGCACTAAATAATTTCCCTCCTTCATCTCTTGTTCAATACGGCTTGCAACCAGAACCTTGTCAACATTTGTCTCAAGCCCCACTTGTCTTGCGATTTCCTGTCCAACTTCAGTGTCACTCTGACACTCTGAATCATCAGTCCATAGGACTCTCCGAAATGTTTTTCCAATTCCAACCATGCTGTCCTCCTTATTCAAGGCTGCTTCTATTTTTCCCAACACAGCTCGTTTTTCGACATCGTTTCTTGTTGAGAACATGAGATTGTGAATGTTGCGTTCATCATCTTCATACCCTAAAGTTTGAATAAGTTGCACAACGGCAAGATCAGCGGGTAAATTGAGAATGGGATCTGGTGCCACTACCACATCATCGACATGAGTGGATTCAAGCACTTGTTTCCCTTCCCTTGTGAACTCTATGGTGGCTATAGGATATGTCGAGCTGAGGATTAAAAGATCCCTTTTCCTCATATTCCTCAAATTTCCACCACTTGGATGTCCAATTTGCTGAGGTTCATGGGGTAACTATTTATCTAGACTCGCCTTCTTCATCGTGCGCTTTGACTTTGTCCAGCTTCCTCGCTAGCGTTTGAGCCTCTACTTTGTCTCTATTCCACGCTCGCAATTTGATCATTCCATGGCAAACTTAAGTTGGAGCTGAAAAGACGAAGATATGAAACTTTAAGTTACTGAGAAATGTTGGGGATTTTAAAATTAAAAATTAAAAAGTGGAAAGTATAAAGTTTATTTTTGGATCAATTTCACTTAAACTGAGTTAAAAATAGAGAAGATGAAAAAAAAAAAAAAACGTATGCTTGTAAAATTATTATATACTAACCATAACTACATTTATAAATATAATAACTACATAATTTAAGAGATATTTTAAAAAGTTAATTTCAATCAAGTTCTAAAATTTGTGAAAAGAAAATATTATATTGAATTAAATGATTAAAATATCTCTTAATGTTACATAATTATTCTGGCATATAACATCAAAATATAATTATATATGTAAACAAATAATAAATATTTTAATCATTTATTCGATATGATGCATGTTCTGCATCTGAAAATAAAAATATCTCTATGTAAAGAAAAAAATTTAAACCTTTATCTCTTTTTCCCTAAAAATAATTTTTAAAGTGTTTATTTATAGTAAGTAAAACTCTTTACCATCCAAATAAAAGCTTAAAAGCAGACTTTCAACTTCGTGCTTCAGACAAAAAAAAAAAAGGCATTTTGTAGACCTATAAAAGAAAAAGAACCAAAAAACATATATTACAAATTTATCAAGACATTTCCAAAGTTGATGTACGTTTCCAACAGTAGACAACCAAAACTGACCTCATTACACATGGTAAAAATATCAAACATACTAAACTTGCAAGAACAAGAAATAACTTAAAGATGCACGCAATAATTTCTCACTTAATTAAAATCCCATTAGTAATTAAAAAATAGCTCATGATGCCATTATTTTTAACTTAGCCTAGAGTCAGATTTAAAATATTCAACTCGTCCTTAATTAGGATGTAATATCAGTCTTGAATATAATATAAGAGGCATATTGAGGTCCACCTTTTTATTTTATAAGTATTATTGTAAGCTCTCGTTGGAGACATGAAAATAGGATAGCTTTCTCTCACACTTTTGAGAATAAAAAGAAAGATAATCAAATTTATATCATACTATATGTGCCAAAATGAGTATAATAATATATTAATATGTACAGTTGTATTGTACAATTGTCTATGTTGTACATTAAAATTTGAATTAAAAATAGAAATAAATTTTGGGAAAATATTTTCTTTATTTTCTTCCCCTATGTTTCAAAATTTTTTTCTCAAAAATAATTTTCAGTATTTTCCTTTATATATTTAATTGTTAAAAGAAAAATTAGTCAATAAAATGTAACCTCTTCAAGAAGGAAAATCGCTACTAGCTTTTGCAATCATGAATACACAGCCTCTCAGGAAGCTCACTGACCTTCATTTCTTCATGAGAATTAAGGCATAAGGCCTGTCAGAGGATTTCTCTCAAACAGCTAGTAGTTGCCATTCTTTGGAAGCAAGAATTGTTACAAAACAGCTATTTCACTCGCATTTAATCTTTAAATACAAATAAATTCTACGGACAACACAATCAACACCATTCAATTCTTCTATTTGTCTCAGGTACACATAATCTTTCTTCCTTCTATGGTTAATACAGTTGCTTTATAATATATGCATGCCTACAACTGATAGTGAACCTACCTTAAATTAGATTGAAACTTGTAACCACTTGAAAGCCTAAATTAGCAAAATAAACACTTCAAGAGCAAGAATAAATAAATAAAAGAAAATACTTGCTAGTCAGTATTTTATTGTATTTCTAATTATCATTCACTTTGAATTTCAACAAAATTTTGGCAAATTTTTTTCTAACTCAATAGGATTACTCAAAAATAAATAAAACACTTGAAAACCTAATTCCTCTTCTTACATATTTACACCACAAACTTGTTACACCTATTTCCACCACCTTGGAGATGGTATTATATCACCATATTAGACACGTCAGCTAGTTAGTCATTAAGCCACGTCAGCTAGTCAGTTAGATGACAGCTGTAGTAAGTTAGATAACAAAAGTTAGTTAGACGGCTGATTATTCTCCACACCAGAGCTAGGTGCTTGTGCTATATATACTTGTACTTTGTAAACATTCAATTCAATTCAGTACAGTTTATTCTTCACATTGTTTTCGTTCTCTTCTTCTTGATCGTCTTTGATGTAATATGGTATCAGAGCAATCTTGCTATTCCGTCTCTGTGCATTGAAGTTCGATTGTATCGTCCTCTCTTTGCTTCTTCTTGTTCTAGTCATTAATGGCGAATTCCACCATTGATGATGCTTCAAATCCACTTTTTCTTCACCCTTCAGATTCTCCGGGGCTTAATCTAGTGTCGCAAGTACTCACCGAAGATAATTACAATTCATGGTGTCGAGCCATGCGCATGGCATTGCTGGCCAAGAATAAGCTCGATTTCGTTGATGGATCATTACAGTCCCGGATGGGAGCAACATTCAACTTTCTTTGGCTTGGCAGTGCAACAACAACATTGTGGCTTCTTGGTTGCTTAACTCAGTATGAAAAGAAATAATTGCTAGTGTGATATATTCTGCCACTGCTACTGACATTTGGAGAGATCTTCAAGAAAGGTATCAACAACAAAATGCCCCATGAATTTTTCAACTCAAGAAAGAATTGGTTAATCTTTCACAAGGATCAATGATAGTGGAGCAATATTTCACCAAGCTCAAAGGAATTTGGCAAGAACTTGGTGAATATCGTCCAGTTTGTCAATGCACTTGTGGGGGTGCAAGGCCAGTTGTTGAACATCTACTCCAGGAACATGTGCTATGTTTTCTTATGGGGCTAAATGATTCTTATTCACATGTCAGGGGACAAATCCTGTTAATGGATCATCTTCCCCCAATTAACAAGGTATTCTCCTTGGTTGTTCAAGAAGAAAAACAAAGGGAGATTGGCAATCTATTAAGTCCATCTGATGCTCAAGCTGCCTATGCAGTCACACATCCTTCTTCCAGGAAAAATTTTGATGGCTCATATTCCATAAATAATTTTGATGGCAAGCAAAGATATGTCAAGAAAGATAGACCATTGTGTGCTCACTATGGTGTTCTTGGACACACGAAGGATAAATGCTACAAGCTCCATGGTTATCCACCAGGGTACAAGAAAGGTAGATAGACAGGAACTGTGAATCAAGTATCCACTGCCACTCAGAATCAATCCATGGAACCCCCTCTGGAAATAACATCACAGCAGTATCAACAGTTGATTCACTTACTTCAAACTCAATTGTCACAAGCTGCTATACCTGATGTGGATAATTCTGTAGAGTCAAACCCTACTAGTATGATTCTTTCTACCATTAATACACATTCTATTGTTAATCCAGATTCTTGGATCACTGATTCAGGAGCAACATCGCATGTCTGTCACTCCATGAAATTTTTTACTTCTTACAAATCTTTGAAAAACCAATTTGTCAATCTTCCAAATAATTCCAAAGTTTCAATTTCAGCTATTGGCACAGTCCAGTTATCACCTAATTTTCTGTTGCATAAAGTGCTTTACATTCCAGATTTTCATGTCAATCTCATATTCGTAGCAGCTTTGTTGCAACATTCATCATTAACTGTTACTTTCCACAATGATTCCTTCCAAATCCAGGATCCCAAGGGATTGAGGATGATTGGCAGGGGTAATATGTGCGAAGGTTTATACATTTACCAAGCAAACTTGGTCACTCAATAAGCTTTTGCTGATATGGGAAGAATACATGCTGTTCAAAATTCATCAATTGAGTCTTTTGTAGTAAATGAATCTGATTTACATTCTTTCAATAATTCCAGTTGTATTTTAGAATCACATAACTTAAGTCATGCATATTTGTGGCATGCTAGATTAGGTCATTTGTCTGAAAAAATCTTGAAAGTAATCAGCAATAAAATTTCTTTTTCTTATCCCTTGCATTACTCTTCAAATAATTGTCAAGTTTGTCCTCTTTCTAAACTTCAAAGATTATCTTTCACCTTCTCTAATAACATGTTCACTAATCCTTTTGATCTAGTCCATTGTGACATTTGGGGACCTTATCATCATCACACTCGTGATGGTAAGACCTATTTTCTTACGATTGTTGATGAATGCACAAGGTTCACATGGCTTTATCTACTGAAACAAAAATCAGAAGCTACAAATTCCATCATTAACTTCTTTGCCATGATCAAAACTCAGTTTGGTAAGACCATAAAGCAACTACAGACTGACAATGCCAATGAGTTGGCTTTGACAAGTTTTCTACAAAAGGAAAGGGTAGTTCATCAGTTCTCATGTCCCTAAAGGCCTGAACAAAATTCAGTGGTTGAGAGAAAACATCATCATTTGTTAAATGTGGTTAGATCCTTAATGTTTCAGTTTAATATTCCTTTAAGATTTTGGGGTGAATGCATACTGGCAACAGTTTTCCTCGTTAATAGAACACCATCTCCACTGCTTAAACACCAAACCCCTTATCAACTCCTTTACAACAAGGAACCAAATTATGCAGCATTCAAGGTGTTTGGCTATCTTTGCTTCGTATTCATACCCTTACATGTAAGAAATAAATTCTCTCCACGACCAGTGCTTGCCATCTTCATGGGATATCCTATAGGATACAAAGGATATAGACTCTATAATCTTCAAACTAGAAAGTTCATCATTTCCAGAGATGTGCTTTTTCATGAAACGGTGTTTCCCTTTCAAGCACTATAAAAAAAACGCTTGAGGTAATGTACACTTTTCATGATGTGGTCATTCCAATCTCTCAACCTGACACTGTTTGTCCTCTTACCATAGTTGCTGATATTCCACCCTTGCAAACAGACAACCTTTCTCCTGTTGTCACAGCCATTGATACTGTTCCAGTATCTGTACTTACTCAAAATCCCTCTGCTCAAATTCTCTCAGCGGTTGATACCACTCTTTCTCAAAATTAACCCACTTGCAGGACTAGTAGAACTATTAAACAACCTACCTATTTGCAGGACTATGTGTGCTCACTGTTAGCTCCTACTATTACCTATCCAATACAGTAGGTAATGACCTATGATAGATTATCCACTGGCTACAAAAGTTTCATTATGCAAGTGTCTAACATATATGAACCACAATTTTATCATCAAGTAATCAAATATCTTGAATGGAGGTTAGCCATGAAGGAAGAATTAGATGCCCTTGAAGCAAACCACACCTGGACAGTAGTGCCACTTCCAAAGGACATACACACCATTGGTTGGAGATGGCTCTACAAAGTCAAGTACAAAGCTGATGGTAGCTTAGATAGATATAAAGCTCGTTTGGTGGCAAATGGCTATACTCAACAAGCAGGGATTGATTTCCTGGATACCTTTTCACCAGTGGCCAAAATTACCACTATCAGGTTATTGCTTTCTATTGCAGCAGTAAGAAAATGGACATTGGTTCAACTCGATATAAATAATGCTTTTTTGAATGGTGATTATTTGAGGAAGTATATATGCAATTACCCTTGTGGTATACAGCTAAGGGGGAGAACATGTTATGTAAGCTCAACAAGTCACTCTATGGCTGACAGTGGTTCCACAAGTTTTCAACCACCTTACTCCAACATGGTTTCTCTCAGTCTCATAGTGATTATTCTCTTTTTACTATTGGCAAAGGTGCAACACTGGTCATTCTTCTTATTTATGTCGATGACATAGTCCTTGCAAGACCAAATGCCAAGATAGTTCATCAAATTCAACAATTGCTGCAGAAGCTCTTCAAGCTCAAAGTCCTTGGTGCCTTGAAGTATTTTCTTGGCTTGGAGATAGCTCATTCTGCCAAAGGTATCTCTCTCTCACAACAAAAATACACTTTACAGTTGTTGGAGGATACTGGATTCTAAACCAATGTAAGTTCTAATGGAGCGTAACTTGAAGCTCAATAAAACTGATGGGGACTTATTACCAGATGCCTCTATGTATCAAAGACTGATTGGTCGCCTCATGTACCTAACCATTTCCAGACCAGAGATTAGCTATGCTGTGAATAAACTGAGCCAATTCATGTCATGTCCTAGAACTCCTCACCTGGCCTCAATTCATCATCTCCTTCAGTACCTCAAATCAAGCCTAGGACAAGGACTATTTTTTCCTTCCAATTCTTTTCTCAAAATCACAGCCTTTGCTGATGCAGATTGGAGAAGTTGTATTGATACCAGAAGATCCACAACCGGTTACTGTGTCTTCATTGGCAATTCTTTTATCACTTGGAAATCCAAAAGGCAACTTACTGTCTCAAGGTCTTCTGCAGAGGCTAAATATCGAGCCCTGGCTAGTGTCACTAGTGAACTATTATGGCTGCGATAGTTATGCAAAGTTTTTGACATACCAATTCCTTCAGTCATGGTTTTTTGTGACAATCAATCTGCCATCCATTTGGCTTCCAATCCAACTTCTCATGAGCGGTCCAAACATGTAGACATTGATTGTCACTTCATAGGTGAACATGTCAACTCTAGCTTCATCAAGCTTGTCCATGTCAAGTCTCAACATTAGTTGGCTGATCTTTTAACAAAAGCAGTCCCTGCCACTCAGTTTAGATACTTACTATCCAAGATGGGAGTCTTAGACATTTATCTCCCACCTTGGGGGGAGTATTAGACACGTCAACTAGTTAGTTATTAAGCTACGTCAGCTAGTCAGTTAGATGACAGCTGTAGTAAGTTAGATAACAAAAGTTAGTTAGATGGTTGATTATTCTCCACACAAGAGCTAGGTGCTTCTGCTATATATACTTGTACTTTGTAAACATTCAATTCAATTCAATACAGTTTATTCTTCACATTGTTTTCGTTCTCTTCTTGATCGTCTCTAACGTAATACACCAACTGGGGTTTACTCTGAGATGCTGTAAGTAATGCCACTCCCTGATGATGTTGTGGAATATGTTGGATCCATGGCCCACTCGTTAGACCCAAATTGTGGAGTAACAATGAGTGCTTCCCATCCCGCAGTCTCCATCGGTAATTGATGGTTGCTTGGATTTGGAAACTGCTTCATAGTTTCACTTATTCATTGTTTTTCACATATATATTATCAGTAACTACAACTAAATGAAAAATTCCAAGCAAAGGAAAACAAATCTTCTTAGAATCTCAATGTGGAATTTACTTTTACTTTTACATGAGAAGGGAAAGGATTCGTAAAATACCATGCGTTAATAAGGTGATGTTATCATTCAAAGGTCCATCAATTTCCTCCAAGGTATTCCATCTCAAATATGCTTCTCTCACCAATTTCTCTAGATAGATCTGCGAAGTCACCAATAACATACATTAAAAATTAATCAGTGATCAAAACCAATATATAGCTAGTCTAATCTATAAATTGATACTAGCTAATTAATGAGTGGAACAAAATTGATTATATTTCTCGTACCCTAATCATATTGCTTGTAAATCTGGGGGAAATAATCGGCCTATTGATTACAGCTTTAACCAATTGGCATATGGGATTCAGAACGATAGTGAAATGAGATCCACGGTACACGTAGAGCTTCTTTCCTATGATGCAAGTCCTTGCGTGATTGATTGTGACATCCATCATTTTTTCTGACATCCCAATCCCTAAAACCTATATTATGTAAAAATACCATTCAAAGAGACAATTAGTTCCACGCAATAGAGAAATCGCAATATTGATGTATATACCTTTCTGAGCTTAGGAGGGTCAACCATGGACAACTTGAGAAAGTCTTGCACTGTGTAAATTCCCTCTTCAGACAACTTTCTGTGCAAAGCTCCATCTTTCCCAATCTTCTCTAGGCGCCAAACTTCGTCAAGCAACACTGGAAGATGCTTTTTGTACACTTCAAATGTATAAAAATAAATTTGATTAATAACAATATAGACATAAACGTATACATAGGAAAAGATAAGATTAATTTAAGATTTCAACACTAGATCTGAGAAAAAAGAAGAAGAAAGAAACAAAACTATCGCTAATAAGTTCAAAATATCACTAGTGTTAAACAGAAGATAAAAGACAGTTATGATGGAGGGTGAAGTGCCACATTAGTTGGCCACGTTAGTTGCCAACTCAGCTTTAAGTTAATTAAAGTCAAAGTTAGTTAGAAGTCAGCTAGTGCTTAGTCATATAGTTCAGTTAGTTTATATTCAGTTAAGTGATGAATTAGTTTTGCTGTACAAGCTTCTAGAAGAAGATTAGTTCACCACACTAACTGATCACATTACTATATATTGAGGGACTGCGATACAAAATTTAATTAAGATAATTTTCATTCAATGAAATCAGTTTTCACATTCTAGTTACAGTTTTCTATCTTCTTGCTTTTCTCTCTAGAATTCCTATTCTGCATAATCTTTCTGCTACTTCTGTTCTTTGCCTTCTGGTGCTTGATCGTGGTGCTGCCTAGCTTTGCTCATCAGTGATGATTCATGATCCATCTACTTCTCAGAGGAATCTTCAACTCTAACATGGTATCAGAGCTTCTCTAATGGCGGATCACTCTGCATATCCTGTGACGTCATCTCAAGGATCAGGGACTTCTATTTTTCCAATGTTAGGTCAGTCTCTCACCATCAAACTTGATAGAAATAATTACTTAATCTAGAGGAATCAACTGTTGAATGTGGTAATTGCTAATGGCTATAAGGAAATTCTGGATGGATCAAGATCATGTCCAGAAAAATTCATCCAAGATTCTGCTACAGGTGGTCTGGTTTTGAATTCAGAATATACTTTTTGGCAAAGACAGAATCGTCTTGTAATGAGTTGGATCTATGCTTCGTTAACTGAACAGATCATGGCTCAAATTATGTCGTATAATTCTGCTGCAGAAATTTGGAAGTCATTGGCAGAATGCTTTGCCCGTTCCTCAAGAGCAAGAATTATGGAACTCAAGTTGAAATTGCAAACTACACAGAAAGGCAATCTTGGAGTGTTGGACTACATCTTAAAGATAAGAAGTTTTTGTGATAATTTGAGAGCTATAGGGGAACACATCACTCAGGATGATCAAGTCATGGCCATCTTGAGTGGTTTGGGTCCTGAATATAATCCAGTAGTTGCTCCACTTACTTTTGAATCCATATCTGTTGAAAGTTTGCAAAGTCATTTACTCTCCTTTGAAGGAAGGTTGGAAAGAAAAAAATCAGTTGATGAGCAAGTATTGATGCAGGCAAATGCTGCACAATTCAGGCAAGCTACAGGTAGGAAAAAGTTTCAATCGGGAAATTCTTATTCTGGTTTTCAATCTGAAAATGGCCATGGATCAAATCGTACTTCTCATACTGGAAATGGTAATGGCAATATGCCAAATCGCAATTTTGCAAGCCAAGGTAACTCATTCAGAAGGAATAAACCTGGCTATGGCAATGGCATCAGGCCTCAATGCCAAATCTGTCAAAAATCTGGTCACACAGCAACTGAGTGTTGGCACAGATTTGATAATGATTTTCAACCCAGACCAGTGAATGAGGAAAGATCATAGACTCAAGAGCCACAAGCATTAATGGCTACTAAAGGAGCTGTAGACAATACCCCATGGTTTCTGGATACTGGAGCTACTCACCATGTGACTGCTGATTTAGGAAATCTGGCACTGCACAACCCTTTTGCAGGAGAGGAGGGAGTTACTGTTGGCAATGGTAAGTCCTTGGCTGTGCACAACACAGGTACCACTTTTATTCCAACACACAACAGAAATTTGCTGTTAAATTATGTGTTGCATGTATCTAGGATTACTGCCAACTTAGTTAGTGTGCAAAAACTGTGTCAAGATAATGCAGCATATGTAGAATTTCATCCTTATTGCTTTCTTGTGAAGGACTAGAGAACCAAGGAGGTGTTGCTCCAAGGCAAACTTGACCAAGGCATGTATCGAGTCATGACAGCAATGGCTTCTGACAGAGAATTTTTTGCTAACACTACTAGAGCACTTCAAGTGTTTAGTTTGGATTCTGTTAAGCATAAGTTTGATTTGCAATTATGGCATAATAGACTAGGACACCCTGCTACTGAAATAATAAATAGGGTTATGTTCCAGAGTCATCTGCCTAGGTTCAAGTGTAATAATGCACCTATATGTAGCTCATGTCAGTTGGCTAAAAGTCACAAGTTGCCATTTGTAAAATTTGTTTCAAGATCAATAAAACCTTTTCAGATAGTACATGCTGATCTATGGGGTTCACCCTCTTGTGTTTCTGTGAATGGAACATGTTACTTTTTATTGTTCATTGATGATTATACTCGGTTCTCTTGGATCTATCTTCTCAAGTCAAAATCTGATGCTTTAGAAATGTTTCAAAGGTTTCAAAGTATGGTGGAAAGGCAGTTTGAGTGTAAGATCAAAACACTTCAAACTGATTTTGGAGGAGAGTTTGTTGCATTTGATAACCTAGTCAAAACACTAGGTATTCACCATAGGTTTTCTTGCCCATATACACCAGAACAAAATGGTATTGTAGAGAGGAAAAATAGACATGTGGTCGAGACAGGTCTTTCACTTCTTCTCACTGCTGGCATGTCAACCAAGTACTGGTCATTTGCTTTTCAAACAGCAGTTTATCACATAAATAGGCTTCCCACAGCTGTGTTGTAGCATAAGTCACCTTATGAACTCTTATATCAGAAATTTCCAATGTTCACTCAAATCAGAACTTTTGGGTGCCTGTGTTTCCCATATCTAAGACCTTATCGTACTCATAAGTTACAAACCAGGTCTGCTTCATGCTGCTTCTTAGGCTACAGTAATAAACACAAAGGATTTCTGTGTTTGAATATGGAGTCCAAAAGAGTGTATATCTCTAGACATGTTGTCTTTGCTGAATCTGTGTTTCCCTTCAAGACTCTTCCCTCTGCAGTATTTGTTGACTCTACAGAATGCTTAGTGTCAGTGCTTATGCCTCCTGTCTCTAGCATCCCAGTGCCTCACAGACTTCCAGATTTAGATGTCTCATCTACTGTTAGTTCACCTTCAGTTTCAGGGCATCACACAAACCCAACTTTCACTTTGTCTGCTTCAGATTCTGAGTCCATGCCTTTGACCTCTCCTATACCAGATTCTGTGCCAGAACAAGTTGCATCATCTCCTGCTGTGCCTTTACCCACAAGAATGGTCACTAGAAGTCAGAATGACATTTTCAAGCCAAAAGTCTACACTTCAGCATATTCTATGAAACTTGTGGAACCATCTACATATAAACAAGCTGCTGTTTCTCCTCACTGGGTTGCTGCTATGCAGAAGGAATTTACAGCCTTGCAAGCTAATAGCACATGGGATTTGGTGTGTTGTCCAAGCAACAAAAATATTGTAGGCTGCAGATGGGCTTATAAGCTGAAGTATAAGGCTGATGGCACCATTAAAAGGTATAAGGCTAGGTTGGTGGCTCAGGGCTTCACACAGACATATGGCATTGACTTTTTTGAGACTTTCAGTCCAGTAGTGAAACCAGCTACAATTCGAACTATTCTCACCATTGCAATTTCAAAGGGATGGCCTATTCAGCAACTTGATGTCAACAATGCGTTCCTCAATGGAGAACTTCATGAAGAGGTTTACATGCGCCAACCTCAAGGGTTTGAGGACTCTTAATTTCCTAACTATGTATGCAAGCTTAAGAAAGCTCTATATGGCCTTAAACAAGCTCAAGATCACTTTGCTGCAGTGGGGTTTCAAATCTACTTTCTCTGACAGTTCTTTATTTGTTTTTCACTTTCCTTCAGCAGTACTTTACCTATTAGTCTATGTAGATGATATCATTCTCACTGGCTCTAACTTGAGTCTAGTTTAGTCACTTGTTACTCACTTGAATTCTGCTTTTTCCTTGAAAGATTTGGGTCCTTTACACTATTTTCTGGGAGTTGAAGTGTCTCGACATGCTCATTTACTTCACTTGAGTCAGACTAAGTATGTTTCTGACTTATTACACATAGTTGGACTTGAGAGTGCAAAGCCTGCTGTCACACCTATGATCAGCTCTCAAATTCTCTCCATCATTGATGGCCAACCTTTGGCTCAACCTCTTCATTATCGCAGCCTAGTAGGAGCACTGACTCTGACTAGGCTGGTTGTCCAGATGACAGACGCAGCACCAGTGGTCATGCTGTCTTTCTTGGAGCAAACTTAGTCTCCTGGTCCTCTGGGAAGCAGAGAGTTGTGGCTATGTCCAGTACTGAGGCAGAGTACAGAGCCTTAGCCAATGCCACTTCAAAGTTAATTTGGTTACAATCTCTTATGACAGAGCTTCAGTGCCCTCTTGCTGCTGTTCCATTGTTGTTATGTGATAACTTGAGTGCTACATTTCTTGCAGCCAATCCTGTTCTCCATGCTCGCACAAAGCATATTGAAATTGACTGTCATTTTGTGAGGGAACGTCTTCTTAACAAAACTCTCAAGCTTTGTCATGTGCCTGCCTCAGATCAGTTAGCTGATATGTTAACCAAGTCCTTGCCATCTAAGGCTTTTCTGTCTAATCGTTCCAAACTCACTATTCTTCCAAGAATTATGAGTTTGAGGGGAGATGTTAAACAGAAGATAAAAGACAGTTATGATGGAGGGTGAAGTGCCACGTTAGTTGCCAACTCAGCTTTAAATTAATTAAAGTCAAAGTTAGTTAGAAGTCAGCTAGTGCTTAGTCATATAGTTCAGTTAGTTTATATTCAGTTAAGTGATGAATTAGCTTTGTTGTACAAGCTTCTAGAAGAAGATTAGTTCACCACACTAACTGATCACATTACTATATATTGAGGGACTGCGATACAAAATTTAATTAAGATCATTTTCATTCAATGAAATCAGTTTTCACATTCTAGTTACAGTTTTCTATCTTCTTGCTTTTCTCTCTAGAATTCCTATTCTGCATAATCTTTCTGCTACTTCTGTTCTTTGCCTTCTGGTGCTTGATCGTGGTGCTGCCTAGCTTTGCTCATCAGTGATGATTCATGATCCATCTACTTCTCAGAGGAATCTTCAACTCTAACAACTAGGTCGTGCTTGACCACAGGTTCTTGAAACCATCGACTGAGATCCAATTCCAGCAAAATGAGAACGTTAACTGATGAAGAATTAAAGATACCATAGAAAAGAATAGGTTTGCGCAAGGGTAATAGGTGAAGATTATCTTGGAGGTTTATTTTTTTTCACTAAATAGTTGCATTGGTGGGACCATGAGCAACTATTAAGTTATTATGTAATGCTCTTAATAGTTGCAGTGAAAAGAAAGGATTATGGTGCACACAATATAAACTCCATGGTGACCTTCCTATGAACTACAATAGGAAGCTTCAATTAATTGGTTGTAATGGGAAGTAGAAATGCCACATCCTCAAATTTCATGTCTTCAGAAAAAAATAAAAAAATCTTTCAAATTTTGCTGTTAATAACCTCAAAAATTGAAAGATATTAAAATAAGTAAATAAGATAAGAATCTTTCATATTTTAGCTGTTAATGGCCTCTAAATTTTCTTTTTCTAAAATATAGATTACCTAGATGGCCATCTTCATCATCTTCAACATCATCACCTATACCAAAAGACAAATTAGAGGTATTAAAGAAAGTAAACGATATAACAATCTTTCAAATTATGGTTTGTTAAATCAACACTAAAAAGAGAAAAATGACTGATTACCTAGCTTAACATTGTTATCAAAATTATCCTGAGAGTCAGGGGCATCTAGGTTCTCTGTTAGGATTGTTACGCCAGCCTGAGGAACCAAGCCCGGTCTGCAAGAGTGATGTCCCCTATAAATGATGTTGTACACAGATGGGTCTTCATCACATCTTTGCACTTTCTTTCTAGCCAAGCAAGCTTGATCAGTGCATGCGTAAAAATTTCTGCATACAACCAAACCATGTATAGATTAAGCTAAAGGGGTATACTTACCAACCAAGTTGGTATTTATGGAAGATCCAGTTTGGACCTACCTTGGATATTTGGATCCAAGAATCTCTTTCTGGCCATATTTTCTCCAAATATAGCCATCATGAAGCAGGTTTTCCACTTCCACCCCTGGCTCAACTCGAATCTGTCTCGTCCACTCTGGCATAGCCTTTCTGTGACACAAGAATATTTGTATAAGCCTATAATCTGGGGTAGATTCAGAAGATAGGGATAGAAATCAAAGCAATTTGATGTATAATGTACAGTGTTAGTCGTATAGCTTAGAGATATACCTCTTTCTGGAGGCTTTATGCCCTCGATCCCTCAGATCTCTTGAGGAGGGGATTACAGGAAAATATCCATATGATGCATATGGTACCTCTGCCATTGGGAATATTTCAACACCAGTGGTTGTTGGCTGTGATGCCTCACCCACTGAACCAATGTAATTCTGTTTAAGTCAAGGATCAAGATAATTTGATTAATTTAATCTCCATCTATGAGATACTTTCAAATGATGTGGCATCAGTGTAACTTGGAGATAGCTAGCTAAAGTCACTTCATTACTTTCAAATTTATTTTACCTGTGTTACATGTGTATTATCTATTTATTTTTACCATAGTTAGAAAACAACTGCTTATTTGGCAGCTGACGGAATTGAAAGGGGGGTAGGGAGGTGAGGAGAGCAGCCTATGGTGTGGAGAGGTGTCACTGCGCCAACTTCGTTCCTCTATGATAAGATTGCTTAGATATGTATGAAAGATAGAATTCTTATATAATAAATCAAAAATAGCATGTATAATCACAATTTATCTTTTTTGTTTAACTAAATTCTTTTTATATCTGATAATGCTTAAAATGAAGAGAAAATGAGGCCAAAGTAGGAAATTATAGATTTTTTCAAACATTACTTACCCTAGTTAATTTAAGATATCATTACTGCAAGAAAAGTCATTTTTAGCAGCAATAATTCTCACTACAAGAAATATATATATATATATATATATATATATATATATATATATTGTTTCATCGAAGTCGAAGCTGTTACACAGACAAAATTTATGACAACTGCTATAGTAGACTACTGCTAGGTAAACATGTTGACATAAATTCCTAAAGAATCTCCCTAGTTTCGGCTCTTAATGTCCTCTTAGATTTGCCCAGCACAAATGACATATATATATATATATATAAATATATGAAAAAAAGAAGATGGCTTACATGGATCTCTTGGTTCTTGGAGCTAGAAGATTCATCTCCATCTGCATCTGCAACTAACTGAGTCATTATGTCAACCTCCTCATTAATAGGGGAAAAGATGTCATTTAGACAAATTAGATTTAGTCCCCCTTCTGCTTCTTTCCATCTTAGAGCTTCCCACCACTTGGTTTCTCCTTTGATAACCTTCAGTCTTTCTGTGGACAATTCCCTAGTAGAAATGGTTTGGAGTTTTGGGCAATAATAAAATCCTATTTTTTCTAATATTGGTCCAATTTGCAATCCACTAGAAATGCTGACCAGTTCAGGGAGGTAGAGAAGTGATACCTTTCTTATATTAGGGAGAAAAGATTTTGCACTGAATGCAGATGAGTTACGAGTTATTAAAGTGGTTACTTTGGGGCAATCTTGAACTACAAGCTCCTCCAAGTTGACAAGATTGTCAATGAAATCCAAAGTGAAGACGGTTGTTAAATTAGGACAAGTATGTAATGTCAAGGACTTAAGTTGACCCAAAAAAAGACTAGAAGGAGTATCACCTTCCGAAATGCCTCTCAGATTCTTCATGTAGAATACGCTCAAGACTTGCAAACATGAAAGCGCATTGATGTAGTATGAGTATCCTTTCTCAACAATTGTCTGCATCTCATTACATTCTGCCAGTATGCACACTTGCAGCTGCTCTAGATTCATCAATCCAAATTCAGAGAGATGCTTGATGGTCATATGTCTATCCAAGAAAAAAGTGTTGGTGTGTCGAAGAACCATATTAATTTCTCGTGGGACAGCCACACCATCCTTTTCATTCCCATATACAAATCTTAAGCTACGATTGCTTTGTTTAAATTTTTCTTCAACCATGGGCGGTACACGTGATATGATCCGCTGCATATGATGACCAGCAACCAATCTAAAATCCAAGTCTTTGTTTTCTGGTATATGCTTCAAAAGCTCAACTCGTGGGACATATAGAATCAGAGTTTTCAAGAAGCATAATTCAGAAATTTCTTGTAAAATGACTCTCACAGTCTCATCCCACTTGCTGTAGTCAGGATTCACATCAATGCTTAAATAACTCAACATAGTCAGTTTTGATATCAATCCCTTGGGAATAACTTGACCAATATTTTGGTCATATTCATAAAAGGAGAGGGTCAAGTTTTGCAGATTGATCAACTCTTGGATCTCTGTTGGCACATGTGTAATTTGAGTTTCATTAAGGTTAAGTTTCTCAAGATTCTTGAGTTGGCCAATTTCTGGTGGTAGTTCCATGAAGAGCTCACAACCTCTTAAATACAATACTCTAAGCTCCACCAAACCAAAAAAGGATATTGGCAAATCTGTTATGCTAGTGTAGGATAGGTCCAAGATGCGAAGCAAAGGCATGTGGTGGAAAAATAAGGGTGGAATTTCCATCAAATCAGCATTGCCCTGCAACAACAGCACTCTGAGTAGAGGGCAATTTGGAGACGGTGGTAACTCAGAGAGCTTATTGTACATCAGTTCAATTTGTGTTGCCCCATGCCATATGCCAGCGTTTGGTGGCTTAGTCAATTCTAATCTGCCTAGCTTGATGTCATCTAAACCCATCGGCTCTGATTGAATATTATCTTCCTCAATGAGGCTTGAATCCATGCTTGTTTAGGTCAATACTACTAGCAGGCTGGTTTAACTTGCAACTTGGACTGCGCTTTCCTATAAGAACAACAACTGAGAATGAAAAGATAAAAGATAAAAGTTAAATTTATGTCTCATACCTGGTATGGAAAATAAAATAGCCGAATTGTTAAACTAAGAAAATAATATGAGATCTTTTTAAACTAATCAATCATTTCAATAAAATAGCTGAATTGCTCTTCTTCTTTTTTAGTATTTGCTCATTTAATGATGCAGAGTTATAGGAAACCAAGAAACTTTACCTTTTGAATTGAAATAACAAAGTTCATGTTGAATATTTTGTAATTTTAGTTGTAGGACTAAGTCTCACATTGATTGAAACAAACAATGTTTAAGGCTTTATAAAGACAAAAACAAGTTATAGAGTAATTTTAAATAATGGGCTACCCAAGCCCATAAAGCTAGCTCAATAGCGTAACAAATAAAAAATGTTTAATGATATTTGTTTAGTTTATGAATAAATTCAAACAGTTGTTGTATCCTGAAATAATTTGCTTTTAACAGAGAAACAATATTATACTTAAGACTGTGTAATTATTCACGCTCCAAAGTCATTCATTTATAGTTTTCATTATCGTTTTTCTAACAATTCAACAGCAATTGCTTTGCAGAATCTTCTTTTAGTAATCTAAGACTAGATGAATGAGATACAAGTGCACAACATGACAAAGCTCACTTCAAATCGTCCACAACAACAAATACAAAGACATTTAGAAAAAGCTTTAAATCTTTTTGGTGGACAAAATCAACATAAATCAAAGAATATCTTTGATATTATAACTCCACAAGTTCGTATAGTAAATATAAAAGAAGTAAATTAGAATACAAGAAGAAGTATACATACCAGGTAGAAGCGCCCTGCACTGGTCTGAATTTATGTCAGACCGGAAAGCTCTATTATGGAAGAGTCAATTGACATCCCATTGCTCATAAAAGAGAAATAACAGTTGTACAATTATCACTATACACCAGGACATCTATCTTTGTTTGAATTGAAGGTTAGGTGAACTGAAATTGAACAAAGATATTCTTATTTCACACTATTATAACTCACACAACATCACAGGTTATGTTTGTGAATAAGAGGAGAAAGGAAAAGGAAAAATTTTCTCCTCCTTGTTTAGATGAGTAAAAGAAAGGAGAGAGAAAAGAAAAAAAATATTTATTTCAAAACCCTTAATTTGAAACCTACGAGTTCTTGTGAGGGTGACAAGCAACAACATCTTCAAACCTGCTAGTCTTTGTGCAGAGCAAAAAGGAGGGAAGGACCTACTGGTCTCTATAACCCAGATGCTTGAGAGGAACTAGTTAAGCTGAATGGTCAAGCAATGAAGTTTCCTTGAAAGCTTTATGCTACTTTCCATTATGCTTGGTGCATTTTGCCTAGAAGTTTTCTTGAAGTTTTTTTTTTCTTGTTTAGATGAGTAAAAGAAAGGAGAGAGAAAAGAAGAAAAACATTTCTTTCAAAACCCTTAATTTGAAACCTACTAATTATTGTGAGCGTGACAACCAACAACATCTTCAAACCTGCCAGTCCTTATGTAGAGCAAAAAGGAGGGAATGACCTACTGGTCTCTGTAACCCAGATGCCTAAGAGGAACTAGTTAAACTGAATAGTCAAGCAATGAAGTTTCCTTGAAAGCTTTATGCTACTTTCCAATATGCTTGGTGCATTTTGCCTAAAAGTTTCTTTGAAGTTTTTATCTTCCTTGTTTAGATGAGTAAAAGAAAAGAGAGAGAAAAGAAGAAAAACATTTCTTTCAAAACTTTTAATTTGAAACCGACCAGTCCTTGTGAGCGTGACAGTCAGCAACATCTTCAAACTTGTCAATCCTTGTGTACAGCAAAAATGAGGGAATGATATACTGGTCTCTGTAACCTAGATGCCTAAGAGGAAGTAGTTAAACTGACTTGTCAAACAATGAAGTTTCCTTGAAAGCTTTATGCTACTTTCCATTATGGTTGGTGCATTTTGCCTAAAAGCTTCTTTGAAGTTTTTCTTTTCCTTGTTTAGATGAGTAAAAGAAAGGAGAGAGAAAAGAAAAAAAAATATTATTTCAAAACTCTTAATTTGAAACCGACCAGTTCTTGTGAGGGTGACAGTCAACAACATCTTTAAACTTGCCAATCCTTGTGTACATAAAAAATGAGGGAATGACATACTGGTCTCTGTAATCCATATGCCTAAGAGGAACTAGTTAAGCTGACTTGTCAAACAATGAAGTTTCCTTGAAAGCTTTATGCTACTTTCCATTATGCTTGATGCATTTTGCCTAAAAGCTTCTTTGAAGTTTTTTTTTTCCTTGTTTAGATGAGTAAAAGAAAGGAGAGAGAAAAAAAATATTATTTCAAAACCCTTAATTTGAAACCTACGAGTTCTTGTGAGGGTGACAACCAACAATATCTTCAAACCTACTAGTCCTTGTGCAGAGCAAAAAGGAGGGAAGGACCTACTGGTCTCTATAACCCAGATGCCAGAGAGGAACTAGTTAAGCTGAATGGTCAAGCTATGAAGTTTCCTTGAAAGCTTTATGCTACTTTCCATTATGCTTGGTGCATTTTGCCTAGAAGCTTCCTTGAAGTTTTTCTCTTCCTTGTTTATATGAGTAAAAAAAAGGAGAAAGAAAAGAAGAAAAACATTTCTTTCAAAACCCTTAATTTGAAACCTACGAGTTCTTATGAGGGTGACAACCAACAATATATTCAAACCTATCAGTCCTTGTGTAGAGCAAAAAGGAGGGAAGGACCTATTGGTCTCTGTAACCCAGATGCCTAAGAGGAACTAGTTAAACTGAATGGTCAAACAATGAAGTTTCCTTGAAAGCTTTATGTTACTTTCCAATATGCTTGGTGCATTTTTCCTAGAAGCTTCCTTGAAGTTTTTATCTTCCTTGTTTAGATGAGTAAAAGAAAGGAGAGAAAAAAGAAGAAAATCATTTCTTTCAAAACCCTTAATTTGAAACCTACCAGTTCTTGTGAGTGTGACAGTCAGCAACATCTTCAAACCTGCCAATCCTTGTATAGAGCAAAAAGGAGGGAATGACCTACTGGTCTCTGTAACCCAGATGCCTAAGAGGAACTAGTTAAGTTGAATGGTCAAGCAATGAAGTTTCCTTGAAAGCTTTATGCTACTTTCCATTATGCTTGGTGCATTTTGCCTAAAAGCTTCTTTGAAGTTTTTTTCTTCCTTGTTTAGATGAGTAAAAGAAAGGAGAGAGGAAAGAAAAAAAATATTTATTTCAAAACCCTTAATTTGAAACCTACGAGTTCTTGTGAGGGTGACAACCAACAACATCTTCAAACCTGCTAGTCCTTGTGCAGAGCAAAAAGGAGGGAAGGACCTACTGGTCTCTATAACCCAAATGCCTGAGAGGAACTAGTTAAGCTGAATGGTCAAACAATGAAGTTTCTTTAAAAGCTTTATGCTACTTTCCATTATGCTTGGTGCATTTTGTCTAGAAGCTTCCTTGAAGTTTTTCTCTTCCTTGTTTAGATGAGTAAAAGAAAGGAGAAAGAAAAAAAGAAAAACATTTCTTTCAAAACCCTTAATTTAAGACCTACCAATTATTGTGAGCGTGACAGCCAGCAACATCTTCAAACCTGCCAGTCCATGGATAGAGCAAAAAGGAGGGAAGGACCTACTGGTCTCTATAACCCAGATGCCTAAGAGGAACTAGTTAAACTGAATGGTCAAGCAATGAAGTTTCCTTGAAAGCTTATGCTACTTTCAAATGCTTGGTGCATTTTACCTAGAAGTTTCCTTTAAGTTTTTATTTTTCTTGTTTAGATGAGTAAAAGAAAGGAGAGAAAAAAGAAGAAAAGCATTTCTTTCAAAACCCTTAATTTGAAACCTACCAGTTCTTGTGAGTGTGACAGTCAGTAACATCTTCAAACCTGTCAATCCTTGTATAGAGCAAAAAGGAGGGAATGACCTACTGGTCTCTGTAACCCAGATGCCTAAGAGGAACTAGTTAAGTTGAATGGTCAAGCAATGAAGTTTCCTTGAAAGCTTTATGCTACTTTCCATTATGCTTGGTGCATTTTGCCTAAAAGCTTCCTTGAAGTTTTTCTCTTCCTTGTTTAGATGAGCAAAAGAAAGGAGAGAGAAAAGAAGAAAAGTATTTCTTTCAAAACTCCTAGTTTGAAACCTACCAGTTCTTGTGAGCATGACAGCCAGCAACATCTTTAAACCTGCAAGTCCTTGTGTAGAGCAAAAAGGAGGGAAGAACCTATTGATCTCTGTAACTCAGATGCCTGAGAGGAACTAATTAAGCTGAACGGTCAATCAATGAAGTTTTCTTGAAAGCTTTATGCTACTTTCCATTATGCTTGGTGCATTTTGCCTAGAAGCTTCCTTGAAGTTTTTCTCTTCCTTGTTTCGATGAGTAAAAGAAAGGAGAGAGAAAAGAAGAAAAACATTTCTTTCAAAACCCTTAATTTGAAACCTACCAGTTCTTGTGAGCGTGACATCCAACAACATCTTCAAACTTGTCAATCCTTGTGTAGAGCAAAAAGAAGGGAAAGACCTACTGGTTTCTGTAACCCAGATGCCTGAGAGGAACTAGTTAAGCTGAATGGTCAAGCAATGAAGTTTCCTTAAAAGCTTTATGCTACTTTCCATTATGCTTTGTGCATTTTGCCTAGAAGCTTCCTTGAAGTTTTTCTCTTCCTTGTTTAGATGAGTAAAAGAAAGGAGAGGGAAATGAAGAAAAGCATTTCTTTCAAAACCCTTAATTTGAAACCTACCAATTTTTGTAAGCGTGACAGCCAACAAATTCTTCAAACCTGCCAGTCCTTGTGTTGAGCAAAAAGGAGGGAATGACCTATTGGTCTTTGTAACCCATATGCCGAAGAGGAACTAGTTAAGCTGAACGGTCAAGCAATGAAGTTTTCTTGAAAGCTTTATGCTACTTTCCATTTTGCCTAGAAGCTCCCACCAAAAATGGCTACTAGCTTTTGCAATCATGAATATTTGGTGTGCACAGCCTCTCAGGAAGCTCCATTGACCTTCATCCATGAGAATTAAGGCATAAGGCCTCTCAGAGGATTTCTCTCAAAAAGTTAGTAGTTTCTGCTCTGTGGGAGCAGGAATTCTTAGAAAAGAGCTATTTCACTCGCATTTAATCTTTAAATACAAATAAATTCTACGGACAACACAATCAACACCATTCAATTCTTCTATTTATCTCAGGTACACATAATCTTTCTTCCTTCTATGGTGAATTCAGCTGCTTTATAATAGACAAAGCTAGATTTTTTTTTTCACAAAAAAAAAAATGCCAGATTTTTTAGATGGGGATATAGAGAAATGGGAATTTAAATTTGGTAATTCAAATCATTTATCTTTCAAAATTTGGACTAAGTTACCCGAACAATATACTAATATTTAATTTTTTTAAAAAAATTCTGGATTACTTGTTTATAAATAAACAACTTATCAGGTTTCACTTGGTCTATTTATTCTATATAACAAAAATGTTGTCACTTATGTCAAATGCTATCTAATCAAGGATGAAATTGTGGCTTCATTATCACCAAATATAAAATAACATGGTGCTACATTGAGAGTCTAGAGTATGAAATTAAAGCATAAAATATTTTAGGGGTCAAATTGACAATGAAGAATGTTTTACAGTATGGTTAGTACTACGTCTTAACTGAAGCAACTCAGTTTAATTGATTCACTGTTAAGGTCAATTCAATAAAATAATTCATCCAGTCAAAAAATTCTCGATTGGCATATGTAGTCAGTTTTAACAATATCGATTGCAAAGAAAGAAAAAAAAATGGTAAATTAATATCAATAATGTAAACGCTTACAGCACTCCATCTTCATAGCTCTTCCTAGTTATGCTCCTTTTTTTAACGTTTATTGTATTTCTCACCCTAGGCTGTTGAGGTCTCACATGGCTGGCTTCGAGAGTGCAGTCGGCGCTGGTGTTGGAGAGCTGGCAGGCTTTGTGCTTACAGAATCAAATGCTTACATCCGCAGCAAAATTGTGTCTTCCAAAAATCTGAAAGAGGTCTATGAACATTTAAATCAACATCTGCAGAGGCTACTTGCACTAAAAGATGATAAAGAGAGAGAAGTACAGAGAAACAAACACAAAGTTACCACCAGGAGTTACTGCTTATGGACGAACAGGGTATCAGAAATTGCTGCTAAAGTGAGCAATCTGATAACCAAATATGAAAGAAAAACACCTAGGTTTTGGCAGCGTTCAAGTCTGCGTGAAGAGATGGCAAAACAGCTTGAGGAAATTATAGAACTTGTTGAAGAGGGACGCTCAATAGATTTTCTAGTAGATAAACCACCAGAACCTGTCTTGAAGGAGTTAGATCCTCCTCAGATTATGAGATATCCGACCCTTCAAAGTGCTTTGGAAAATATTCTGGGTTTGCTGAAGAATAATAATGTAAAAGCCATTGGAGTTTACGGAACCAAGGGAGTGGGGAAAACAGCAATAGTCCAGAACCTAAATAACAATGAAGAGGTTGCTAAACTGTTTGATATAGTCATTTTCATAAGAGTGACAACTGATCAGACTGGCAATGATCTTCGGCAGAAAATCGCAAAGCGATTGAAGGTGGACATAGAATCCCTTGATGAAGAGCTCAAAAATAAGAAGTATTTGTTGATTTTGGATGAGATTCTAAAGCCAATCAATTTGAATCAGATGGGGTTGCAAACTAATGGCAATGGCAGTAAGGTGGTAATTACTTCTCAATTTCCTCATGTTTGTAAGTTAAGCCGCATGCAGAGACTGATCAACGTGACACAATTATCTCCTGAAGAAGCATGGAAGATGTTTCAAGATGTTGCTGGTCCTGTAATTGATCTCCCTGGTGTTCAACCAGTCGCTCGGCTTGTATGTGATAGGTGCTCCCGTCTTCCAATTCTCATACATAAGATAGCAAGTTCTTTTAAATCAAAAGAATCTGCTTCGAGTTGGTCCTCAGGATTGGAAGATCTTAAACCATGGCCAGAACTTGAAAATCAAGGATTACAAGAGTTGTACTCTTGTTTAAAATTCTGCTACGATGAACTCAAAGATGAAAACAAACAGAAGTGCTTTCTGTATACTTCATTGTACCCTGCAGATGTCAAAGTTTACACCGATTATTTGATCGAGTGTTGTGCAGCTCAAGGCTTTCTTGGTGATGTTAATGATACAAGGAGGTACCAAAATGCAAGAAACCGTGGCAATGACATATTAGAGCACCTTGTTAATGTCTCTTTGTTGGAGAAAGGGGAGCGCATGTCGTATGTCAAGATGAACGATTGCATGAGACAACTTGCTTGGCACATAACATCTAAATATCTTGAGTATCATTTTTGTGTCCAGACTAGTGAGAAATCTGAGGAACCTACAAATCCGATAACTTGGCAGAAAGCTAGATGTGTGTCTATGATAGACAGCAAATTGTGCAAGTTTGAGACAGAACAAGATTGCAGCATGCTTTTGGCACTACTACTGCAGAAGAATTCTGAATTGGCCATAATCTCTGCAACTGCTTTTGGAAATATGAGCAGTCTTACCGTGTTAGACTTGTATGATACTGGAATTACACAGCTACCATCATCTTTATCAAATTTGACTGGTCTTAAGGCCTTTTATCTGAATGATTGTAAGCACTTGATGGAGTTGCCGCCTGAAATAGGATCACTTCAACTTCTTGAGGTCCTTGATATTCGAGGTAGCAAAGTCAGCTTTATACCATCTCATATCGGATGCTTGGCCAATCTAAGGTGCCTGCGAATTCCATACATTAGAAGTAGCAATCAGAATCTAGACATTAATGCTGATAATGATGTGATTTCCAAGCTTTGCAAATTAGAAGAATTGATAATTGAAATTGAAATCATGTCCTATGAGCAATGGTGCAGTGATGCTGAAAATGTCATACAGCAGGTGGCTTCTTTAAAGAATCTAACCACTCTCAGATGCAGCTTTCCCTCCTCAAAGATTCTCAGAAATTTTATAGCGAGTAGCGGACCATGGAGAGATCAAAGGAAATTTACTTCATACCGGTTCTTCATTGGATGTAACACTTCTAAGCGTCCCCGAATTCTCAACTCTTTTGAGTATAGAATTACCAAATATCTAATGTATTTCGACGGTGAGCAACAGGATGACTTGGCAATTGGTGCAGCACTTCCTCAAACTGATGCATTTGAATTGATCTGCCACAAGGACATCACGACATTGTCACACTTTGGGACAGAAACGTTGAATTGCATCCGTGGTTTTCTAATTGAGAGATGCAATGGAATGCACACCATTGTAGCAGGCGATGGGGATGACACAAGGAATCGATGCATCTTACTAAATTTGGAGCAATTATACTTGGTAAGTTTGCGCAATTTGAATTGTGTTTTCAGGGGTCCCTTCCATTTTGGATCCTTTGCCAAATTACAGACTTTGGCAATAGAAGACTGCCCATCATTAAAATGCCTTTTTAGCAATGGAGCGATTCAACATTTCTCAGAACTTCAGAAGCTAGTGCTTCAAAATTGTGCAGCTATTGAAGAACTTATCATAGTTGCTGAGGACAACGAAACAGAAGGAAATGTGCTTCTGAAGTTGGAGATGCTTGAACTAAATAACTTGCCAAACTTGAGAACTATATGCACAAATCGAACATTGGCATGGTCCTCTCTAGAGCTGCTGCAGATATATGGATGTCCTGAGTTGAAATTCTTACCTTTTGCCAAGGACAAGGCAGTTAACCTGAGATCCATCAAAGGTGAGCAACAATGGTGGGATGAATTGGAATGGACAGACAATGACGTGCAAGAGCGATTTCAACACATGTTTCAAGCCAAAGATTAGTGTTTCTTGTAGTTAAATGTATGATGTTAAAAATAAAAGACTAGTTTGTTGAGCTTTTCTGCTGACCTCTTGTGGTTGCATTTTTCTGGTATTGTGAATGTAAAATATGAATAAGTAAATAATTGTGTTGTATTATATTACTTTAAGAGAATATACTTTTTAAGGCAATTATTGTCTAATTTATGAATGATGGAAGGATTGATGAAGATGAAAGCAAATCTTTGACCCCTCTATCGATTGCCTTCTTAACAATTGTTAATACCAACATTCTTACTGCTATATGATTTGTGTTTTTTACAACTGCCACCTGAATATCAACGATTTTGTGTAGTTCGGGAAAATTATTTTCAAGTACAAAATATTTATTGTAGATTACTTTTTAACTATTTCACACAAATACCCATACATATAACTTCACTTTTCAAACTTGCCCTATAGAAGTTGACGGCCAATTCACTCATGTCTGAACAAAATAACCACATGTAATTAATGTGATAACTGCATATTTAACTAGGTAACTAAGTACCCACATGTGATAGTGCATGATAACCACCTGCATAATAAAGTGTGTTGACGAGACACCAAAATTAGGCTATTTTAATTTATGTAATATTACATGTGATTATCATGTGTTAATTATATATAGTTATTTTGTTTGCGTACATGAGTTATTATGTCTTAATTATATTACTAATGTATCACTTGTTTTAGGAGAAAATTCAAAAAGTAGGCTATATATAATTTAGTGCGGCAATAACTTGTGTAAATATAATGGCTAAAAACCCTCCCAAATAAATTTATTGAACTTTTTCAACTTACAAATATTTTTGTTAATTTCATAGATCTATGAAGACCCAGTGTACAGTTGATAATAATTTTTGCTAAAGGAAGTGACATCTAGACCCAAGTACGCAACACCTCTATTATTAATTTCTTTAATTCACTTTAGTTTTATGTTAAGCATTCTTCAATTGGGTGGGTGAGACGAGAAGTATGTTAAGTCCTGACGATGAGATTTGGAAACAGACCGTGATGATAGTCAGCACGGTCTGACTACTATTTTCAATCCTGGTTTCTTTTTTATTTTATATATGTTGATTAGAAAAATGAGCAAGGTAGATGGCACATAACAACATGGCTGCGTATAAATATAGTTTTTTCTATACATTTGTACAAAAATAGAATCCTTGAGAAACAAATAGAAACCTGTATGCCTTCTATGACAGCAAATTTGCATTTACCAATCTACAAAAATTATCACTCCAGAACCAGAACCAGAACCCCCACAAGACAGCTTTTTCCCTTCAAAAAGTATTTCTTCTCCCAAAGCTAGCCTTACAAATCCAATCAACTTGCTTTCTCATTCAGATTTTGGTGTGCCTCACATCATTCAACCACAAAAGGCCTATTTGACCTTCTGTTATACTTGTACCGTGGATTCAAAGATTGTCAGAGATTCCTATTGATTGTGGACATATCTCTGACACCTTGTAATGAAATTGGTTGCTCTCTAATTCGAGAGAGAAGGATAGAAACTTGTTCTGTTGCTATATCTAATCTCTCCTTAGACTTGGCGGATTCTGTGATCAGAGACGAAACCATGTTTTGCAATAGCTGTACTCTTTCAGCATGATCATTCGGCGCATTCTGAAGAAGCTTGGTAGAGGGCATGCTGATTCGACGCCATCGAATGGGAAGATATCTATCTGGAATCTGAAAACAATTTCCTGTTGAAAGAACTCGAAGTGCATGTCTACAGAGAATTCCAGAGAACTCAAACTGGTGACAGCTGCAACTTATGATTCCTTCCCGAGGGGCCCAATAAACTTTCCGACCTCCCTCAGCTTTTGTATGGTGCCTCACAAGAAAACTATCCTCTATTGGAAAAGATGCATAGTGTGCAGCCAACACAAGTTGTTCTTGAAGCTTTGAGAAGGCAAAAGGAGTGAGAATTGTGGCCGCATGAGATTCCATGGGGGCTCCTGTTTTGAGGCAAATATTTTGGAGATTCTGTTGCATTGTTTGTTGTTCTCCAGTTTGATCTTTGAAATCCACAGCAACAGCTACCTGACAGTGCAAACCCAAGTTAACATGAGGATAATCTTTTTCTTCCGCCTAAAAATAGGATGGAACATGTTCTGTTGAGCATAAAGAAGGGAATATATATATATATACAAATTCAATCAAAGAAAAGCATAATTCAGTGAAACCAATTTTACAATATCCTAGTAGTCGAGAGAGAGAGAAAGAGAAAGAAATGCTATACCTGTTCTACAAAGTGGGCAAGCCGAGTCTGTGCACTCAGAAACCGTTGAATGAAAGCATTAATAGACTTTGACTGACCAGTTGTAGTCATTCCCGCAAAAAAGTGGCTTCTCAAAAATGGCAACGCCCAAAGTGAGCGTGAACTATACAAATTAGCAATGTGCCTGTTGGCATGCAGCCCAAAAGAACTCACCATATCCCTCCAACCTAGTTCAAAATCCTCAACCGACTCTAGATTATATAGTCGATAAAACTCAGCCTTCCACTCATTGTAACGTTCCCCAAGATTAGCATTAAACCACGATGGAAACTTTGCCACAATCATCCATATGCAGAGCGCATGTTTGGTTGTAGGCATTTCCATGGCTAGGGCCTCTTTGAGACACATGTTCTGGTCAGTTAATATTGTCTGTGGAGCCTTCCCATTCATGAACCCTAAGAAAGCCTTCCATGAAGGCAATTAAAAATGAAAAGTAAACAAAAACAACAATACCAATGTAAATCAAAGAGCAGTTGGAGTATTCAAAAAAGTACATCCGTGCAAGTCAAGGGAAAAAAATATGGAAAAGAAAGAAATTATCAGCCACAATTGGATGCAACTTGCATTTATTATTACTGAAAAAGAAGACCAAGGGGCACTGGTATAAAGGGCTTCCACACATTTACCAAGTGGAGGATTAATTAGCAAGAAACCTTTGCAAAGGCAGTGATTCTAATTGACTGGCCACTTATGACCATCAGTACATTAAGTTCGTATCTGGAAACCTTCCTATTCACTATAGTTACTCAATTTCAGTTAAGAGTTTCAACTTTCCATTTCTTCTTTTTTCATCAAGCTACAGTAAAGTATTTCAATAAAATATTTAAGAGGCCACAAAACAGAAGATGGTATACTATTTGAAACAAAACAAATAATATATATACTTAAATAGCAATAGCTTCATAGCATTACCTTCAATGCCCATGAAAATGACCTAATATTTTCTTCTCGTAGAAGTCCACAACCAAAAAAGCAAGGCATTCCATAATTGTTCATTCCAACCCATATCACTAGGGGCATGTCAAATGCAGTCAGGCGGTGTGTTGTATCAAACACCACTGCATCACCAAAGATATCATAAGACTGGATAGATGAGGCATATGACCAGGCAATATTTTCTAAACGGTTGTTTGAATCAAATGTGTACTCAAATCTGAAATTAGGGTCTTTTTCCTTAATGTTTCTGCACATTCTTAGTAAATCTATGCTTTCCTCTTCTGGGTCTAATTTCCTAAAAGACTGAAGTAAGTTCCTCACATCCTTTTCAGTAAAAGGCAGGTATCCAGGTTCCACACACTTCTCAAGCTCCATAAGCCTCATCATTTGATGGACAGAAATCCCTGTTTTAGCAAACATTAAGATTCTGCTTTTGTCAGCATCTGAAATAGTTCGGTATGCAGGAAGGAATCGAACTTGGTTTGGTTCTAAAAGTTCGTGATTATGGTGATTGGCAAAGCCAGTGACACGCCATTCTGGTGCTCCTAATTCTGTACTCTTGCTTATCCGCATGTAAGCCTGGCATCCACAACGAGAAGATTTTCGATTTCTTTGAGGTTTACTTTCAGTTGACGTTTTGACAGGAGTGTTACCAGCACGATGACAAACAAAGTACCGTCTAGTAAGTCCTTTTCCAACCCCATCTTTTCCCTCTGTACGATGACGTCGAATTGAGAAGCCACACCTCTTGGCAAATTCACTATAAAATTCATAAGCAGCATCATGAGTGGCAAATCTTTGACCAATATATGGAATCACATCATTACTTGTTTCCAAGGAGAGCCTTGTTTCATCAGGGGATTCCTCTGTGCTGCTTGTGTCATCCAAAGATAGTGATCGCTGGTCTGAGGGATCATCATAAACCACTAACATGGGCCCAGCCTCTTCTGACATTATATTTTCTACAGTTGCCCACTTAAGATCAACCTACAATGTAATGCAAAATATTATTTTTTTAAATTAGTTCCACAGCCAAATCAATACATATATAAACAATATCATAATGAATGGTGAGAAAAAAGGAGAATAAAACAACTAACTATATTTCATCTCATATCAAATAATAGAACACCATCACATATGAGAAGTAGTATCCATGAGCAAACATACACAGAGATCGTTTTATCTCTTGCCCAGAAGCAATGGGTGCATATGAGGGTCAAACAAGGAATCTCAGAGTTGGAAAGAGGTCTGCTGACCACCCAAGCTACAACCTAAGTGGCTACAAAGGGAAATAACTAGTAAGTATCAATAATAACAACGATGATGGTGAATGAACTTTCTTAATAAATTATAACATAAGTTCATAATAAGTAATAACATAATGTAAGTATTGATATAAATACCATTCAAATTTTCAACAACTAGAAGAATTTGACAATGGATTAATATCTGAGAATTCTTCAAATTATTCTGCGCCATTTAAGCATGATGGAACAAGTTGTTCCTTAATGTCTCATCTCTTCAAATTACAACTGCGCAAATACCACATGCTAGCATATCGTACCAAAGATCCACTGACCATCAAATTCATCCCATGGTTTTAGATGAATGAGAAGCAACCTATCATTAGTTGACCCCATAGATATCATATTCAGCATATTTAATAGAGGTTCGAAATTCTTCTGACATGTGCAGGTTCGAAATTGACATCAGAATCTTTCAGGAAGAGCAAAAGGAATCTAAGCAATTATTATCAATAAAGACAACATCCAGATGCCAGTGAAGGTGTTAACTTTTAACTTCAGCTAGATCAAGTAGCTGCTTGGTTTCAAGAATGTTAAAACACTTCAACTAGAAAATTGTGGGATTACAAACTGTACATAGACGATTAAGAAGCTATTAAAAATTTATAGAATAAAGAATGCAGAAGAGTGGCATTCCCCATGCTAGCATCATTAACATAAACTTTTGCTAAAAATACAAACTAACAATAGTATGTAAAACAGCAGGAAATCAAATTAATAGTTTATCCTCATACTCCCATCAACACATAAATAATAATACCTAAGATTCAATTAAAATAAAAAATTTGTCTATCATCAGCACTTTGCAACATCATCCAAACTATTAGCAGCAGCATGTGATGACCACCATTACCATGCTCCCAGCCCTTACATTTCCCGAAACCAGATGGTGACAAGCAGCAGTAAACAGAAAGCTCAAGGAATACAGAATTGAACAACTATTAGCAGGCACAGACCTAATCAAAGTGAACCAATATTTCCTACATTATCAGAAACCCCGACAATGCCAAACATTCTCAGGAGGACAATGAAAATAAAGGAGCAAAAAGAGTTCTAAATATCAGATATAGAGGTAACTGCAGAAAACAGGTACGCTTGGGTGAATGAAAATTTAAACTATAACCAATCAACAACGCGGCAATAAAATATAGGCATTTCTTCCATTCATAAATAATCAATTTTCAAAAAATGAAGTGCAAAAAGCAAACATTTTCCAGTAGAAAGAAACAGTAAAAGGGAAATGAGATGAATAAACTGGGGAAAAGGGACAAAATTGAAGAATGGTAAATAAAGAAAGAGAAAAAGAAAAACGATAAGAAAAGCTCACCTTGTTAGGTAGAGGATAGAGAGATTCGGAGCTTAAAGTTGTTAATGGCGTCCACGAGGGCTCTCTGCTAGTGGTGGAGTCGATCACCGTGGGGAGAGAGAGGGTTCCAGAGGCCCAACTTTTTCGACCGATGAACTTGGTGGAGGAATCCCAAACCCATCAAAACGCACCGTTTCAGTCGACTCAATTTGGGTCTTTCCTTGGGCACTCGCTTTCGGCTGCCCTGATCCACGAACAGCACCCAGCCCACACCTATATTGAAGTGTTCAAACGTTTTTATGTTTTTTTAATTTGTTTTTGGCCAAGAACGCTGTTGGGTTTCAAACTAGTGAAAACTGAAAACCATCAAGCAGAAAAGGCATTCTATATTTCAATAAAGTTTTGTTAGATACACTTATAACAAAAAAAAAAAAGGTTTTGTTTGATACACAATTTTTTTTTCTTTTGTGAACAAAATGAGAGATAATTAGGTCATACCATGATTTATTGTAAAAAAATATTATGCTCTATTTCATATTCACGCAAGATTATGTGAAGGAATTGAATTCAGGCTTTTAAGTGAGGTGAATAATCTAAACTAACCCAAAAACAATATACATTACTTTATTTGGCACTACTTCACACATAATACTTAGTCATATCATGTTCCTTTTACCAACAAGCGTGTAGATCATCTAGTAAGGAGATGTTTTAGCTTTATCAAGAGTCGCGGGTTCGAGCTTTGGATATGCAGTTACGTCGATTGAGAGAGCTTTGCAGCTATTATGATCCTTCCCGGCTCGAATCCAAATTAGTAGAGTAAAGCCCAAACACCGGTGGGTTAACCAAAAAAAATATCATGCTCCTTTTTTAATTCAATGGCAATAACACGTTTTCATTTCACCTTTTTTTGATTAAATTGAAATTATTTGGTCTTCCTTCTTTAACTTGGGCGGTATAATTTATTAATAAAAAATGACTTTTTTCTTTGTTGAAAGGCTCTTCTGTATTAAAAAAAATGACTTGGCAAGTTGGTATATTGCCAAACGAATTGGTTTACTACATAAACAAAAACGAATATTCAAAACCCAATTAGAGTGAAATCCAAATCACAAAAAGTTAAATGAAGAAGCCTTTGGAATTTCATTTCACAACCAAACTTAAATACGTAATTAACATCCAAGCCTCTTAATTATATCTTTGATAGTGATTGGATTATCCAATAACCTTTTTTTAAGCTTTTGTTTATGTGAACCATTCTTTCAGCATTCTATCCTTATGAGTCATGACCCAAGTTTAGATTCTCGTTAACGTGGATTGTAAGTTGTGGTTTGGCTGTCAATGTCATTTGAGCTCAAATTTAGATATTAATATGTACGCCATGGCCAATAGTTTACAAGCACTTGAGGCATATATTGGCAACTTCAATTATTGGATAATGCATGAGATGAGACTAAAGTCACTAGGTTTTTGAAATGTTAGTTTCGTACTTAATTAATTACAAGTAAGATGATGGATCCTAATTATTTGTGGATTGACTTTGTCCATGATTGTTAAGACAATAAATAAACATATTTAAATAAGAAATTGCCTTAATGAATATCAATAAGGTTGCAACTTGCAACCTGCAAGTAAGTTTAGGATAAAAAACAAAACAGGTCAGCTATGAAATGATGATTATTTTTACGTACGGTTCAATTAATTATTGAGTAGGTTTTATTTAATCAATAATTTTAGATTTTGAAACAGATTATTCAAAAGATTAATTTTTAATAAGAGTTAAATATATTTTTTATTCTTAAATTATTTTTTAAATATTATTTTAGTTACTAATNTTTATTTTTTATGTTATTTTAGTTCTCAAATAATCTTTCAGCCCGACAAATCAATTATTTAAATAATTATTTTTATACTACAAATGATTGATTTGACGATCAATGTGATTATTTGATGATTAAAATAACACTAAAAATAAATTAATGACCAAAGTAATATTGAAAAAATAATTCAATAACAAAAAATATATTTTACTAAAAAATAATTAATCGCCACATTAACTATTTATTTTGGCCATTATTCTATCAACTTATCTGTGAAATGTGAATGCATTGTGTGGATTAATTCACCAAAGAAAAATGTTTGTACAACTCAAAAACAATTGTCCACATGTAGTGCGAGGCTGACTTAGAAACATCACGCCATCATTTATTTTAATTAGTGGTCTACACCGCAACATGCTATCTAATGGCTATACTCTCTCCCTCAGTAGAATAAGGTCAAACTTCATGAAAAATAATAAATTTTATTATTATTTTAAAGAAGATATTCAAATAGTGATTTTGGGAAGAGGTTGCAAACAATTCCAAAAACACTTACGATCCCACCATTTGAACATTGACTTTGAAGTTCATTATACTTATTCCCTACGACCCCTCCCACAGAAAGAGAGAGCAAGTTAAGTGGATTTTGTACTCTTAACTTTATTAATACGGGGATTTTATGATATTACATGAGTATATTATATTACATTGACGTGATAAATATACGTAATTTTTATATTTTATTAAATATAAATATAATTTATTTTATTTTTTTAAATAAATTTAAAAACAGTTAACTTGTACACGTGTTATTCATATATTGGCTAATCTTATATAATATGACATATTACATAAATACTAAAAATATCTAAGAAACCTCTTTATTAATAACATCAACTATAATTCACTCACTATTTTTCATACGAGTATGCCCTTTATGGTGGGGCCAACTAAACATATGATGGTCTCAAAAAAAAAAACTAAACATATGATGGATGTTCTTAAACTAATTGGCATCATCAATCGACAACCTTTTACTCTTTTTCCTTTTTCCTTTTTCATCTTCTTCTTTTGAACCATTTCATAATCACCATGCTGGGTCACTCTAATTAAAGTTATTATGGTTGAGTCTTTTTCTTCCATCAATTTATTGGATTCTCTTTTTTATGCAAAATAAAAAATATACCAAAATGATTATTTATAATAAAATGTTTTGTAAATAAATAATGCTTTGATGAGAAAGATGCATTCTCTCACGCAAAAGAAAAAAAATAACAAAAGAACATGTTTACCATTTATAATTTATATAAACAATTAATGCTTGCAATTGTTTGACAATATTAGAATCCATCGAGTGTCATCAGGTTGCAAGCACTCTTTTAGACAAANAATCCATCCAGTGTCATCAGGTTGCAAGCACTCTTTTAGACAAAATAAGCATTTAAATGAAGGATATAAATGGGACCAAAAAGAAAAATAAAAAGAAACGAGTGCATTCAACCAGAAATTTCATAAATCAAATTTTCATTATGAATATTTTGCTTTCTGTTTTTTTTTTTTTTCATTTTATGCTTTCTTATTTAGAAAAAATAGCAACATTTTTTTTGTTATATATGTATAAACAGTTTTATTTCCAATTAATCTCATTTAAAATGTTAACATACTTATTCTCATAAAAAAATGTTAACCTAATTAATTAAAATCGCAATCATAAAAAAAAGTATAAAGTTTTACCATTAAAAATTTTAAAATTTATAATTGTAAGGATAACAATGTAATGAATTATGACAGGACTAGCTCACTGTTGAATTCCATATTATTATTTTTTTTCCCTTTCTCTACCAAAAGGCATGTATAAAATTTCCCATGTAGTGAAATTACCAAAAGACGACAATTTATTGGCTGAATTTTTTAAAATGATACGTGCATTTTAAAAAATAAAATACACTTAAATAGCTACTAATAAAAGAATTAAGATAATAAATTTTAAAAATTTATAAATGTACATGCACTTTATTAAAATTTTAATTATAAATTATCATTAATAGATTATTCTCCTATACTTTATTTTTTAATATACATCCCTCACTTAGAAAAATATCAAATTCTGGAAATTTGCACTCGCTTTTACATGGTAAAAAAAAAAAAACCCATTAGTTGTCTAGTTTATCCAAAATCATTAAAAAATAAAATATGTTACCATTTATTTTTCTTTTATCCATTTTCTTACGGTGCATGGATTTCTAAGACACATGGATAGACCTTAACCTCTCATTATGAGTCTATGATCATTGACTGATTAATTTCCATTTCATTTTTTCTCTATATATCTTCGTAGAAAATTTGGAATAAAAATTTGAAATACAAAAAACAGAAAAATAGCTCAATAGAAAGCGAGTGCGAAGCTCACTTGGTACGCGCAACAATAACTCCCACTTCAGGCCCACGATGTTAATTTCCGCGTGAAACTCGATGGCCACACGCTATCAGTGTCTCTCTTCTCTTTTGGGTGCGTGCGATTTTTAGGTGGTGGCGTTTTTAAGTAGCAAACAAACGTAGTATTTTACACTACAGTAAAGCTACAAGACAGAAACCAATAACGTAATATTGTAACTGCTTCTTCTGAGTCTTATCCATCTCTTCCCTCTGTTTTTCTTTTATTAATAATGACGTTACTGGTTTGTTTGAAATTGGAACACCCCGTCATTAGAGAATCGAAAAGGGTCAACCTTTTTTTAACTCCGTNATTTCCGCGTGAAACTCGATGGCCACACGCTATCAGTGTCTCTCTTCCCTTTTGGGTGCGTGCGATTTTCAGGTGGTGACGTTTTTAAGTAGCAAACAAACGTAGTATTTTACACTACAGTAAAGCTACAAGACAGAAACCAATAACGTAATATTGTAACTGCTTCTTTTGAGTCTTATCCATCTCTTCCCTCTGTTTTTCTTTTATTAATAATGACGTTACTGGTTTGTTTGAAATTGGAACACCCCGTCATTAGAGAATCGAAAAGGGTCAACCTTTTTTTAACTCCGTTACATTGTCGTTTCATTAGAACGGAGGACCTTTCTGTGCCTGACTTTCTCCCCCTCCTTCTTCAACCTTTCTTCTTATTCCTCTCTTTCCCCAAGCAACTTTCCCTCCTATTTATTCCTTTCTTTTCTTTCAGATGACTCTTATCTAAATTGAAAAAAGTTGTCTTTCTAATTAGTCTTCTGTACTTGCTTTGCTTTCGCTTTATTACCCAGAAGCGAAATGAAGGCTTCGAATTCTGTAAGCTCTCTAGCTCTCACTCTCTCTGTGTTTATGTTTGTGGTTTATTTTGAGAAAATGAAAGCTTTTAATGATCAGTGTTCAGGCTAGCTAGCAAACTTTCTTTGTGACTGTTCAATTTTTTTTCATCGGAGGAAATGGTTCACCACATGGGATTTTACATGGGTTTGAACGCTTAATGTTGAATTATAAAGTTTTCATTTTTCTACTTAAAATCCTATTTGTTTTCTGGGTTTGAAGCTTTGAATTCCATTCTCTTCGCTGTAAAAAGTAGGAGGAAATGTAATTTTGTCTGTGTAAGTGCCCCTGGAACCATGGGTGGAAGTGATTCCCTGGTTGATCGTTCATTTTAAATGAGTTTTTATTGTTTAACTCAAATTCTTAGTCCAATTTTATCCCTTTTCAGCTCAAAATTAGTTGAAGCTTGACCCTGTAAAACTTTACTCTGTATATCAGTTTTTNTTTTTTTTTTTTTTTTTTTTTTCATATTTTCGGCGAAGGAAGATTTTTTATTACTTTAGTTTCAGGTTTTGAATGACTAAATTACTTCAATTGCAGACGAATAGAAGATAGACTTAGTGTAACTTTGCGAGTGAGAAGAAGCGGTCTTTTGTGTTTTAATTTATATATATATATATATATATATATAATTTTTTAATTGGGCACTTTATGGTTGTAGAGAAGCGAGGAAATCAAATTATTTCTTGCCTAATCTCTTTAGATATATTCTAAATTTGTTTACAAATGTGATATTGAACAAGTTATACGGCTTGCTAAATGGTTACTTGAATTTGTAGTTGCTTGTGATTGTAAGTTGCTGTGCTAAGTGAAAATTTTGTTTTTTAGTTGATAATTGTTTCAATTTTCACTTTCATTTAGTTATGAAAGATATTAAAAAAAAATAGATATTGTATTTTTTTCATTCCCAATCTTGGATTTCTTTGTGGTGGGATGTAAAAGCACAAATGATCAATAATATTTTACTGAAGCTTCTGAGAATTGTCTGCAATATCAGAGCAGGACCAAAATGTTCAAATTTTCTAATCAATAGTGACCATTCTTTGGCTACTTCAAAAATAGAATGAATAATGAGATAATCTACTTGTTGAGAAATCATTTTCAAAATTTCTGTAACTGTAATTTCTCAACTTATTATGATCCTGCTTTTTGACAGGCATTTATGTTGTCAGACCCAAAACATAGGTTGTGCCTTTGGAGTTTCTTCATTGCAGTTTCTTTACTTTGTGGTGCTTACCTTGTTGGTAATGCGTTCATTGCAAAGGAATACAAAGAAGTAAGTATTTCTATCTCAAACTCTTCTGCAAAACATTGTTTGAGGGAAAATAGGAATTTTATAAGGATTTTCATGTGGGAATATCCTTATTATAGCTTGTTTATTTGTAAAGGATATTATATCTATGGCAATATTGGGATTGCAGTTTTTTATCCAAAAAAAATAAAGAATTAGGATTACAGCAAATCTGATACATAGAGCAGAAAACTTTTACGATTTCGTGATACAATTTAGGTTGACATAGATTGAGTCCCTATTACTCGCTTATCTATCATTGGATTTGGGTTTTAGGCTATATTGTTTTTATCTTAAGTATGTGTTGAAATTTTATATTAGCTGGCCTTATAATTTTTGTTTAATAAGAATAACTTTGAAATCAATTCGCTGATTATCATATGGCAAATACTTTTGGACATCTCACATGCAGAGATTAGCGCGATGGGGACTAATTTATACAATGCAGAATGTAAAATCCAATGCATGCAAGGTTTGTCTTTTTTGTAAAGAAATCCTTCATAAAGGACTTACAACCTTATTTAGGAATGGTTCTAATTCTTTCTTTCTTTTCTATTTTTTCCCTCTTAGAATCAATGCAGGCCTTCTGGAAGTGAGGCGCTTCCTGAAGGAATCGTTGCAAGAACATCTAGCTTGGAGATGCGGCCCTTATGGGATTCTGGAGTGCCGGTAAGTCAGCGATTATTTTATAACCATTCCATTAAAATGTTATTCACTAAGCTTTGTGTGAAATATTGTGGTTTCTGCCTCAAGTTGTTTGACCTGAGTTAAATCCTCAATCAGGAAATTTATGTGTGGAATCACTTAAATTAAGTTTTGGTTTTATATTATGATTTTTATTTATATTAAAAAAAATTATACATTGAATTGTAAGTTTGACACTTTGCACTAAAATAATTTTTTTTCTTAAAAAATATTATTGTTTATACTGATTGTGAATAAGTCACTATTTTATATAAGAGTATAAGTATTAAGTAGCACATTGTTATATATTTTTTTTCCTTCTTCAATTTATATATTTTTACTTCAAGGCTTGCAATTTTCTTGCTCAGAGAATTTCAAAGTCCTCATTGAACTTGTTGGCTATTCCAGTGGGAATTAAGCAGAAAGAAATCGTCAATAAAATTGTAGAAAAGGTGATCTTTGCTCCTCTTATACCATTTGACTCTCATCAGAAGCACATACTATTTCTGCTGAATATTTATTACTGTTTGCAGTTCCCTTCAAGTGATTTTGTTGTGATGCTTTTTCACTATGATGGTGCTGTGGATGCATGGAGGGATTTAGCTTGGAGTGATTATGCCATTCATGTGTCTGCAATTAATCAAACAAAATGGTATAATCAGCTCATATATGAATTAGTCCACCCAAATTGAAGTCAATTAATTATAAGATTTAATTCATATATGTAATTACTGAAAGAACCTTTACTATCTGATGCTACAGGTGGTTTGCCAAACGGTTTTTGCATCCAGATATAGTTACTGAATACAATTACATATTTCTTTGGGACGAGGACCTTGGTGTTGAAAATTTTGACCCAAAAAAGTAAGTTCTCCCTGCATTTATTTGAGAATATAATTTTTTGCTGACCAGCATTCACAATAAACAGTTGTTACTTCATATATATATATAATATATATATATGTGCGTGTGTGTGTGCACGCACGCGCGCGCGTGTTGTTACGTTTTTTTATTGAAATTGCCTTCTTTTGAGAATATCGAAGTAAGTTACTATTTTTATTTTGTACTTGATATAATGACATATCGATCATCTGGTAGGTATTTATCCATTGTTAAAGAAGAGGGACTTGAGATATCACAGCCTGGATTGGATTTTAAATCAGAAGTGCATCATCCTCTGACAGTTCGTAGAAGGGGATCAAAAGTGCACAGGTTAACCTTCAATTTTTGTCTTTTTTGGCCTGTTTTTCTTGCAACAAATAAATGTTGTATCACTGGATCTGCTCTGCAACTACAATATAACCAACATGATACTCTATGAAAGTACAAGAATACGAAATAACTTCCATGTATGTGAGCTATATTTATTCATACGTCTATATATAAAATGATAGGATGTGTGCAAATATATACCACATGAAATTGCATCCTCTGTATCTTACTTACGTTGTCCATAATTAAGGTCCATTATTGTTCTTATTTAGTTGAGTAGATATCTACATTGAGTTTTTGTATCTAGTGCATTTATAGGATTTAAGATTCCTGTAATAAATAATTTATTTCGTGAATGATATCCCCTTGCCCAGAAGCTTCCTCCCCTAGTACTGCTTCTCATCCTATTGTTATTGGTCTTATTTCTGTGCAGGAGATATTATAAGTCTAAAGGTAGTGGAAGATGTGATGACCATAGCACTGCTCCTCCGTGCATTGGGTAAACAATTGCATGCTCAATGTTGTTTCCCATTTTTTTTTAATTCATTCAGATCAATTATGCTAAGTAGATTTGTAATATGACATCGAATGGAACCTGTTGCAGTTGGGTGGAAATGATGGCACCTGTGTTCTCTAAAATAGCTTGGCAATGTGTATGGCATTTGATCCAGGTATTGATAAAAGAATCTAATCAACTTCATACCAAATCACATTGTGAAAATGCTTGTGAAGATTATATGACATGTACCAAGATGTTTCTTTTCCCCCTATTTCAAAGTTTTTCTGGGATTAAAATTTGGTTAAGTCACTGAAACTGAGGTAGGGGTGTTAAAAATTTGAACTGTATGTTGGCTGCAGAACCCCTTTCATCTATGGAAAATCAACTACTATAAACAAAAAAAAATTATGCTTGGTTTATAACTATTAAGGTTCTACTTACTCTATGATTAAAAGCTTCTAATCCTTTTACACAACATGGATCCTAACCCTTATATTTGTAACCTTCATCATGATGCGGACATGATTGAAAAAAAAAATTTCACAAGTATAGGGAATGTATAGTGATACAACAAGATGAACAAAAAAAAAAAAGAAAAAGAATGTAAATGTCGTTCATATTACTAGTTTGTTCAACTATAGGGATGTGATGCAGTTTATGTTTGTACATAAGTGGTGAGCTACCAACCACTGTTCTGTTTACTAGTGCCTTTTCAGTATTTTAATTCTGCAAGGTTGCTTTTATGGTCATGTTTCTCTAATCATCTTTCTGTCTACAGAATGACTTAATCCATGCATGGGGCCTGGATAGACAGCTTGGTTATTGTGCACAGGTAACTTGCTTGTACAGCAGTTTCAATTTTCAAATTTTTATTCCAACTCATTCCAGTGTGATTATTATATCTCATCTATTTTCCAGGGTGATCGAATGAGGAATGTTGGTGTAGTTGATGACCAGTACATATTTCATCTGGGTCTACCTACTCTTGGTGGCTCAAATGGCAATGAGGCAAGTGATTTCATGTTTATTCCTAGTACATAACTTGAGGATAACAACATTATCATGCCACACAGTTGTCAAGACTGTATCTTATTTAAACGCCATATGTGATATTTTAGATGGAAAACTTTAGACTCTAAGCTCATTTTTTCTATTGAAACTGATATTTTAAAGATTCTTAATGCTAGTAAGTAATCACTTATTTCATTTGAGTTGACGACATGTTGACATTAGTTCGAATTGAATCTCACATTGTTTATTCACGCAGGCAAGTACTCCTTCAAACTCCAAATCACTGGTACATTTTTGAAAGCTTAGTTGTGTTACACAACTGACTAGATTATTTGTTATTGACAAGGGTTTGTCGTTCTTTGGGATGCAGGCATCATCAAAGTCTCCTACAGATGATAGTAGAGCTAAAGTAAGTGGCGCATAGATACTACCTGTTCTGTGATCCCTTTAGATATATGTTCATTTTCTGCAGTATGCATATCAGATGATCATCTATATTTCTACACCTTTAACTCCAATTGCAACCTTATTTACTAAGCGATCTACGGCGCGCAGGTTAGGATACAGTCATACTATGAAATGAAGACTTTTGAAAAAAGATGGAAAGATGCAGCAGAGAAGGATAAATGTTGGATTGATCCATATGGAAAACAGGAAAACCAGACTAGCCATTAGTCTAGTATGAGGCTTCGGCCGGGCAAAACTCAAGCCCGGTGGCCATGTTCATAGTTAATGTTTGAAAGTTATACACATCACCATGCATCTGATTTTGGCGAACAGAAGATATGGTTACTTCAACTGTTCAAATCTTAGGTGGAGGTTTTGGTTTAGAATCTCAGGCGTGGAATCTTAAAGAGTGCAGAAACATAACCAGTTTGCCATTATTGAAGGGTCTATTCTGCCTTCTTTTTGTGATTAATATCATTCTTTCCTTAAATAATGGTGTACATAGGGAGGTATAGAGGTGTTCATTTGACAACAGAGAGATGTGAGATCTACAGTCTTTTTTGGAGGGAGGACGGGGATGTAAATACAATAATAGATTACATGGCTGAACAGTCTAAAAGAAATTATTCTTTTACGTAATTTGATTTTTCTTGGCTCCAGTTCGGTCTAAATTTTGTTCCTTTTATTTCCAATTTTTGGATTTTTCTTTTCCATTGAATTAAGTTTTGTCTTGAATATGTTACTGTGCCTCGTGAATTGTGGTTGCAAAGAGAAGAGGTTGCCTCAGAGTAATTAAAAAAAAATTAATATTGAAATTGAAAGAAAAAAGAAATTGGAAAAACCTTTTTATTTTGACTTGGAACCGAAAATAACAAAAGCAATTCTCTCAATCACATCATCAAGGTTTGATTATTACTACAAAAGATACTTCTTATTCAAATTTAATTTCTTTTATTTTTTGGTACATAAAAATAATAATAAAAATGTTATTCTAATATACTTCTAATCCTTGAATAAAAATAGTATATTTCTAATCTTCTCTTTTTTTCTTTTTTCTTTTTTTTTTTTTATATATGCTTAAAGTTTTATACACTATATCTTACATAACTAATCATTGCTCTATAGCCTCTAGCCCTCTTAAAGGGAGTAATGGTTTTTTTTTTTTTGGGTGGATTGTTTGTTTTGGGTTTATCATTTGCTCAGTTTTAATGCTATACCCAAACATCAATTTGGGCCAGATACTTTTAAATCCATTTTTATAGAGATGAACAAGCCTAATATTAAAAAAAAAAAAAACAAACTTTAAAAAATAATTTTCATGTTCTGTTTGTGTGACTAGCGTGCCTATCATCTAGGGATGGCAATGAGGTGGGGATGGGGCGGGACAGGCACTCCCAGTCCCCATCTCCGAAGGGCATGGGGATGTCCCTTCCCGGACCCATTCTTGGCAGAGATTTTTCAACATTCCCATTTCCACCCCACTGAATCCTCATCTGCCTCATGCCCTACCCCATTTACCTATACAGTCATACTTTTTTAAATATACACAATTTACAAGTTTAATCCAACCCAGCCCCTACCTTTTTGGTAGTCCGGGGCAGGGTTAGGAGGCCGTAGATACCTAAAGCGCTTGTTGTTATACGGGCTCCCTCCCAGGAAGCCCTACAACTTCGCTGCTAAATCAACAACTGTAAGAAGGTGTTAGATGTGAAAGGGTGTTTGAGGGTTCTTGTTCAGCTACAGACAGATGTATAAAGGCTGCTTATAAGGCTTTTTAAGTCTTATGGGCCGCCCCCTCCCATACCAGGGGTGGTGAAGTAGAGCAGAGGGCGGCCCTCGCCTGGGGTCCCCAGCATTGTTATATAGGCTTTTCATACAATAGTCAAACAAGAAAACATAGGGTTTGAGGTTGAACCCTGCCTCTATCCAGGGAGAAAAAACACTGCTTGTCACATGACTTCTACTCTTTTCTAGGAACAACAACAAGAGAAGCTGGTCAGAAGCGGATTTCTTTGTTTTCATCACATGACTTCGACTGAACTCGAAGTCCTTTCCTCTCAATCAATTGTTGGAAATGAACGAAGGCTATCAATTGATGTTTGTTCACAGTTCTGTTCTACCTTTCTAATTGAAATTCAAGTTTAATCAAACAAGATACTATAAATAATTCTCAAATAATATCATTAAGAATTCAAGATATCCTCATAAGATAAATAATATTTAAATAAAATTATAAAAATTGTTTTTAAACAATTATAAAAGCCTATAAGAAATAAGAATAAGCACAAAAGGAGCAATTAGAATAAGCACAATTTATGAAAGAGTGTGTATTTGGATGCTCAAGTATATTCTATTGATAAATTATCTAAGCATATCTTCAGCTTAGGCTCCACAATCAACTTTTACATTGAATTTCTATTAAATTCTTCCACAATATATATATATATATATATATATATATATATTTATTTATTTGTGTGCAGTGCAGTGCGGGGCGGGACTGGGCGGGGTGGGGCGAGACTTGTCAATCCCCGGACCCGCCCCTATAACATTACCCATAAAATTTCTCATCCCCATCCCCATTTTTTTTGCCCCATACCCGTACCTGAGTAAAAATACCAGGGCCCATCAAGTCAGGGGCAAATTGCCATCCCTACGTATCATCTCCATTTTCTTCTAAAGCCCCTGGCCAGCTAAGCTAGGGTTTAAGCGTTTTGATCTCCCATTCAGGCATTGATTCCCTCTCTCTCTGTGGAACCATGTCCTTCTACCGACTACTTATACGCTCTTTCCGGCGTTCCTCCACCACCGACCTCACCTCCCAATCCATAGCCGCAACCCTTCTCCACCACACCCAAGATACAAACTTTAACTCCAATCTTAACCCTCTCCGCCTCTCACAAAATCGTTCCTTTGCATTTTCCTCTGCCGAAGAAGCAGCCGCGGAGCGCCGTCGCCGGAAGCGCCGGCTACGAATCGAGCCACCCCTGAACGCGATTCGCCCTCCTCCGCACCAAGCTCCCTCTCGGGACCCAAACGCTCCTCGCCTCCCAGACTCCACCTCTGCCTTGGTTGGCCCCCGCCTCAGCCTCCATAACCGCGTCCAATCTCTTATCCGTGCCGGCGACCTTGATGCTGCCTCCGCCATCGCTCGCCACTCGGTCTTCTCCAACACTCGCCCCACTGTCTTCACCTGCAACGCCATTATCGCTGCTATGTACCGCGCCAAGAGGTATGACGACGCAATTGCTCTTTTTCAGTTTTTCTTCAACCAGTCCAATATAGTACCCAATGTTGTATCATACAACAATTTGATTAATACCCATTGTGATGAGGGTCGTGTTGATGTGGGTCTTGAGGTTTATCGCCATATCATTGCCAATGCACCATTCAGCCCCTCCCCAGTTACTTACAGACATCTTACTAAAGGTCTGATTGATACTGGTCGAATTGATGAAGCTGTTGACCTCTTGCGTGAAATGTTGGGAAAAGGCCATGGTGCAGATTCTTTGGTTTATAATAATTTGATTTCTGGGTTTTTGAACTTGGAAAATTTGGAGAAGGCTAATGAGCTGTTTGATGAACTTAAGGAGAGGTGTTTGGTGTACGATGGTGTTGTAAATGCAACTTATATGGAATGGTTCTTTAATAAGGGGAGAGATAAGGAGGCTATGGAATCATATAAGTCGTTAATGGATCGACAATTTAGGATGACTCCGGCTACTTGCAATGTGCTGTTGGAGGTCTTGCTTAAACATGAGAAGAAAACAGAGGCTTGGGCTTTATTTGAACAGATGTTAGATAATCACACTCCACCAAATTTCCAAGCTGTGAACTCGGATACATTCAATGTAATGGTGAATGAGTGTTTTAAGCTTGGGAAGTTCTCGGAAGCACTTGCAACCTTTAAGAAGGCTGGGACAAAAGCAAATTCGAAGCCTTTTGCTATGGATGTTGCAGGGTATAATAATATCATTGCCAGGTGTTCTGAGAATGGGATGCTATCTGAGGCTGAAACACTATTTGAAGAACTGTGCTCGAAGTCTTTGAGCCCAGATGTGACAACTCATAGAACTTTGATTGATGCCTACTTGAAAGTGGAGAGGATTGATGATGCTTTGAGGATATTCAACAGAATGGTGGATGCGGGTCTGAGGGTGGTTGCTAGCTTTGGTAATAGGGTTTTTCATGAATTAATTAAGACTGGCAAAGCCATTGATTGTGCACAGATTTTGAGTAAAATGGGAGAAAAGGATCCTAAACCAGATCCCACTTGTTATGAGGTTATAATCATGGGACTCTGTGGTGAAGGTTTGTTGGACAAAAGCCGGGATTTGCTAGATGAAGTTATGAGGTATGGTATTGGGGTCACTCCTGCCTTAAAGGAATTTGTAACTGTAACTTTCGGGAAAGCTGGGAGAGGTGAGGAGATTGAGAAACTGCTAGAAATGAACAGATGGGGATACGCTCCTCGTCCATCAGCACCAAGACCACCATATCGTCCACCACCACCAAGACCCCCTCCTCAAATGGGAGGATCACATATCCCACCTTCTGGACCCCCACCTCAAATGGGTGAACAACAGCGCCCACCAATGCCTTCTCAAATGGCAGGAAGACATCAACCTTCATGGGATGTACCTCATCCAGGTCCAGCATCAGGACCTTCACCTCATGCTGCAGGTCAGCATTACCGTCCACCTCCCCCTCAAATGACAGCACCCCATTATGCACCATCTGGACCTACACCTCAAATGGCAGGACAGCAACCTTATGCAACGCCATCTGGTCCCCAGCAAATGGCTGGACAACGTTACCCGCCATCAGGGCCAACTCCTCCAATGGCAGAATCATATCTTCCATCAGCTAGAGCCCCAGCTCAAATGCCGCCACCATATTATACAACTACAGGACAAATGGCTGGACAACATTATTCACCATCAGGACCAACTCCTACAATGACTGGATCATCTCTTCCATCATCTGGAGCCCCAGCTCAAATTCCACCACCATATTATACAGCCTCTGGACCATCTTCTCAAACGACTGGATCTTATCAGCCACCATCAGGAGCCCCTCCTCCTATTGAGGAATCACATCAACAGCAATCAGAAGTGCCTCAACGGGTAGCAGCTTGACTTTTAAAGTTATAGTCATTCTTAATGTCTTTTGATATGGTAGAAGAGATGCTGCACCGTTACCATATTTCAAGTGTCTTCTAATGTATGTTTCTTGTAGTCGGAGACTCGGAATCACTCAAGGGCAATAATGAGGCATTTGTGAGTTTATAGATGATACAAGGATAATTTTTGACTGGTTAGTCCCTGTAACATATAATGCACGACTAATATGCCATATCAATTTTAATTTTTTTTGTAATTTCAACATTTATTTCTAGTCAAATGTATTCCAAATTTGTAATGCCACTGATATTCTCCCACATTTGAACTAAAGGCAATGTGTGAGGTTCACCTCACGCCAGCAACCTTTGCCTTAAAAGGCACACACATATGATGTACCAGATGTTGTTTTTATTGTTTTATACTTTATGATTTATGATACTAATTGTCTGATTACAGATGGCCTATGTGGGTGACATTCTATCTCTGCCTGTATCTAATTAAAATAAAATATGGATTATTTTGCTGGTTTTCTTCTTTTTGTTGCCAACTTAGAACTAATCAACTGAGCAAATCCTGTGATTTGAATCCTAACATACTGGTGATGGTGAAGGAAACTGTGTGCGGCGCCGTAAAGCTGTTGGTGCTTTTACCCGTCGTGAATTGAGAGTTGAAAGCAAATCGAATCATGGGATGAGGTTTTGTGCTTGCTATCAGTTTTTAAACGACACTTAATAGATTATTTGATGGGAATGAGAAATCTTTGGAGGATCTTACCTCTTATTTGGTCGCTGTTGAATTCCGAAATTCAATCCAGAACTCGCTTGTGTTTTTCTGTAAATTGTTGGCGAAGAGATAACCGAAAATTAAAGTAGATATTGCTATGTTCAAGAACTTTACTTCTCTTCTCTCATCTGAAGGATGTCAAAACTTTGTCCAAGTTTAACTCAAGACAATCCAGAAATTACTATGAGCCTGCTCCTCTTTATAACTTCCTTTCTAGGTATCTTTCCCTACTTCCTCTCAAAACATTGGTTGCTTTGATGGTTGTTGCAAAATACTCGCACCAAAAGTTTTTGCTTTTTGATATAATACATATTTGAGTTTTGGCGCTAAGAAATTTATGAGTGCTATTGTTGTTTTCTTTTTAGTAGAAGGGAAAAGTTTGCCAATTTAGACCTTAAACCGCTTTAGATTTGTGGAAACTCTAGTATTGGAACAAGAGAAAACCGTCAGTGATCACCCAAATAATTAATGGTAGATTCATAGGTACGCGCCAAATGTCCCGTAATTGCTCAAGCCTCCAGAAATTCTATAACTTGTCCAAGCAGCTGCCACTAAAGACTAATCACATATAATTTAACAGAGTTTTTAAGTTCAGCTCCAAAAGCACTCTATGTCAAAACCATTCATTCTTAGAACAAAAACCATGGTTTCTTGGATTTCTCGTGAAGATTGTGAGTAGAGCTGGAAAAATGGGCTGAGCCTATTGGGGTCCGATAAAATGGTGGGCTGAGTTACTAAATAATTGGCCCGATTTGCTCTTTTTTTTTTTTTTTTTTTTTTTTTTTTTTTTTTTTTTTTNNNNTTTTTTTTTTTTTTTTTTCTTTAGCTTTCAATTGCCCTGATTCTTCAAAGCAATCCCTAAGTTCCTAACTCAAAATTTCATTTCTCACACTCTAGTTCTCCCCCTTTCTGCCTCTCCTTCTACTTAGTCTTTCTAAGATTGATTTAATGAAGTTTATAGAGGAAACATACTTACGTTATAATAAGGTAAGAAAGTCCAAATTCATGTCCTAAATATATCTATTTTTATTGCTTTTACAGGTAGGGTATTAGAAAAATTGAAGTTGAAAGCTTAATATGAAAAATCAAGTGGATGGAAGGCTTTGGGGTGTTGGTGCTCAACTCTAGGGTCTGGCGCTCAGGGCTGGAGGTCCAGTAACAACACCCTTCGAGGCCAAAGTGCCAGCGCCCAGTGTTGGTTTCATAGTGTTAAGCGTTGAAGTCCAGAGGTAACAAATTTCACCCAGAAATCACCGTGTAGATGGAAAATAAATTATACCCACTTTATGAAAAGCTAATAAACCCATAAAAAAAATCCCAAATAACATTGAAGAAACAATACCCATCTGACAAAGCATGAAATAAGCTATTTATGCCGTCATTTACACAAATGCCCATATCGAAATACAAGAGTTTTGGGACATTAGTAATTTATTAGATTTGTTTTAGTCAAGAGACTCAAGACTCAAGTGACTTGATTGTTGAATTTGTTGTGTTAAATACATTAGCAATTTATTATTATAAGTTTATTTGAGTTTGTATTTTGATTAAGTATGTTAATATTTGATGTTTCATAATCAATATATTCTCATATTTTCTAAAAAATAAGCATGGTAAAAAAAAATATTAAAAAACAAATTTTAACTTGTTTTGGCCTGCAGCCCAAAGTTAGATGGGTTGAGTTGTAATTTTGTTTGCCTGATTAGAACTAGGCCACTTTAACCTAGCCCATTTTGGCCCGTAGCCCAACCCTAATAGGCTGGGCTGGCCCATTAGCCAACTATAATTGTAAGTCTATTCCCGGTCATTTCCCGCCTCCTCATTGCAAGACAATTTTGGTGTCAAATTTCCATGACTCTAGTAAGGCATGTCTAAGCTCTAAGACAAATTCAAGCATTTGGTAAAACTTTGGATCTTCTCCCAAGATGAAACACATGGAATTGAGACTCATTGGTAACGTAAAATTTCTATATTGAATTGAAGCCCTTCTTCGAAGGATTTAAACGCCATGGTTTCTGCCATGATGAAATATTCTCAAGCAGAGAACACAAAATTCTCTAGCACTACCTGTACATCTATATCCATAAAAAATCATTATAGTATCAAAGTTGCGAAACTCTCCACCAAAACCTATGAACCAAAAAATAGGTAAAAAACCTCATCTCTAAAGAATCAAAATTTTCAAAATTCCATTACTTTTGAAGAAAGCTGGAGCAAAGGCTCCAGTGCACTTTCATCAAACTTGCGAGCGAAGAGGAAACAAATAGATGTCATCTCTGAATTATATTGACATAATGTTCCATTGTTCCTTATAGCCTGTATGAAGCCCGCAGTTATATTGTCTCCGCCAAAGGTGGCTGGGTGAGGACCCCCCATTGACCAATCAACCCATGTCAATGTTCTGTTTGAATTCAGTGAACCAAAGAATATATTCAGAAACGTTGGAAGGTAATGTTCATCAGGGTAGCAAGCAGGCTTGCAGTATTTTCGGAAGACGGTGTAGTATTGGGTGTCAGAGACCAAATTAACAGCCAAATAACGGTTGAGCTCAAACCACTGAGACCCTTTTCTCCAGTGTTTGAGATGAATATCAGGAAGCATATTGCGGCTGTAGCGACCGCGCCCATAACGAGAAGGATCATCATACGAATCAACAAAGCTGTAGGCAGAATCAATGAGATACCTGTACACGGTTGGGAAGTTGTAGACTGGGATGCAGCTCTCAGAAAGTAGAACAAAGCGCTCATTTGAGAAGTCAAGTAGTGCATTGGCTAACAGGCGTCTCTCAGCATCAGATAGGGTTACTGTTCCCCATGAAACTTCCTGAAGAAGGTAAGAGAAGAATAATTCATAAGAATCAATCAGAAATATGTTGCTACAGTTAGAAATGCTAGATCGTTTATAATTTATCGAGCAACAGGAAATTCTTTTATCTTTTGTTTAATATATGAAGAGACAATGTCAAGATAGAGAGATTATCAACAAGAAGGAGAATGAGATCTCTTTCTACTTGATGAGCAACGGTGAATTCCTTGACCAACAACATTTTATTATATGAGTAGTTTACCATTAAAGGTAGAAATTAGAAAAACAAACAGGTGAAAAAAATTCACTGCCTACTCCAGCCATCAATAAATATATGCAAATCACCTCAATCTAGAAAATAAAACACCAACATGGTAAGTGCAGAAACTCTTTTTTTTTTTTTTTTTTTTTTTTGTTTTNTTTTTATTTGTTAATACTATAGAAATTCTAGGGAATTATCACTGCCACCTGTCATATTTGAAGGCAAAATAAGAACTTCTTTTTGTTTTCACCTTCACAAACTGTTTGAAATTATAATCAAAACCTCCTTTTACTATTTCATTTCAGCAACACAAATTTCAAGCCATAAACTCAGTTTATTATCCTTTACTCCTGCAACACCTCATTATTTCAACCTCTGTCCCCACCCTCTGTAGCTGTTATCTTATATCGACAGTCACACTTCTTCAAAGAGGTACGAATTACCATATCTGAATTACATCTAAATATCAAACTATCCTATTCCAAATGCATATCAATGCCCAACACAACCTTGAATTTCATTAAAACCACTCTTATAGTCAATAGTCAGATCATTACTTATCTTACCTAACTCCTTAACAATAACATACTTCTGAAGTAGCCTAGACTTCTCTTAGCATGCACCTCAGTAGCAGGCTTCTAGGACCCCAAATGACTCTCTCGTTAAGATTTAACACAGGTGAAAGCTCACCGTATAGCTATCGCCAAAGGGACAACATTGTTGCCAGGCATTAACAAGGTTAATTGCTAGGGATCCCTAGGGAACAAGCATACTAACGCAGCTTACCATCACCCAGGACTTTATTAAACAAAATAGTTGCCGCAGACATCAACTGATCCATAAGCATCCAAGGCAACCATCTTAATGTCTGCACTCTTGGACCAGATGTCAAGTTCTCACAGAAAGCAGAAATTTCTAAATTTTAAATATCATTTCAAAATTACTTATGGTAATGTTATTGGTAATGGAAAGTTCCTTGGCATTTTCAAGACCATGCTCAGTAACTTAAATAAACTCAAAAGTTTCTTGAAGATAAATGCCAATATCATTCTTTACATCCCAGTAATGTGAACAGCATTTACTAGATTATGCCAATTGCAGGTTAATTTCTAGTTTCTGCACTGCTCTCAGATGCAGTATAGCATTTTATCTGCCATTGTTATCCCCCTCCCTTCTTATTTCTTTTTGCTTTCTGCTAGAATTTCATGACATGCCTTTTGCATATAACCTCATAAATTATAGATCCTAATTGTCACTTCCCTGAACAGCCTATGAATTCTAAGGACAAGATGTCTCTAGATCATCTTTAAGGATAGGACACTGAATTAGTTAGCCTACCAAACTTCTACAGCAGTATATATCCCAACTTCCTAAGAAAACTTTGCAATATCTAAATCAATTCTATGCAATAAATATAGCACGACATAATGTTATCAATAGAAAATCATAAAGGAATTCATAGTTTCCAAACCTGACTCGGGATTTCCCGTCCATAAAAAGCAGAGGATTTGGACACATTCATAATGTACCCTGGAGGTGCATGGACATATATGTTGTACAAATCCCCGTGTCCCTGAAAGAACTTCTCCCAGAGTGGCAACAAGGGCAAAGGTCCCCTAGTCAAAAACATGAAAGCCACTTTAGGCACTCTCCTATAGGGGTACTCTTCTTTCTTAGGGACCAAGGAAGCTCTCCAGAAAAGCTCATCATCCAATAAATTATGCATCAGGTTCTTTGGATGCAGAAAGCTCTCAATGCTCAAACAATCCACTTCACAAGCCTGTATAATACTACAATTATCTTCCTTGTCCCCAGGCAAAGCGCTTGATACATGGTTGATTAAAGAGAATAGCTCTGATTGTGAACTAAAATGCCTATTAATATGGGAAGTCGTAGCTAAACCAATAACCACTCCAGCAACAAAAACAAGCAAGAATGAAAGAACTTGCGCCAATCTGTGCAAACCCACATGCTTCTCTGGATCATCTTTGTCTCCTCTATTCCTCCGCATCCCTTTGACTCCAACTCCAAAAATTAAATTAAATTAACAAATAAACAAAAATAGAGTGTTTATCTGTTTCTCTTCTGAACCAATTTAAAAATAGCGTCTTTATGCTTAAGAATCCTTGGCGTTCTTCACAAAATACAGGGAGACCAGACAAGAGACCGATCAAGCTACGATTTGTATGCACATAGGAAGAAACCCAGGAACGATTGGGCGCTGGATTGCAGAAAATGGGAACCCTTCGATGAAATGAGCTCGGAAAAACGAAAACTTTCTGAGAATAAAGCAAAGAAAAGCCAGTCTAAGACGATGAAATTGGATCTATGAGACAGCTAAAAAATCGATTACTCCAATACGCAAAATAGCGACTTTGATAAAGCCAGAAGGATCACAAGGAGGGTGTGATATTGTTGTGAAAAGACCCCAAATTGGGTTGGAAAAATCAAATTGGAAATCAATTTTTTTTGGTACAAATTGGAAATCAAATTTGAATCGCGTTTCTAGCCGCAGCCATAGAGAGAGAGAGAGATCCGAAGTGGGGTAGTTGATGATTTTGATTGAAAATGATGGGTAAAGAGAAGGGGAGAGAGTATGTGGAGGATCAGAATTTGAGTGAGTAATTAATTTAGTATTCCGAAACAGGGAGTGGGCCGAGTGGCAGTGTTGGTATATTTTGTCGTCTTTGCTCCTTTTGGAAAGTGCTTATTACAGTTGAGGAGTTGAGTGGAATTAAGGAAACGGTTTTATGTTTTGGTTTTGGACTAACCCCGTTAGCGGTTTGCTTACTTTATCTGTTTTCTTCGATGTGCGACGTGGACTCTCGGCGCGGACAATACGGGATTGGGAGATGCCTTAAACCATTTTGCTTTTTTTTTTTTTCCTTCTTTAGGTACCATTTTGCTAATTTGACATAAAATACCAAAGAGTAATGCTGCTGGACTAAACGGTTTGTGATATTGAGGTCATCGTGAATTTTATATTTAAATTTAGAATTATATTTAAAATACCAACAAAATAAAAAAAAAAGAGTAATGTTAGTGGTAATGAAAAAAATTGATGTGTCCCCTAGAGACTTTTTCAATGCGTTTTTTTTTTTTTAAAAAAGAAAAAAAAGTAATGTTAGTGGTGATGAAATAATTTGATGTATGCCTTAGAGACTTTTTCAATGTGTTCTTTTTTTTTTTTTTCTTTGAGGGAGGGGACCAGCGGAAAAAATTATTTCCTTTAATTTAGAGGCTCTTTGACCGAAATATAGCATTTTAGAAATAATTTTATATATTTATTATACTTTTATGTACTTTAATATTACACTTTTAAAAAAAAGCATAACCGATATATGGGGATTATCAAATGCATCGTCGAACACGCCAATAGCTTCACAACGTGTCATTTCTTCAGCTGCATATAATAAAAAAAAAATTANTAATAAAAAAAATTAAAGAAAAATGTGACAAGAATATATACGACAATGGACTATTGGAGTGTCACACGTGAATACGTCACATGGCCACTTGTGGTCCCCACATGTCTGAATTTTTTTTTTATTTTTAATTTTTTTAAAATTGTAATATTTAAGTAATTAAGTTATAAAGTGTGATAGATGTGTAATTTTATTACTAAAATGTAATATTTAGGTCAATGAGTCTCGATTTTGAATCAAATTTTTTTTGTTAAAAGAGAATTTAAGTGTTAATTGAGCCAAATAATCATACATAGAGACATCTTAATGATGAGTATTTTATTATAGACATTCTATGTTTGAATTCTATTAAAAATGAATAAAATGAGATAAAAAATAATATCATTTACACACAATTATATATGTTTACAAATGTAATCGTTATTTGTAAAAAAAAAAAAAATTATCTACATTTGCAATTAGCATACTTTGAATTTAAATAAATTCGCCTAAAATATTTATAGAACCATACTGAAATTTAACACTAACAAATCAAGTGATGTAGCTATCATTATTCAACACAACAAGTGAAGTATATTTTAGTTATCCATATGATAGTGAAATTAACTATCAAATCTATCTAATAGGTCGTCGAAATAAGTTTTCACATCTTAGTAAAAGAAATGAAATGAAAATAGAATTATAAAATTTTAAATTTANAAATTAACTATCAAATCTATCTAATAGGCCGTCGAAATAAGTTTTCACATCTTAGAAAAAGAAATGAAATGAAAATAGAATTATAAAATTTTAAATTTATTTTATAAATTTTTATGATAATTGAATCCTAAAAAGTAAAAATTCATTGGACATACTACGGATTAAATCTTGGTAAATATCTAGGATTTATTAATGTATGTAACACAAATTGATAAAATAAATATTTCAAAATTATTGAAACCAATGTAAGCAAAATATTGTTTGTGAAGGATTATAAAACACGTAAGAAAATAATTTATCAATTTTTAATCAATGAAAAATAGGGTCACTATTTAGAAGGCATACTAATCGCCTGCAAGGCTGATTCCAACTTTTTATTTTGTTTGCCAATACGCTACGAATCTATCTTTTTTGCTGAAATCGATACAAAAAGCCCACAAAAGGTTTTCCTCAAACTTGCGAGAGCCCTTTTTTTGTGAAAATACAAAAAAGCCCATTTTGAACAATAAGGGGTAAATTTCTTTCACACTTGGGATGTTTAAGGCGAAGTCCGTGAACTACGTTATGCCACCATAGCAAGATTATTATATGTCTACCCTTTTGCGCCAAAAGGTAAAGTTTTTGTACCAAATCTGGTAAAGTTTTTTTACCAGATTTCTATATCAGCGTATATATTTATATAAATATATATTTTAATCATTGTTAACTTACAAACACTTTTATTTAATAACACTAAGCACAACTAATTTACAAAGTTTGCGAAAAAAATCAAGATTTTAATACCGAATCTTTATTTTCTTTATATTTCATTTAAAGATTTTAATTTTGTGTATTTAATAATAAAAAAATAATTTATAGTTTCTTAGTGAGAAAAATATAATAGCAATACAGCTTTCTGACAAATTGTTACAAGTGGCAGCAGAGAGAGGAAGGGAGGGTTGTGTGGGACTGTGCGTANACAGCTTTCTGCCAAATTGTTACAAGTGGCAGCAGAGAGAGGAAGGGAGGGTTGTGTGGGACTGTGCGTAAGATTCTAGGCTTTCTAGCTCCGTTAATATAGCCTGTTGACTTTGGAACCAATGACGATGAGCATGTCACATGCTGTTGGACTTTCGATACGTCAAAGGTTGCGGTAAGACACAAAGATAAACCGCTACGTGTCAGAAGTGTTTCTGAACCAGTTATCAGTTGCCACGTGCACGAAGGCTCGGGTTTCATTTGAAGGTCTATATCAGGTGCTGCGCAGGGACCCAAGAAGCAGGGACCACGTGATGGTGTGGTGGGCGTGGGGTGACCCGATATCCTCGTTAACTCTATTCATAAAATTATTAAAAAATGCAAGAAAATAAATATTTAAATAACTAAATATCAAATTAATTTTTATTGAACAATTACTCAAAAATTAAGATTTTTAGGAGCCAAAAAATAAAAATGAAAAAAATGAGCTGATAGTTATTTCTTATTAGAGGTGAAGCCAAACGAGAAACTAATTCACAAACTTATAAAAGAAGAAACAAAAAATAAATAAAGATGACCTTATCCGTAATACAGTAATTTATCAGTATTTTTATTTCGTCCAGCTTAGAAACTTTCGAACTGAGCTTATTATATTACCGGATTCAATGGAATAATACATAAATATTCTAATAATATATTTGGTTGACAAAGGTTAGATTCTGGTCTTTAGAACTTGGAATGTCTTATGAAAGTTAACAAAGTGACGTGACCTCAACAATTTTGACTCAGATATAAAGTAAGTAAGATAATATTAAAATTTATGCAGCTTACATATTTCATATTAATTTTTTTTTAAAAAAAATAACTTGAATTTTTTCAACAGAAAATATTATAAAGAGACATGAATGTAAAGGGTGTACTAAAAAATGAAAACTCCTTTAAAACAAAATAGAAAACAATTGAAAATTAGTTTCACAACAGCAATTTACTTTTGATCAATCACCAATTATCATGATAAAAATTCAACTAAGTGTTCTTTTGTTATCCCTACAAACCTTACCCACATTTATAGAGAGAGAGAGAACTAATTGATTTGGTAAAGCCCAATTTGCATCACGAGTTGCTGGTTAGTGGTTGCCAAACAGTCAACGCATGCAGCGAGGCATAAGCTATGGAAGTGGGAACAATCATCAAGGTAATGACTTTTTCTATAGGCGAGGTGTGGAGGGCTCAAAATAAAGCAATGGTAGCTCATAATGCATAGATTTATGAGAGGAAATAGAAGTTATGCATAGATTAAAATTACCATTTGCTCTTATATAAATGATGGGAATGATAATTCTATATAAGTAGGAATAGATTAAGGTAAAAAAAAAATAGTTTTTAATTTCTTTCTTGATTTATGAGGCATTACTACTAATATTAATTAGCTCATATTGCATAGATTTATAAACTTGAATGATAATATATAAGTATAGGCTTCATTTATTATTTTAAGATTGCATTTCAAAAAAGATAATGATTAATAATCCAACTTTACCACAAAAAAAATCCAACTTTTTATACTTTTTAAGAGCTAAGATATTTACACTTTGTTTTTAAAATACAAAATACACATTAGAGCATTCGAATCCTTTATAAAAAAATTAATTTTTATATCAAAACACTTCAATTAGTTAAGATTTTAAACCTTTGTTTTTAAACGGATAAAAATAATATAGTGATTATATAAAAGGAACGTTTTAAAAATAAATTACATGTGGTTTAATTTTATTTTCTCAAACTACTTATTTTCCAATCAAAATACTTAAGGAAGTATTGATATGAAAAAATTGGAGAGACTTACTTTTACCGATAAACTATTTTAATAATACCAACAAATGCTTGGTTCAACTAGTAGCAAGTTGTACTCTCAGCGTGAGCTATTGGTTATGGTCAAAGGTTCGAAGTCCAGTGAGAACATTGTTAAGAGAGAGAAAATTGTAATTGCCCAAACTCTCAAATGAGATTAGGCCTATACCAAATTAAATAAAATAGAAATACTTGTAATCTTAAAAAAAAAAAAAAAAGACACTTCAATAGTACGAATGTCGTATTGGTTTCTATTGGGTCCATCCCATCCATTCCATGTTGTTGTTTACTAGCAATAATACGTGCCACGAATCAGTTCTCAATTGTCTCACATGGAATAGCGTACAAACAAAATTGTCCACTCACGGGAATTGGGAATAAAAATTATATAAAGAATTCCTTCTTCCATTCGCTGATTTGCATTTTACTTATATTATTAGACAAATCATATTTTCATTTCAAGGGACATGAGAGTCTTTTGAGACAAAATTNCGTAATTGCCCAAACTCTCAAATGAGATTAGGCCTATACCAAATTAAATAAAATAGAAATACTTGTAATATTAAAAAAAAAAAAAAAAACACTTCAATAGTACGAATGTCCTATTGGTTTCTATTGGGTCCATCCCATCCATTCCATGTTGTTGTTTACTACCAATAATACGTGCCACGAATCAGTTCTCAATTGTCTCACATGGAATAGCGTACAAACAAAATTGTCCACTCACGGGAATTGGGAATAAAAATTATATAAAGAATTCCTTCTTCCATTCGCTGATTTGCATTTTACTTATATTATTAGACAAATCATATTTTCATTTCAAGGGACATGAGAGTCTTTTGAGACAAAATTGAAACCGTAGCACAGAGCAGGAGAAGATTCTTCATTGATAGAGATAGAGAAAGAAAGAGGGAGACAAAGATAATATTTTCAGACCCAAAGGAGGGGGAGAGAGTTAAGGGGTAGATTGTGGATTGTTGTGGAAGCTTTTGGAGACATTTTGATTTTTAAGTCAACCCAGAGAGAGAAGAAAGAGGGAGATAATGGATGGGAAAGGAGAAGAGAGGGACTTGGTGATAGAGGGTATGAACATGGGGTATGATGGGAAAGAGGAGAGATTGGGGACGGATAGATCAGGGTTAGTTGATGAGAAAGAGAGACTCAGAGAGCCACTGCTTTTGAAGAATAGTAGGATAAACAACACTTCACAGCACGCCATTGTTGGAGCCAATGTCTGTCCCATTGAAAGTCTTGATTACGAGTACTGTGCTTCTATCCTTTCTCTTTCTTTTATGATGTATAATTGATGGGTTGCCCAGCAAAATAGAAGAGCTGATGGAAATGGAAAGCATTTTTTTTGAATCTAATCAGTGTCCTTTCATTAAAGTGTTTAATTTGGGTAAGGGAAATGTTTCGTTTCTGGGTTGAATCTAATAACTATCCTTTCATTAAAGTGTCCACTTTCATTGGATTATGATTCAAATAATCTGTTACGGAAGTAGTTTTTTGATTTTTACGTAGGAAATGGTTTTAAAATAGAAATTGGAAATTTGGGTTTCTGTCGTTTGATGTTTTCGCATTTGAGATCATCATTTTTAATTTGCTTTGTTAGTGTCGAATTTTTCTCTGCTTTAGTCCCATGAAGGCAATTGAAGATTGTTGTTCATCAGTGTTTTTATTTTTATAAATTCAAATGGTTTGATCGTGGTGGGCTTATTTATGATTCTGAGTGAACTTTTTATTTTCTCGATAATTTCTTAGTTTATTATGCTTCTCGTTGTTCTTGTTTTATGGCAATTTTAGCGACTTACTATCAGTAATTTGTTTTTGAGTTACAATCTCTCATCCTCTCAGCATACGTTTTCAACCTAGTATCCTTCTCTCTTGAAGATGAAAACACTAATTTTTGAGAAAATATGATCCATAGAACTTCTTTAGATTGATAGCTGCAGTCCTAATAGTGCTCAGTTAAGTGTCTGGTTAAAATGTAGAATCTTAATTTATCTGTGAGTTCTTGGACTTCAATGATAAAAGTGTATGATAGATGAAGTATTACACAACTCTTGTTTCCTGTAAAATGAGCCAGTGGATCGTGTTCCATGGAAAGCCAATGAATTCTTTCAAGCCATAATGAATTTTCTTCTTGCAGGCCTACAAATGCCAAGTCTTTCTTCATGATTGTTGCTTTGTTCTGAACCATGCTACATTAATTTTCAATCATTACATAAATTCTTCCTCACTTTGTTCATTTTGTTTGTAGGATCATTGAAAATGATCTTTTTAAGCAAGACTGGAGGTCTAGAACAAAGGTTGAGATATGCCAGTATATCGCCCTAAAATGGACACTTGCACTTCTTATAGGTTTAGGTACAGGACTTGTAGGCTTCTTCAATAACATTGCTGTTGAGAATATTGCTGGTTTCAAACTTCTACTCACCAACAATCTTATGCTCAAAGAAAGGTATGACTTAATTTTATGAATCGTATATGATCTGAGTTTGATTACTTATAATTATATTCTGCTTGTATTGTCATGTTTCTCTTTACTTTTTCCCCCTTTCCTCTCAGTTTGAAGTGTATTTTATTTTAATTATTTGTTTTCTTGGGAGAATATGTCTTATTCTTATAGTTCTTTTAATAGATGTTTAACCTAATAATTTGTGTTCCTAAAATTGTTAACTTTAACTAGATACTTTATATCAATTTTTTTAGTATTTTTCTGTTGTGCATTTTCATACTCCTGGTATTTGCAGTCTAGTTCTGTTATGGTGTTTTAGTAAATTATCAACCTTGCAAATTTTAGTAACTGTATGTTACAATTACATAATTAAAACTATTGATTATGGTAAAGAAATAGCAAACAGTTATATGTTTTGTTTGATTCTTGGGCTGTTCATGTTTGGAGCTATAAGGTTTTAGTTTCCTTTCTCCTAATTTACATACATGTGTACAGACTTTTGTTGCAGTGTCCAATTACTGTTCTCATAAACACTAGGAAAATCCACCATTAACGTTTGTAGCTGCAGCCTATAGTTAAACTTTTAAGCGTAACATAGTGGGTTATTATTAACCTGTCGTATTTTGGAATAACTGAGATGATCTTCACTCAGTACAGGTATGATCTGGCTTTTGCAGTATTTGCTGCTTGTAACATGATTTTGGCCATTGCTGCTGCAGCCCTCTGTGCCTATTTTGCACCTGCGGCAGCAGGTTCTGGCATACCTGAGGTGAAGGCATACCTCAATGGTATAGACGCTCATTCTATATTGGCCCCAAGTACCCTCTTTGTGAAGGTGAGTTCGTTACCAACTCAAAATGATATTCTCTGTGTGTGTGAATCTCAGCCTTCTTTTTTTTTCTCTTCATGATGTATGCATTACTTTCCAAGCAAGCTACTGGAATGAATTTCAAATGAATATTCATCAATTTCTCTTAAAATAATTGATAAGAAGTGGACCATGTTATATATATATGTTTGAAAATTTCCCATTGCTGATTGACTACATAGACATGGTATGAACTTGGCAGATTTTTGGTTCAATTTTTGGAGTTGCTGCGGGATTATTTGTGGGTAAGGAAGGACCCATGGTACATACTGGTGCTTGCATAGCTAATTTACTTGGACAAGGTGGTTCTCGAAAATATCATTTGACCTGCAAATGGCTTAGATACTTTAAGAATGACCGAGATCGAAGGGATTTGATCACCTGTGGTGCAGCTGCTGGAGTTGCTGCTGCCTTCCGTGCACCAGTTGGTGGGGTCCTTTTTGCACTTGAAGAAGCAGCTTCATGGTGATCTCTCCCTCTCTCTTTTTTGGTATACAGTATGTTGCATCAAATGCATATTTGGCAACTGCTTGATCACTCTAATATGTATCTAGACAGACAATTGTAAATACTTTTCAATGGCTTGATGGTGTCATTTCATCTCCCCCTCATCACGATCTGTTGCAAGTCATAGAGCCTCAATTTAAAGCTTGTGATTATCTAATATTTGAATGTGCTACTTTTTGAGTTTAGGTGGAGGAGTGCTCTTCTATGGCGGACTTTCTTTACAACAGCTGTGGTAGCAGTAGTGCTGAGAGGTTTCATGGAATTTTGCCGGGGCAGGAGATGTGGTCTTTTTGGGGAAGGAGGTTTGATAATGTTTGACGTTAATTCAGCAAAGCCTGCATACAGCATGCCCGACTTGCTAGTAGTTATGTTTCTCGGAGTTATTGGAGGCGTTTTGGGAAGCCTTTACAATTTTTTTATAGACAAGGTTGTTCGCACATATAGCGTGATCAATGAGTATGTCCTGAAAATCCCCTTTCCACTATGCTGTCTGTGCATGTTTGTAATATATTTACGGTATATGCATTCTAGTTAGTTTTCTTTTTGACATGTCTTGCTCGTGAACTGCATATGCAAATATGTAACATGTATAGTTCATCCTTGAGCGCTTCTTTATGTTTGAATACATTTTAGCTTATAAAGATTCATACTTATTTTGTTTTTCATGATATCTCTCATCAGTTTCTATTATTTAACCATTGCTTCGTTCACAAATTTGGTTTTTATCAGGCGTGATTTGTATAACTTTTTAGTTTATCTTCCTTTTTTTATCATTCTGAACTGTTTGTAACACTATCAATTTTCTGTTGTTGCTCATTGATGATTATTATGGATTGCAGGAAGGGTCCTATATGTAAACTCCTACTTGTTTTGATTATCACCTTTTTGACCTCTTGCTGTTCATTTGGCCTTCCGTGGATATCACAGTGCATACCTTGTCCTCCTAACGCTGGAGATCAATGCCCCACTGTAGGTCGTTCTGGACACTACAAGAGTTTTCGGTGTCCACCTAACCACTACAATGACCTTGCTTCTCTTTTTTTTACTACTAACGACGATGCTATTCGCAACCTATTTGTCTCCGGCACTGACAAGGAATTCCAGCTCTCTACTCTTCTAATTTTCTTTGTGGCTATATACTTCCTTGGAATTATCACTTATGGCATTGCTGTTCCCTCTGGTCTTTTTATTCCTGTTATACTTGCCGGAGCCTCATATGGGCGTCTTGCCGGGAATCTTCTACGTTCAATCACTGTTCTTGATGTGGGTTTGTTTGGACTCCTTGGAGCTGCATCCTTCCTTGGTGGCACTATGAGAATGACTGTTTCTCTTTGTGTTATACTTCTTGAACTTACTAATGACCTCTTGATGCTCCCATTAGTGATGCTTGTTCTCCTTGTTTCAAAGACTGTAGCTGATAACTTCAACGCTGGTGTTTATGATCAGATTGTGAAATTGAAGGGTCTACCTTATCTGGAAGCACATGCAGAACCATACATGAAGCAATTAATTGCAAGTGACGTTGTTTCTGGACCGTTGATTACATTTTCTGGGGTTGAAAAAGTGAAGAATATAATGCGTGCTTTGAGGGTAAAAGGGCATAATGGGTTTCCTGTAATTGATGAGCCTCCTTTCACTGATGCCCCTGAGTTGTGTGGGTTGGTTTTGAGGTCACATCTTCTTGTACTGCTCAAGAATAAGAGGTTCTCAAAGAAGAAGGGTATGACCGGTTCTGCCATTATGAGGAACTTCAAGGCACATGATTTCGCGAAGCCCGGATTAGGCAAGGGGCTGAAGTTGGAGGATTTGGACATTAATGAGGATGAGATGGAAATGTATGTTGATCTCCATCAAATTACTAATAGGTCACCATATACAGTGGTGGAAACAATGTCTCTAGCAAAAGCTGCAGTTCTCTTCCGGCAGCTTGGCCTCAGGCACTTGTTGGTGGTGCCAAAGACAACAGGAGTAAGTCTCTCTCTCTTTGCACGTCTTTTTTTTGGTTATATGACGGCACAGAGCCTTGAATCCTTAACCTTATGCAAACTACTTAAATCCCTCATCCCTAGATCCCACCTAGTGGCTTTGCCATCCGTGTCTTTGATTATTCATGATGCTAAAAGTTCCAAATACCTGAATTCAGTGACTTAAACTGACCTTCCTTTTTAATTTTGAAAAAACATTCAATCATGTAGGAAATGATGATTTCTTGTGTTACATTAGCTTTACAATTAACTTCAGATTGCTAATTTTTCATTGTTCACTTGGTATAATATTTCTATTTTTACGTTATGCAGAGGCCTCCAATTGTTGGAATACTGACAAGGCATGATTTAATGCCTGAGCATGTATTGGGACTATACCCACATTTGAACCCTCACAAGTAGAGGAAGCAAGTGGAGTAGTCGACCTTATAGTTATGATCATCTAGAGGATTCCCTTTAATAGCAGCAGATTTTTCTGCTGAATCAGAGAGTAGTTTATCTTTGTCTATTGGGCAGAACTTGATCAAGTTGTGCATAAATACTAGTCCCTCAAATTTGAAATCTATAGTTACGTATGGCCTTTTTCTGTTTGGTTTTCCCACTTAGCATTCTAGACCTTGCACATTTAAGAGGAATCAGAAAATAAGCTGTTCTTTGGTCTTTGTTTTTGGTTGCTGAAATTGAAAAGAAGCAAAGGCACTTTTGGTTTTTTTGATACGCATTGAAATAGAGTGTGCTAATAGTGAGAATGACTTGTGATTAATGTAATTATAACATTAATTGTCTTCACTCAATAGTCAATACTATGCTTCAAATTAAACTAACCCTAAATAAAACAGAGAAAATAGACACGTGAAGAGAAAGAAAAAAAATAAAAATAAAAAAACAATAAAAATGAAAAAAAAAATTAAGTAAAATGACTATAAATGAAATTATTCACAAAAAAATGATTTCTATAAGTTGAAAAGACTTTCTATTAATTTGATATAGTGATTTATTCTACCAAACGATTAGTAAGTATTGATGTTGTCTTCGGAATTGTAAATTCCATGTTTAAGCCAAAGTTAAAAAAAAAAAAAAAGATTAAATTTATTCTTTTTTTAATTTTGGTATAATATTAATATCCCCTCTCTCTCTCTCTCTACATTTAAGCAGTATAAAAATGGGGCCATTGACAAAGATCCTCTTGTGGCATTATCTTTGTAACTTTCATGACATATCTTTTATTCTTGTATTTATTTGGCAAGTTTATAAATTATTTTCCATATTTATGAAGTGTCTTGCCTTTTAATAAAACAAAAAAAAAATTGTTCATTAGGAACTGAAGTTCGGTAATTCAGAGAATTTTCAACTCATGATGCAAACTATATTTTGACATGATATATATTAATTAGCCTTCAATTTCTTAAGCATATGAGATCTTTTTAATAGATTTCATATTAACCGACATATTATAAGTGTACATTCTCATTTGCATTGTTTCCATATTCTTTCTTCTCCCTTTATTCTTTAATATCACTGCTATCTTCATCAATTTATTCTCTTATTATTATGAAAAATATCCCGAATTTGGTATTTGAAATTTAACACTAAATGATTGTCTTGATAATAAAGACAGTCACATTATCCTGATAATTTTTGGATTTCAAATAATGTAATGATAATATTTGTCTTTTTTCATATATTTTTTATTTTCAAACAATGTAAAAAGTTTTTAAAAAATCAATTTCTTCTTATGGTCTTCAAATGGAATCCAATGAAACCTTTTTTAATTTTGCTAATAAATTTGTTTTTGTCAAACTATTTGCTAATCATGAATTTAGTAAGTACCTTATAACCTAATAAAAGTGAGTGCTAGAATCTAATCTTTACAGTTAAACTGAATTTTTTTCACTTGACTCCAAATAATTCTGCTCCATAATTTTTTAAGAAAGAAAATTTCTAGAAAAAATTAACATGAGAGAATTATTATTTGAGTCATAAAATTTATAAAAGAGACTTATAATTTTCTTATACATATTAATTTCAGTTTGGTTCCTTCAATATAAACCTTGGTGCATTATAGGCTATAATCATATACTATGCTCATTAACCATATATTAAGTAAAGAATAATTACATACAATCCACATAATATTCATGTAATTTTGAAGAAAGTAGAAAATTAAGGATAATTTTAGAAGTAAGAAGGATATCCACTTTCGGCCACAATTATCCAAGGACAAAACAAAATTAACTGTTCACATAAATAGTATTAGAAAAATCAAACTAAAATTAAAAAAACACTAATAACTCTTTTTATAAACTTTACAACCAAACAATAATTTTCTCAATTAACTTCTACTTTTTTATTTTTTTATCCCTTTTAGCCATGTTTGTAGTTGTGGGCCTTGTGGCCTCGTCGGAAGTAGGAACCAAAAAAGACTACTGTACTATGGCTCAGAAAGGTAAAAAGCGCGAAATACAGGCATCTCCTAGCAAATAGGAGCAAGAAAAATTAAAAGAAAAAGTTCAAATCTCATTACTGACAGAGAAAGAGAGAGAGAAATTTGGTTAACAGTCATATTTCATCACAGCAGAACCACCGCTTCCCTTCCAAATTTATTTTGAATCCCGGCAATCTTTCGCTGCCGGAAACCTAACTTCCTCACTCCAGATCCGTTTTCCTTCTTCGTCCATTCTTTCTGGTTTCTTGGAATTTCGAAATCCTAGCTCTGGTTGAAGGCTTCGATTCCTCTTTCTCTCTCTCTCTCTCTCTCTCTCTCTGTTTGAATCTATGGAGGCAATTGAAGAATTGGTTCAACTTTCGGATTCTATGCGCCAAGCTGCTGCTGTTCTTGCGGATGAAGATGTTGATGAAACGACGACGAGCAGGCGCCCTTCTACATTTCTCAACGTCGTTGCCCTCGGCAATGTTGTAAGTTTCTCTATTTGTTTACATCTATGCGTTTATCAATGTGTGAGTTATAGATATTTGGATCCGGTAGTTGCAGTATAATGTTGTGTCTTAGGATTTGGAATCTGATTTTGTACGGAGAATCTTGTTATAAAAACTGAAGAAGCATAATGATAGCTGGAGAACTCACAGTAGGTGGAAAAAAGATGCAATGTCTGAATTGGGAAATTTGAAACAGAACAGGTGTCTCTGCATAGACTTTGTAGTTTGTATACATTGGATCAGTTGCAAGTAACTGATCCAATGTATTATCGACAAGATGTTGTTGACAATGATGTTTAAGTAGTTTCATGTGGTCGATATAGGTTATCAAACTTGTAGGACTCGCAGATCATGGTGCATGGAATATAATAAATTCTGGTGATATTGACCTCCATGGGGAGTTTGCTAGCGACAGTGAAGTTTCATTGTAATCCTTTGTAATTTTTTGGGTAGATTTGGACTTTGGATCACAATTTAGGTTGCCAATGCTTGAAATGATAAATATACAAGAAAATTAGAATCTACAAAGGTTTTTACAACTAACTTTGGGCCTTTTGAGTTGACATACGTAATGCTTTTGTTGTTTGTCCGGTCTTTATATTTGGATGATTGCTTATATAGTTCTCTAATATGTCTTATAATTTTGTGCATTTTGAACAGTATCATTTGACTAATGTTCCTTTTAATCTCTCTCTGTTTATGTGTAAAAATTGACTAGGGTGCTGGAAAATCTGCTGTTTTGAACAGCTTGATTGGACATCCTGTTTTGGTAAGTTTTATGCATATTTGAATTTTGCTGATTTTCTTTCACTGATGGATGTCTTCTGTTGTTTCCTCCCTTACTGAATGGGTCATAACAAACTATTGGCAGCCAACCGGTGAAAATGGTGCTACCAGGGCTCCCATAAGCATTGAATTAAATAGAGATAGCTCTTTAAGCAGCAAGTCAATCATTTTGCAAATTGAAAATAAATCTCAACAAGTTTCTGCAAGTAAGGACTTCTGCTGAACTTCTTTTGTTTATAATTCATTGAGCAATGTGGTTGATGTATCTCATCAGCTCTTGGATAAAACAAATTTTTATTTTTCTTTAAAAATAAGCCAAGCATTGGTTTTTATAATGTTTCTGATTGGTCTCAGTTTTATTTTCTTCTCATAGGTGCCCTTCGACATTCTCTACAGGATAGACTAAGCAAAGGTTCATCTGGCAGGAGTCGTGATGAGATATATCTGAAGCTCCGTACGAGTACAGGTAGGCCATGATCATGTGCTGGCCCCCTTTTCATGGACTGTGGAGAGGTTTTAAGGGAAAGAAAGAAAATAAGAATTGGTTTTCTGCTTCAATGATATATCCCAGGGTACTTTTTGAGTTGTAAGGCACTGTCTTTAGGTTTTTCTGTTTTATCTTATCATATGCTTTTATCTCATATCACGCAGACTTGGAAAGTTATGCATACACTGGTGTTTGTTGAAAAGATATCGTCCAGTTATACCATGGATTTGAAAATGACCTGGAAATAAAATAGACAAAATACATCATAAAGTCTTCTAGTCTCTTTGAATGTGTGTGAAAAAACTAACTAAAATAATATCATTTGCTGAATACCATAAGGCATAAGATACCAAAAAGAACTTCTATTTCGTTGAAGGTGTTATGGCATAACTTCGCTTTGAATCTTCTTTCATTTTACAACAACCAAATAGAGCACTCTGTGTTTGAGAACATTTGAAATATTTATTTGGGATTCTCAGTCAAGCTGGCTTAAATACTTGTACTTTCATGCAAAATTCCTTGTCATATGTGAGCTTGATGGAGTCGGAGTTTCAGCATTGTACTTGAATATTTTAATCCTCATGAGGCATTTTGAATTGAACACTTTTAACCATAATAGTGATCTGGGAAACACTTAAGCTTTTCCCTCTGGGTATCTCTTGTTCACACACAAAAACATAAACACAGAGATAGGGGTAGACATGTAATATAACCTATCCATATGATCACGAGACTTATTTTTCTCTTCTGTTCTTATATTCTCCAGCTCCACCATTGAAATTGATTGACTTACCTGGATTAGACCAAAGAATTGTGGATGACAAAATGGTGAGTGGGTGTAAGTTATCTTTCTTTTGAGTTTGAACACTATGTATATTCTGAGTTATTACCACTTGTATTTTCAATTGATGGTGAATGTTATGTTTATTTTTCATTTTTAAATTAATTCTTGGTTGTTGGTTGTTTTTGAGATGCTTTCTTTGTAGATAAGTTTAATATCTTCTTCTTCTCTCCTTTAGATCAGTGAATATGTTGAACACAATGATGCTATATTGCTCGTAATAGTTCCTGCTGCTCAGGCACCAGAAATTTCATCCTCACGAGCCCTCAGAGTAGCAAAGGAGTATGATGCAGAATGTAAGTTAACAGCATTTGCTGCCTTGTTTTCTTCTCAAATTTTAGTTGTTAGACCTCTTAATTTAGAAACTCCTTTCTTTAGTTTTACCTAAACATATAATTTTTGTAGTAATCTGTCATTTAATTTGTTTTGTATGTTCAATTGTAGCCACCAGAACAGTTGGTATTATCAGTAAAATTGATCAAGCAGCTCAAGAACCGAAAGCCCTTGCAGCTGTGCAGGCTCTCCTATTGAATCAGGGACCACCAAAAACGTCTGATATTCCTTGGGTGGCTATAATAGGTCAATCTGTTTCTATAGCTTCTGCACAGTCTGGTGGTGCTGGCTCTGAGAACTCCTTGGAAACTGCTTGGCGAGCTGAGACTGAAAGTTTAAAATCAATATTGACTGGAGCCCCCCAAAGCAAGCTTGGTAGAATAGCTTTGGTTGAGTCTCTTGCCGGCCAGATTCGCAATCGTATGAAGCTCAGGCTTCCAACTATCCTTTCTGGGTATTTATTTTTTTGCCAGCAACAGTTTTACTTGTTTGCAATATGATATTTCTTTGATTAGTTGTTTGTTGTAATATCCTATACATTTTCTGTTAGCTCTGCTGCTTTGAGAATTTCTAGTTGGCCAACCTAATATTCTTCATATGTTACCCTCTAGATGGAAGCTGTGATGTTCTGACTCAATTTGTTTTTTCTTTGAATATATATTAGGTCATTCACTCTGTTTGTTATTTGTTTGTCTGTTTTAATGATGAATGAAATGGAAAAGGTGCAAAAGTTGAGAGAACTAGAGGGATGTTCTTTGTTTTGTCAAGTTGTAAATTTAATGTTGCCCTGATGCATGGGCATCTGTCTGATTTGTGCACTTAAGGTTTCATCTTCGTTGCTAGAGTGCATTTTAATTGGACTTGATAGGCTTTTAATCTTGGAAAATGTGCATGTATAAAGTCTGCTATCAAAGAGGAAGTAACCTGTATATGAAATTCTTAGATTTGTGTGCTTGAGCTTGCTCCTTTGTCTGCATTATTTTTCTTTCTTTTCTTGAATTTATAATACTTGCTTTATTTGAAATAATGCAGTCTTCAGGGGAAATCTCAAATTGTTCAGGATGAATTAATGAGGCTTGGTGAACAAATGGTTAGTAGTTCTGAAGGTACAAGAGCTCTAGCTTTGCAGTTATGCCGTGAATTTGAGGATAAATTTCTCCAACATCTTACAGGAGGCGAGGTTAGAAGTTTCTGTATGTTTTGATTAATAAAGATAATTATATTATAAAGCTTCACCGGGACAATTCTCTAAATGAAACAAATACAACAAGAGACAACAAATATACTCAAAAGACAGACCCAGAGAGGTTAAATAAGGAAGCTAAGAACTGTATTAAAAAAAAACTCAAACCAGAAGACAATTGTTCAATCCCTCTAACTTCTACATTTTGTTTTATTTGCAGGGTAATGGCTACAAAGTTGTTGGCAGTTTTGAAGGCAATTTTCCTAACAGGATGAAGCAACTTCCTATAGACAGACACTTTGACATAAACAATGTCAAAAGGGTAAATCTTCTCTGTTAAATTTCATTTTTATTGTTTTTTAGTACCTTGGCAGAATCACCAATTCTTTGTATTATCTTGAGGTGCTTGCTTCTTATATTGCCCTTCGGGCTTATGTCAGATTGTGCTAGAAGCAGATGGTTATCAACCTTATCTTATCTCTCCAGAGAAAGGTTTGAGGTCCTTAATTAAAGGTGTTCTAGAGATGGCAAAGGAGCCATCACGCCTCTGTGTTGATGAGGTATGCTTCTAATCAGTTCAGAAAGCTAATTTTATGTTCAAAGAGGTGGAAAAGGATAATTCCAAACTATTTGGTTGATTCCTGACTATTTTGTATTCTTCTTGTGAAAACAATGTCCTGTCCTTTATTTCACACTTAGTTGCTGATCATCATCAAGTGGCTGTGTGGAGCCTCGTTGAATGTTATTTTTTCTTTGCATCAGTTACCAATAGATCTGTGCAACATTTAGGCCATACGCCCGGTTTTCTGGTGTATCAGAATATCACGTTGGTTGTGAAAACCTAACCAATTGTTGATATGCTTCTGATGCATGATATGTTTTTCTATGACTGCATGATATGTCATCATGAGTAACTGCCTTATACTTCTTATGGAAAAATCCTGCTGCTGTGTTTTTCTCTGATTCTAAATTTTAATTGAAAATTTTCCACAATTACCATATTAGGTACATCGTGTACTTGTGGATTTAGTTTCAGCTTCTGCGAATGCTACTCCTGGTCTTGGAAGATATCCTCCATTTAAGAGAGAGGTAACTATGCCGTGCAGTAATTCATATGTAAGTCGTATGCTTTTTAGAGTGTATTTTTCTCATATGTTTCAAATCTTAATTAGATTGTGGCAATTGCAAGTTCTGCACTGGATGCATTCAAAAATGAAGCCAAAAAAATGGTGGTTGCACTAGTTGATATGGAGCGTGCATATGTTCCACCCCAACACTTTATTCGTTTAGTGCAGAGGCGGTATGTACTATCTCAAATGCCTTTTTTCATAACAATTCAATAATTATGTGCTCCTTAATGTGAGCACTCAGTTCTCATTCATAATAATGATACCAAATGTGATTATTTATACCAAATGAAATAAAAGCTATGTTGAATGTGCTCTGAACTATCATGTGCATGCTCTATCAATGTGGACCCTGAGTTGCTCTACTGCTTTTAAAAAATGAAGGGAAGTAGTGGATGCAGTGTGGAGTTAGTGGCCTCAAATGCCTTAAGTATTACCTCTATTTTTCACAATTCTGTGGACTATGTCAAATTTGATTTCCCAGCTTTCTCATGGTTGTATGAATACTTGCTTTGAAGTTTTCCAAAATTATGTTGTCTTTTAGTGGTCTTTCAATTGTCACCTTTTTTTATCCGTTTTGATAAATTACCTTTTAGCAGTCATTTCTAAGTAGCTGTCTAGAGAGCATGGGCATTTATTGGTTAATGCATTTAAACAATCTCCCTCATGTGAACCTTGGAGAGGCGTAAAGACTAGTTGAGATCTCAGTTCTGGATCTCCTTTCATCACAAGGTTTCAAAAGGACTGGCCTCTAAAAATTGAATAATAATAGAATAAAATAAAATATTTTAAAACATAGAATGTATTATTCATAATTAAATAAAAACTTCAATTAAAACCAAAAAAGTACAGAAACTAAACAATTTTGTGGGCCAAAACAGGATGGCCCGTTTCACATTTTTTAAATATATATTTTTATCCTAAAGGGACCTGCTTGTGGACTAAATGGGCGGGGCCAAAAAAGTCCACCTCTAAAGAGGTCAATCAAATCAAAACTCAGCCTACCCCTTAAACATTCCAATTCCATTTTGATAACACCTTATTATCTTGAATGTAGTGCATCAAAAAGCTTATTATGTTTGAATACATATAATTAATTTAATATGTATTAACATCTTCCACAACTAATTTCATCAGAATGGAAAGGCAGCGCCGTGAGGAAGAGCAAAAGGGCAGATCGTCCAAAAAGGCACTTGAGGCAGAGCAGTCTATGCTAAATAGGGTGAGGGATTGCTTCATTAAAGAAACTACAGGCTTGAATTTGTTACATGCCGTATAAGTCTTAAATTGGCTTTATGGATATAATCATAAACCGGGCTCATGATAGAAACTACTGAATATGGATATAATCATAATTCTCTGTTTCCTTTTCTAGGCAACTAGTCCTCAAACAGGTCAACAAAGTGGAGGAAGCTTAAAATCAATGAAAGAAAAACCCAATCAGCAAGACAAGGATGCACAAGAGGGGTCTGGCTTGAAGATTGCTGGGCCTGATGGGGAGATAACAGCAGGTTTCTGAAAATTCATCCTGATATTATTATGGGTCTGGTTATAGTAATAGTTCTCTCTCTTGTACTCCATGTCATCAAGTATTAAGACAGTGGCTTCCTTCTCTTTTCCTTTTCATAAAACTTCTTCCTTTATGACAAAATAAAAAGTATTAACATGGTGCCTTTTAGTCCAAATTGAATTTTCACTTTTACCATGAATCCCACAGTAATTCCTTGGATGTAAGCCTGAAGAATTGCTACTGGATTAGAAGATAAAAAGATCCAAAACTTCCATATTCACCCTACTTAAATTTTTATTTTTTTGGGCTAACTACCCTGTTATAAACAGTTACTTCCTTCTGCCCATCATCCATCCTTCTTGTCAAACTATTCCCAGCAGTTGCTGGGTATCTCCAAAGATCATTGGGAAACTCCTGGCTGTTGCTGGTTATCTCACATCAGTTTTAATGACTGCCACTGAGCATCAGTCAACCTTGTCCTTTATTGACATACCTGCAAAAACTACCATCGACTACTGCTGCTTTTTTGACTAAATTGGTCTTGCACAGGTAGTATTATGTGCAATCATTTGAAAAGAGAGCATCAGTGAAAGAGCAAAAAACCAGAAGGATCTCTTTTCCTTTTCTTCCTGTCTTTATTAGGAAATGAGAATATAGTTTTTATTAATATATGGATCATCTGGCAGTTTTCAAATCTTCCCCTTTTTTCCAAGGCTTTTTCGTTTTTCCCTCTCTAGTTCAAGGGGAGAGGTCATATCATTCTTCCTTTACAAGTATAGTTCTTCTACTTAACTTATTCCTTTTCCCATTGATGTTTGTGCTCATTGCAGGATATTTATTGAAAAAAAGTGGAAAAGCTAATGGTTGGACTAGACGGTGGTTTGTTTTAAATGAGAAGAGTGGTAAGGTGAGTAAATCATCTTATTAAACTGTCCAATGCTGAGTTAGAACTAAACTATAATCCTTAAATAACATGATTCAAGACTGTTCTGGATGTTGCATTGCTTTTCAAGTTCCTAACCGCCCATTATAAAAGCCTTGAAGCTGTGTAAAAGTGATATTTGGGGCTAATAACTTTTTTTTTGCGAAAATTGAAAAGTGGATCTTTTGTTACTTGTTAGTATCAGATTATGTACAATTATTCTGTGCTTTTTCTACAGTTTATAGATACTTTAACCTGTTGTTGGTTACTTGTTTAGGTTGAATTTGCATATTGTGACATGTATATTTTAATTTGTTAGTATATTTATATTCTCTTATCTCAACTTTTTTTTATTGTTTTCTTTGAGGGTTGTGTTTCTTTCTTAGGATCTAGATTATAGTCTTTAGGTGCTCTTTGGGTCCATAGCCTGTCTCTAAGGTTACTTACCTAACAAAAGAATTAAACCAAAAAAAAAAAAAGAGCCTCTAAGGGCAGGAACAAGAGTATATTGCTCCCATCGTAGAGGGCTTTCTCTGCAAATTCTTTACTATCCTTGTCACATGGGTTAATTTTATTAGGCTAGGCCAATAATTAACCTTTTAAGGCCAGGTACCGTGAGTATATTGCCTCCAGTATAGAGGTGTCTTTATGCAAACGCTTTAAAATCTGTATTACATGGATTGATTTGATGGGGTCAACACAATAATTAACTCTTGCTTGAAATGTTATGATTTAATATTTCCCTCCATTGCAGCTTGGTTATACTAAAAAACAAGAAGAGAGACATTTCCGAGGAGTCATTACATTAGAGGTATGAACTTCTTGATGAATTTTTGGAATACATGTTGTAATGACTAGTAATTTTAGTGTTAATTGCTCTGTTTCCCCCTTTCCATGTCTTCCCAAATTCTTTTTTGAGTTCTAATCTTAAACATTTTATTTCTTGACTTGCTTAGTTGAGGTGCCTAAATTTATGATGTTTGTTGCAAAGGTTATCCTCCTGGAATCTATAATATCGCTTCTGATGCATCATGGTGCATGTTTAGTTTACAATAGTTAGTGGCTGTTTACTTACCAAAAATTCTTTCCCTGGAGTTCTGGTAGAATGGTAGGTAAGATAGCTATTGGCGGAAAGGAAATTATTTATAGTGTTATGGCTTTCTTTTTGCAGAAGAAAAATCGAATTATGAGGAAAATAGTTATGCTTTCTTGTATTTACTCTGTTTGGTGGCTTATTGGTTATCAAGAGTGTGCTGCTGTCTTTTTTCACTTAGAAAACATTTTCTGTTGATTTTGAGTTCACTTTCAACTAATCAACATGTCAAGAGAGAGATTTTCTTATTTACACCCTCTTTTACCTTTTCTTTTCCTCTTTCTTATTCCAACAATTAGAGAATATTTCTTTCCATGGCCAGGCCTTTTCTGCAGACAATTAAATGAAATGACAAACGTATATGACAATGCCCCATTTACTATTGAGGATCACTGGTAAAAAATGTAAACCTCAAATTAGATTGAGTGACATATGTTCCACCAACCAAAGATATGAGAGAGAGAGAGAGAGAGAGAGAGAGAGAGTAATATTGTATATGTCTAAGTTCATTCTTGTAGAAACCTTCCTATGCATATTGTGTTATTTTATCATGGTTCAGGCATAATGCCTCTGAATCCTGTGTTCTTGACATCGGATGATGCATTAAGGTATAGTATATAAACCTATTGACAACCTCTAGAGGTCCCAAATAGGGTGGATAAAATGAATTTGCAATCAGCTTTTACTTATTTATTTCTGAATTCAAAGTTGATATGCATAAAGAATAATTTAAGTTTTCAGCAAAGTAATGCCTTTGTTGCTTTGGATGTTCTGATCAGGAATGCAACATTGAGGAGATGTCTGATGATGATGAGGCCCCTGCAAAGAGTACCAAGGATAAAAAGGCCAATGGCCCTGATTCGGGAAAAGGATCAAATCTTATTTTCAAGATAACAAGCAAGGTCCCCTATAAGACTGTTATGAAAGGTAATGTCTCTTTCTAACTACAGCAACCTTCCCCTGTCCTCCCAAATCCATGACCAAATCTGAACAGCCTTGGCTGGGTCTGTGTTCATGTTGCAACATGCAATGTGCAGCTCATAGTGCAGTTGTGTTAAAGGCTGAGAGCATGGCAGATAAAGTTGAGTGGTTAAACAAGCTAAGAAGTATTGCACAGCCTACTAAAGGAGGTCAAGTGACAGGGGAGTCTGGTTTTCCTATGCGACAAAGTCTTTCTGATGGTTCTCTTGTAAGTTATTCATTTCATTGCTTGTCCTCTTTTTGGTCTGTTTGGTAGCTTGATTAAATGCTTAAATTTTCTTTTTTATTCCTCATTGATCACCATTGGGTCTAACATGCTTCTTGGTTTACTTGGGCTTCATTTGTTGGATATGTAAAAGTTTCCCTTGGCAGCCCCCGTCCGCTGGCAAATATATGTATATGCAAAATTAATTATGAGCATTTTGGAACTAGGGATCCTGATTTTCTCACTGCTGTGTAATTTATATCAGTTACACTTTTTTCCTTTTTGCTTATTCTTTTAGCAGTTACACATGCGAACCAATTAACCATCCTTTATTTTTCTTGCTGCTGTCTAGAATTTGTGCGTATAATTTCTAAATAGTTTGTTGATTACATGCTTCTGTAGGATACAATGGCTAGAAAACCTGCAGATCCTGAAGAAGAGCTGAGATGGATGGCTCAAGAAGTGCGCGGTTATGTTGAAGCTGTTCTTAACAGCCTAGCTGCTAATGTCCCAAAAGTCAGTTTTTTTCTTCTTTTTTTTAAATACCATACTTCTTCTCTGTAGATTTGTTGTTGTTCATGAGATCAATTAGTTTTGTCTGAGCAGGCAGTTGTTCTTTGCCAAGTTGAGAAAGCCAAAGAAGACATGCTTAACCAGTTATACAGTTCCGTCAGGTTAGTGTAGTCCTCTCGCCTTACCAGCAAGTCTTCCTATATTTTATCCTTCCATGCATCAAAAAAATTTCACGTTTCAACTTTCTGATTTAGGAAAAAAAGGGGAGCCAAAAATTAAACTAAAGATATTATTCAATTTTAAAATCAAGATTGAAATCACTAGAAATTCCATAAGCCTTATATAGATGGCTTAAATAAATCTAATTACAATAGGAGAAGTAATCCAAACTTCATAATCAAGCAATCCTAATTCAAAATGGATTAGGGAGCAATCATAATTCAAAATTGATTAGGGAGTCCTAATCCGCCAAGTAATAACTAATCATATCCTAAGACCCAAATAACTAAACCTTAATTTCTGAAATTCATCCAGTCATTATCATTCTCCATCACTTTCTTTCAGCAGTGGTGCTATTCTTTACAACTTGTAAATATGTGATCATAATTATTGTTGATTCTATATATTTGTTTTAATGCTTTTTTTTTTTTTTTTCTTGGGATATATGTCTTGGAGACACAGAACATTTTCGGTAACTATTAATTAATACTGGTAACTTTGAGAATTGAGATGTTCATATCATTCAACCACCTTAGTCATTAGTCAATTACTCTTGGGTTGAGGATCATATCATTTCATAATGAAAATTAAGTAGCATTATTTTCATGCTGTGGTTGATAGTGGCCAAAGCAGTGCAAAAATAGAAGAGCTGCTCCAGGAGGACCAGAATGTAAAGCGTAAAAGGGAGCGCATTCAGAAACAGTCCTCCCTTCTTTCAAAACTCAGTAGGCAACTCAGCATCCATGACAATAGAGCAGCTGCGGCATCTGGTTGGTCTGATGGAGGGAGTGCAGCAGGTAATGTCTGCAACCCTGCGTTTTCTTGAGGTGCATTCCCAAATTAGATGAAAAGTGAAAATAGTTGTGGATAATGCAATTTATGTGGGTTAACATATTTCTTTTCCAGTTAGATGAGAACAGTTGTGGATAATGTAATTTAGACTTTACTGGCGCACTCAAACTTTTTTTATCTGTACAATATTTTGAAAATTTTTGCCGTAGTATTTAGAGGAAATGTTTACTTCTCATGAATAGTTGAACGTGCAAGTTGGTCTTGCATTGAGAGCTTTACCTGCTCTTTCTGAAAAGAGTAGATAGTATACCATCTGGATGGGATGAATTACTATACAAAATGATTAATGAGTTATGTGGTTGATTAATTTGAACTCTTACTCAAGAAGAAAATGTATCAGTCTGATGGTACATAAATTCCATGTGTTGATTACAAACTCTTTCCAACTTTCCATGCTGTTGTCTACAATCCAGATTGACCAGTGGATTCAGTATGGACTTTCTATTTTGTCCATCATTTTGTTCCTCATAGTAATTTCAACAAACTTGTTTATGCAGAAAGCAGCCCAAGAAATTCTGGACCCTCATCAGGTGAGGATTGGAGGTCTGCTTTTGATGCAGCTGCAAATGGTCCTAGCGCCTCGTTATCTAGGTACGGATCTGGTGGTCATAGTAGACGTTACAGTGACCCATCTCAAAATGGCGATGTTAACTCAGACTCAAACTCTAGCAGTCGCCGGACACCAACTCGGTTGCCACCTGCACCTCCTAGATAAACTTACAGATGATTTTAATCACAATTATGCATTGCTATCAGATGGACGCATTCAGTTTTTCGGCCCCATATTGAGCTTGTCCCACATCCTTTGTTTGAGTAGCTTAGCAGATATGGCTTAGGTTTGTAGATAGATATTGGCATATTGCTATTACAGCCATTGAGGTCGGATGTAGTGTCCAATATTTTTTTTCCCTTGCTGGGTGTGTGGGGACACTGTTGGGTAAGACGATATTGAGTCTGACCAACATTATTTTTTACAGATGTAATTGTTTGTATCAAGGTGATTATCTCATGTTATACCAATGCGCATTAATTTGCTTGAAGTTTATATTCTCATTATTTATCCCTGTGATTTTTTAAGCTTTTCTTTTTTGGTGCTGATTATCCCTTTGTGTTGCCACAGCAAATAATATTTCTTGGCACTTCTAAATGGACAAACATGCATAGATTACAACATTTAAGTATAAAAGGAAAAAGGTTATGCAGGAGTATGGAACAATTACATCTGCATAGACTACAGATACATGAACATTCAACCTTAAAGAGTTCAAATCCATGTCATAGAGCTTCAGGGTATAATAGTTAATAAGCTGGAAAATAGAGATATGTAAAAATTTATAAAATTTTAATTTTCACTCATTAATACCCAGTGTAAAGTAGGAGAAAAATATAAATAAAGCATAGCTCGTTTCAAACTTCTCTACTTTTTCTTGTATCAAGTATGTGTATAATGTTTAGCCAAAAAAAAAAAAAAGGAAGTATGTGTAAATGATTTCCATTTCAAATATTTAAGTCCTCCATTGAACACCTTCACACTTCCACCTCTACTAAACATAGCCGCACGTTCTCTGTAATGAAAGTATAACTAACAGAAATAACGGTTTTGGTAATAAAAAAAAATGGTGATGCCATTATGCCAAATTTAGCAGGGAGAATATCGCCAGAACAGATAGCAAAGGCCAGTATAGCTGCACTAATTATCCTTGGCAGCAAAGGCGTACAAGTATAAATATTAATGGTCACCCATCGAACATGTTACTATACAAAATATCTTAGAAAAATTCAATAATTACAAATAAAAATAATCATTTACATATTTACAAATTAAAAAATTACTACTATGCCAAGTATATTCCTTCTACAGGATACCTTCCTTAAAAGGACCCGAATCATGCAAGAGTTTTATAACAAGCTTGACCTGTAAAAGAGGGGTGATACAGCAGTAAATTACAATGCTAAAATTAGACAAACATGGATGGCAATCACGTCTAACCAGAAAGACAAACTGAAAAGTAGAAATGCAAAAAATCCTTGAAAAGGATGTGGAAACTATCTCATGGACAGTCAGAGGCACTAATGAGGGTTATACAAATATATAAAGCATTTATTCTGTACCAGAAAATAGATACACCATTTGTAGTTGGTAACATTTCTTTTGCATCCTAGACCAGAAATCGCAGCAAGGATTCTTTAATCCAAAAAAAGAAAAAAAGGAAAAGAACAGGGCAGATAAGAGACTCCTCCAGGTTCTACAAAATAAACTGCAATTTTTTTCCATCTTGTGTAAAAACAAAAATAGCCTTTTCCCCGAAATTTTTGGAGGTATCATTTGTGAGAATAACATCTAGTAAGATTAAAATTATAAAAACATCGATCAGCACAGCACTAAAATATCGCAGCATGACTTAAATAATAAAGGATTAATCCTACTATGCGTATTAGCTAATTGCATCTCATAGCTTTAGCTTTTAGGATGATTGGTTCTTGACATGGTATCCTTTGCCCACACTTCAAGCCTAAAGGTATTTAATGTGATGGGGTACCTTACTGATATAAATTAAAATCATTCTTGGTCTTCTCCTAATATTATAAGCTTTTAAGTAAATTGGTTCTTGACAAAAAAATGAAAAGTTGAGGAAAATAAACTGTATGACTTTTTAAGATTGCACATGCTTTAATGTTTTTGGAGAATGCACTTCATGTTAATTGACAATTTATCATACCTGAGAAGATTCACGTATTAAAAAGTCTTCTATAGCCTTCCTAAATCCTTCATTCAAAAGGAAATGGCAGCTGTAAGTTGTCACAGGAAGATAGCCCCGCTGAATCTTATGCTCACCCTGTGCTCCTGCCTCTACTGTTTTAAGATTAAGTTCAATAGCTGCTTCAATTGCCTGTAATGTCAGCATAGCATATATGATTTATTTCCTAATCAATATTAATCTTCCAAGCTTTGGTATATCATCAGAAAGATTAGAATCCTACCAGGGGAGAAAAGAGACTGAAGCACTAACTGAGTAATTCAAATATTATTTTCTTATCAGTCCATATTTCAATTTAAACCCAAAAGAATGAATGAAAAAAGAAAGAAATGAACAAAAAAAAAAAAAAAACTCAAAATGNAAAAAAAAAAAAAAAAAAAAAAAAAAAAACTCAAAATGTAAACTTTTGATATAACCCATTAACCACAAAAATAATGAGAAATGTGAACCTGGTAATAACATGCTTCAAAATGCAAACTTGGATAGTAAGTTCGTGGGTGACATCCCCATAGGCGCCCAAACAAAGTATCTCCACCTATAAGATTTAGTGCTCCTGCAACAAGTTCATCCCCATCTTCAGCAACGACCAGTAGTACCTGATCTCCCATTTTTGATCCCATCTCATGGAAAAATTCCCTTGTCAGGTAAGGACTGCCCCACCTGTCAATAAACCAACAATAATTTAAAGCACCGACACTTCAACCAATGCCCGTATCATCAAATAAATTTATTATCAGAAAATGAGGGTTGGATTATTGGAAACAAACTTGTTATCAGTAGTGTTCCTGTAGAACTTATAGAAGGAATCCCAGTGCCCTGCCTGCCAATGCATAATATAACATGTAAATAATGTGAGAGTAAACTAAAATGATGTTGGTCATTGTATAGTAAATATCAATTTTCAACAAACATCCACTCTAAATAATATGTGCTTAAATCTTCAAAAATATTATTTGAAGGAACAATAACTAACCAAAAATTAAATGTGGTCCTTAAAATATCTCCATCTTGAACTCAAAAAGTACCTTTATTTCATAACCCCGGAGTCGTTTCATAATCAAATTCTGAGCTGAGATCTGCACATAAAGAGTCCATATAACTTAAGTAGCCAGCACTTTCAGGTAAACTGCTTTGATACCATTTAAAACCCACCATCTTTTTGACATGTGGTGACCCAAAGAAAAGAATTTTTTTTCAATACATCAGAATCAACTCCTTATTATGTTATCTAGAATGAAAAAAGAAGAAGCAGAGGCAGATTCTTGACAAACAGAAAGAACAAACAACAACAGAATTAGAAAAAGAAACAAGTTAAGTTTTTCCTTGCATATCTGTGCATAGCATAAAGCTTTGTGCAACGCATACCAACCTTTTTGCGCTCTTGGCGTATATTTTTTCTTTTACTTTGTTTCATATCCATCAAGAACTCATCAAAACTGCCAAGCATAAAACAAAAACACATTTACATATTGACTGGTGCAAGTAAGTGATAGAGTAAGCCTCTTCAGGGACTACAATTATGAATCATGCCAATCACACATGATGAGACATAGAGATTTAAAAGTTCTAAAAGTTCAGAAGTATAATGAGAAATGATAAGATATTTAGAAAGTGCAAACCAAGTGACATAGAGATCTAACGATAGAATTATGTATAGTCCTTTTGCATAAAAGGAAAACAGACTAGGACACACATGATGAGACACATTAAGGCAGAGAATAGTTCTAGGTAACATGATCTGGCATAATATAGGTTATAAATTATAATACTACCAAACTAGTTTGAACTTCCATCAACTTAATGTTCCTCAGCTCAAAAGATACTAAAAGAGTCGCTAGAATGTTGGAATACCAAATTGAATCCAAGGAATATGCCAAAAGATCACAAAGAAACACATCCACTATATAAACATTTTGGTTTTTTTTTTTTTTTTTTTGTTTAAAGAAGAATCTCATTGGAGAGAAACAGAGAAAACAAAGGAAGAAGACGATAAGAATCATAAGATATTCTCCTCAAGTGAAATAATCACAGCAGAAACAGAAGATAAACATCAAAATAAAAACATGTGGAGCTGATATACTTATAACTTACTTTTTATAGTTACGATTTTTCCAGTGATACTGCATTCCAATCCTCTGTAGAAAACCTTTTTCCCTGCATTTCAGCCACTCCTTCTCAGAGGGGAAAGTAATGTGTAGCGATGAGATCTGAGACTGTCAAGATATAAGAAGTCAAATCAGGATGTGTAAACTAGAAAGAACAATTAAAACTTGGTGCCATGGGATCATAATTTCATAAATAGCTCAAAAAATTTCTTTATGTAATTCAAGTATATTCACACGCACAAAAAATGAAAACAAAGAAACAATGCAACAAGAACAACAATGCAGTAATACTATAAAAATTAAAAAAATTAAAATGTTATTATCTTTAATGACTATGATAAATTAGATAGCGGTACATAAATAAACTTTCAAAGAAAATTTCCCTACTTCTAGTACATTCATTGATTCTTTCTAAAGAAAATACCAATTCTCACAAAATTGGGGAGGAATATTTATAAATGGCCAAAGATATTATTTTCCTCTCTCCTACTTTTTTCCTTCCTCTTTACTATTTCTTTTTTTCGATAAAAAAAAATATCCCTACTCTCTGTACTTGCACTGAGATATCTCCATGAATGCAGGTTTTGAGATAGCTTTAATGCTGAAGGTATTTTTCGAAATAAAAAATTTCTAACCTTCAGTTGAGAGGTTAGAATTTCAGTTTTATAATGAGTTTACAATAGTGATTAGTGAGAGCAGTAAAATTGATGATCCTGGTCTTGATTAAGATAATAAAAGTTTTGGGCTGGTGACTCAAATAGCAACAACTAACACATGGAAGAAGATAGAAACATATGGGGTGTCCATAGAGCAGTACACTGGTTTACTGAAAGACACAACCGTATGATAAATCCAATACCTTTGCAGCAAGATCCTTCATTGCAGATACCATTATGTCAAAAACTTCATCTTTGAATGAGGTGTTACGAACTAAAATCCTTGGACCAGTTACTGGGGTGAAGGGCACACAACATTGTAATTTCGGGTAATATCTTGAACCATAACTATAATATGCGTCAGCCCAAGAATGATCAAAAACAAATTCACCATAAGAATGGCTGCAATGCAAATTAAAAGGTAAGAAGACAGCCAATGGATAAAGTGATTAGGTAAAAGCACTTGAACAAAGTAATAGGAGAATAATTTTTAGACCAAAAAACAAGGTCCATAAGGAACTAGAAAATAACTTGCCATATGAATGGTGTAGCAGATGCCAGACCTTTTAAGGTAGAGAGGGACAACACCCACAACGTTGTCACCTTCATCCTTAGCAATGATGTGGCGTGGCATCCATCCTGTTTCCTGAAATATTAAACATGACAAAAATTACACGTGTTTGTACAGGACGATTGGCATTACCCATAACAACACATGGGTTATTTTATCTATGGCCCCTGAATACATGTTAGTAAAATATGTTTCTGAGGATGAAAGAGATATTTTTAATAAGGAAAAGATTAAAAAGAAACAAGAATAAGATGGAAGAATCATCACTTTTAGATTTTCAAGTAAATGGTTTCACAGAATTCTTCAAGATCTAGGACAGTTTTTTCTTTCCAATGTATTCAAATTGACAGGAAGAAAGATCTAAACAGTATCCAATTTTCTACTTTGACTTGAGAAAAAATTGGATTATTACATATGCATCATTTTCAACAATTGCAATGCAAAGGAAAGAACACTAAATTACTCAATACACTACTACAGGGAGAAGCCATGAAAAAATAAAGAAAAGTAATCACCAAATATCAGCTTATTCACACATGATAAGCTATGCGATATAGCAGAAGAATTGGAAAAACAGATTGAACAAAGAGCTATATAATTCCTAAACATTTAAATGGCTTTTTCTTAAATTAATAATATAAGCTATAACTCCCACACCTTCACTGCAGAACCTGAATCCTCTAAGCTTGATAAAAAGGCATGGGTAAGAAATGGATTGAACTTTTCAGGGCCTGTAGCATCCAGAGAACAAGCATCCCATTCACTGGATGCAATCTCTGAGATTGAAGACAAAACTGAGACTGTTATCAGTTTAGGTTGCGCCTGGTTTACCATGAGATTCGGAATACAAGAGTCAATCAAATGATATCAGCTTGAGTCATTTGAGACAATAGACTAGTAGTAATAATAATCTTCTGTAACCAAAACTATTAAAGGACCACCAAAAGAACACCTCTGAGTCTGACCCTGTCAAAGTGAATTGTCCCAATGATGAATCTACTTCTTGCGGTTCCATGGACTTCCTAGCTCTCCAAAAAAGCGCATTGATTTTAGACTCCTGAATTGGACTCTCCATAAATTGTCTAGATTGTAACTTTGCCTGCAATTAAGGAATAAGATGCCTATTCAGAAAATCTATCAACAAAAAATAGGTTATAGAATTGAAATATAGTAAATACTTTGCAATTGATCTATCCCACACTCTCCCAACATGATTCAATGTCCTGTGACACTATTTTTGCCCCATTTTAGTAACATTTGGCAGCAAATGGTGTTCATTCCTAATTAGTTTACCACTTTCAACGAGATCCTCCCCAAGGACAGAGTTCTCACACTTCTCTGAGATGAACTGATTTCAGTAAAACCCACCTTCTACTAACAAAGTCACTAAGGAATAAAGAACACTGCTTTTATATAGCTACAAACGACATAAGAAAAGTTTAACACTTATTTCAAGACCTCTGTCCTAAAAGCAAAAGTTCTTTGGTTATTTGAATTCGTTCTACCGCTTTCATATATTAATACAGCTATAATAAATGTACCATAAGCAGAAACTGCATGAAGTTGTTCATTATTGGGGCATTTAACACATACCCAAAACGCACTCAAAATTTTTTAGGCAAAGCAAATAGCCACTTCCCGTGAATCTAGATCACAAGTGGGTATCTATGCAATTACGCACTAAGGCAGAATAACATTAGACAATCACTCAGTCAAGTACACAAGCACAAATACGAAGACTTACAGAACGAGATGAAAATTTCCGACCGAGAAATGGCGAAGGCTTGCACCAGCTCGTTGCTACTGCCATGGCTCCTCGCCCCGGCACTACTAGTCTAGAATTGCTCTCTTTCTTCTCTATGGGGACGTTGTCTAACTGGTGAGCTACACTGGCACTGCAATTGGAATTGACGACTAAGTTTTTCCACGTAGTAAAGTCTTCAAGGCAGATATTTAAATGCGAGGTTCGTATTTTTTTTCTTCTTTCGAATTTTCATGCAGTCTGATTTTATTTTTTTGGGAAAGTTTTTCTTTATCCTTCTCAAAACCCAACCAAAAAGACGAATATTGTATTAATTCACGATTAATAAATATTTGATTATTTTTAGCAAAAAAATATAAACAAGTGATTCAAATTAGCATGGCAATTAATATTGTAATGCCCCTTTTTTAAAATTTAGCCTTTGAAGTGAATTTTAAATTCAGTTAAATCAATTGGCACATGTATACAATTCTATATTAATGGTTTTTTTTTATAAAATATAATTTTCATTGATTTGATTTGATCATTAAATTATAATAATTACCAGATGAAAAATGCTCAAAGCTCGGGAAATTATTGCTCGAATAAAAGAATAGTTGGCTTAGCTTAGGCCATTTCATTTATACCTCCTATGTAAATGCTACAATAATCATCCAACCAAAGAAATTTTCTCTGATTTGTATACATAATTAACAAGGACATACCCATTGCATTGTAAGGGCACCAAGAAAATTGACTATAAAGAAAAATATACAACAAATGAATCACTGATTATAGCTCCTGAAAAGTCAAACTATCCATGATTATTCAGATGAGGTTGCTCTTTCCCCCTCCTCTCTGCCTCAAACAGTGAGAGATGCACCGTTGTCTGCTGCCGTGAGATTTAGTATCATGGCTGCTGCCTTCAAAGCCCTGATAAACAGGAGTGAATGAGAGGGAAAAAAGATTCAGGGATATAGCAAATATATTTACAAAATACAACTGATATTTATGGTTAAATCTGAAGTGAACTGCTTTATACACATTATCACAAAGCATGCCAGAAATTATTTGTTAGCTAAGTGTCAAGAGTACACATTAGTTTCCCGAGTATACGTCATAATACGTTCTTTTTCCAGGTAGATGGGATTGTGATGATATGGAGGCGTTACTAAAAGAATGTCAAGACACGACCTAGAATGGAGATGGCGAAGCAGTTTGCTAATTAGAATGAAATGACAAATCTGAAAAGCATTAGGCAAACTTGATTCCAAAGAAACTGAGGACCTTAGATGACAATGAGTCAATAATAACTCAATTTAGTCTACCGTCAAAAAGGCTACCAACAAATGTATCATACATCTGCCTCTTTTTTGGTACTTTTGGCTACGACTTTGGATTCAAACACAGAATCCACAAGCCCTGAGGACGACCTCAGTACCACTTGACTACAAGCCGTTTGGTATACATTTGCCTTTCCAATTTTAGAGGAAGTAGTATATATAACTCTGCCAAATTTATATTGCATAATCAAGGGAATACACCAGTATAATCAACAGGTAGGAACATGAGGACATTGCAATTAAAAAAGTTGGAGGTGACGAACACAGAAGGAAATGGTGCTACAAGCAAAATAAAATCGAGAAAGTGGGAAAAAATTTAATAGTAGAGAAATGTCCATACCATGCTTCGGGTGTTTGATATAGAGCGGCTGAATTACCAAAGCATGACGCAAGCATATCAGTGTTGATTACACCTGGATTAAGGGCAACAACTGCCATTCCTTCAGGCAACTCCTTTGCCACTGACCTGCTCAACCCTTCAATGGCCCATTTTGATGCACAATAAGGTGCAACCTGTTGCATAATGCTTAGATTTCAACTAAAGCTGACTGCCATAAAAACTTGCACAATTGGAAAATTGACACACAAGCTGAGCCAGGGATTAGCAGTAAGTAGACTTCAAATACAGAATATCATGATTATTAGATCATAGGAAAACTCTAACCACTAAGAACTGCATGATATGAAGAACAATGTCTCCTTTTTTGCAGAAAGAGATACCACAAAAAAGGCTAAAAAGGTGTAATTTATAAGGGGTCTGGGAATCTCCCCACATCTCCCACAGTCCCACCTAAAAATACTCAAATAATTTCTAACATCTCAGCTTTACCAATAGATATTCAGTCCACATTGCAGTACGCATTCCCTCAAATTGCACCTTATGTTCCTAGCACTACCTTGGGAAAACATCTAACGGTTATATACATGCTAAACACAGACACACACAACATCATCAATACATCATATATAAGAATAAACCTTCCAGGAAATTCTTTTGGCAAGTTCTCTCGTAAGACAGAACATTTTAGAGAAATAGAAGTAACATAGAGACAGATATGATGACTATATGCTCAACTCACCAGTGCAGCACCAGATCTTCCCCATCCAGAAGACATATTAACAATAATTCCTTGCTTCTTTGCAAGCATAAGAGGGATGAAGTGACGTAACATATTTGCTGTCCCCTTCAAATTTGTATCAATGACAGCATCAAATTCTTCAACAGGAACCTCCCAAATCTTGTTGTTTCTGTTAATGGTTCCTGCATTATTTACTGATGATACCCTTTGCTTTAGTATATCATACAACTAAGGCTGCACGATAACTGACTAAAATTACACAGACAAATAAACTGAGTTAAGAAGACCAAATTGCTGGTATATAGCATACAGCTGTAGGTTATAACCTTTTTTCCTTTGAGCAGTATAAAACCAGTAATGCGAAATAAAGAAATCTGAGAAGAAATGATGATTTTGAAACCAGACATGAAGCATATCATTCTGCTTCCTCTATAAGAAATTCAACTGATACATGTGTTGCAAAATCTTAACAGCATTCTGTGTGAACCAACGTCATGAAAGAGCATGATCAAGTTTCTTCGCAAAATTATTACAGAAAATGTCCAATTTAAAATTCTCTAAAGTCTAAAGCACTTTACACCCTAGCTACAGATCAGAAAAGGGAATGACTATCTCCTATAAAAAACAAACGAACTTCATTTTTTTGGGCGGTAACTTGCAGACCACAAAATTTTGAAATTTGCATAATTATGTAAATGATTCAGATTTCAAACACACAATTTTTTAAAAAAAATAATGAAACAGGCATGATAAATTTAAAGGGAATTCATATGTCTCAACCCCAGAAAAGAGAAGGGATATACCTATAATATCAGGAACACCCTTTCTCTCCACGACAGTACGCGCCAACTCCTCTACACTGCTATTCGACCTCTGAAAGAAAATAATAAAGCATAATTTTTTGTCACTCGTTTATAACCCATTAACCCACTTCCATTACCCAATACACAACAGTTATCAACAAAGTAATGTATACCACTAGCATCTTTGAAATATTTTCGTATTGCTTCCAAATGTGGGTATTTTTTTTTTTCTTCTATGTTTCGGTGGCAAAGCTTATTACTTTTTTATCTGAAGCTTAGAAAACAACAAGCAGAAGCCCATTTGAAAACGAAACGAAGCGAGACAGATGCAAACCACATCAGCATTGAGGAACAAGTGCCTATCAGAGGACGAAGAATCGGAGTCAGATGAAAGAGAAGACGAAAGCTCCGATTGGAGGGAATTGAGCCTATCCTGAGCCCGGGAGCACCCGATTACAGTGTGGCCTCGTTTCGCCAATTCTAGGGCTAGTGATCTTCCGAGTCCTTTACTCACCCCTGTTATCAGCACCGTTCGAGAGCTCGCACCAGCTCCTCTGCTAATCACGTTCATTCCGTTAAGCGACGTCGTCGTCCCTGTCATCTGCTTCGTTTGGGGCTCTGGTTCTGTGATTACTCACAGTAGCACTTTGAGCTTGGCATTTTGAATCGGTGGAGGCAAGCAACTGATATAAATCTACGTGTCCAATCCAAAAAGCCCCTAACCAGTCCGAAACCGACATCAATCGGGTTTGGGCACAATACCAGCAAAGGTTCATCTCAATCTTTTTTTACAAAAAAGACGTTTTATTTTTCTGAAGAACCCCACATGACAACAATTTTGTTTTTTTAGTCACGAAAATAAAGGTTACATTGCGAATATTAAATTATGTTTATTAATAATTTTAATTGGATTTAAACATATAATTAATTGAAAATTTCATTTAATAATATCATAATAGTTAGTTAATTGTAATTCTTGAAAACCGATAAAAGAACTGAATAAATTATAAGCTGAAATAATTTTTGTCATGGATATTTGAGTTATGATAAAAAGTATTTAAGTCAAGTTAAATCCAATTTCACTTTAGGTTGTTTTTGAAGGCAACAAATCAATATGCAAACATTCTTTTAAACCATAGTGCTAGTTTTAGTGTGACTTTTACCAAGTTATATAGTTTTTGGGAAGATGGCGAAATTAGTTTTTGTTAACTAATTTATATCATTAAAAAAATTAAAAGTAATACATACACTAATAATATTTAATGCTTAATATTTAAGGTTAATAAATAAAAATCAATGACAAACTTTTTATATTTTCAAACAAAATAAAAGTTAATTTTTTTTTTATTTATGAGACAAATTATTATTTTNTGAGAAAAATTATTATTTTGATACTTGAAAGCTGTGTTGTGTGCCTTTTGCATACTTTTTTTTATCTTTATTTTACTTCACATGCCTCTTAGTACTTTTTTTAAAAATTATTAAATAAATAGAGTTAAATTTTTTAATTAGATGGGATGTAGAAATTTTGAAACCTCAACTTTTTTGAGAGGTACCTGAACCAATTATAATATTTATGCTTGCATCACATTACCCTTAGTACTTTATTAGTATTGTTTGTACAATTCTAAATGAATATTTTTCACACTTAGATATATAACATTATTTAAGTTTGGTTAGGCCCAACTAAATTTTAATTAGATCCATATTAAAGCCACTTGAGTACTATTTTTTGTAGTGTTCAATTTTTATTTATTTTTATCTCTTACACTATTAATGCAAGCCTAATTTCTCATTTATACAATCTTATTTATTAATAATTTCGTCAATTTTTTTTATAATGGGGTTTCTTAATTTCTTTCTCAAATAAAAACATATATCAACATTAATTATATAAGTTGGAAGACCCCATAAAAAAAAATTTGGAAGACATGTCGATCAAGTACAATTATATATCATATACATGCCATCTCAAATTTTTTTTTCTCAATATGAAAAAATAAAACTAATAATTGAATTTAAAAACAAACTATACATACATTTATATAAGGTTCGTGGCCATTAACAAATACCAGACATCAAACCCTACAAGAGGCATAGCTAATTCATTTATATAAGTTTTGCCTATAAAATTTGTGTAGTTACTAACAAGTTATTTTTTTTTTATCAAATGCAAAATATACAATAAATATTATAATATATAATAAGCGACATAATTCATGTAATAAATACGACTCTAGTTGGCATTCTTATGTTTCACATTTAATCTTTTATTTTTGTTGGCTTCGTCAGCACTAAATGCTAGCTCCCTAATTCCAAGTAAGGAAAAAAAAAATTTATCCTCCATTAAATCTGATACATATATTTGTAAGAATATGAAAAATTATGGTTATCTGATTAAAACTTGAAACAAAATATTTTGTTAGTTCCCTTTGAAACTGCGAGTTCAAGTAGCGATCTCGGATTCGAATTCCTTCGAAACCGCTACGGCAAACCGTAGAAATCGCCGTCCGCAAATATCATTTACAAGCACTATACACACACTTCGTTTAGGTTTTAACTTTGGCCAACGGATAAACGTCATCACATTCACCGGTTCTTTTGGAGATGCAACCCTCGCATTAGGAGCGCTATAATTTCCAGAGCAACCTAAGGTAAAAGAAATAGATTATTATTTCCTATGCAAGCAGATGTTTCTCACGTTATCCTTTGTCTATGAGTTTACTACATTCGGTGCCGTGTTTTGTATTGCATACTACCTGTTTGTTGGGTTGTCTCAGTTGAGAGATCAATTGAAAAATGATTGAAGCCAAGTCAGCTTCTTAAAAGCTCTGCAGTTAGTTCAAAATTTAAAAATGCAAATTGATTAAGTTCGTGTTCTATTTTAATCCAATTATTTTTATATTCATTTATGTAGAGAATGGGAAATCCAAAGTTTTAAAGATGTTTCTCTTAGTCTTTTCCCCTTTATACAGTGGCAGATTTTCTTTTTGCCTTTGGATATATGAACCAAAATCATCTGGTTAGTCACACTTATTCACTTCTCAATTATAGAAATGAAATGTGTTAAGATTCATTATTGAAGTATGTTTCTCCTATCCTCGTGTATGTTCCTTTCCCACTGAACAAAACTGAGAGGAAAAATAAGAAAAAGAATGTCATCACTCATCAAGACTCCACCTGTTCCATGGAAAATAATATCACAAGGGAAAATGCATTTCAATGAACAGAATTTTTAGAGACAAGGATATGTTCATCCAAATTTTTCATGGTTTAGTGCTCATTTCCGACAACAGTAGCTTGAATGCTAACTATAGGCGAAGTGATCAATGTGTGCCAGTGATTTTTGAGAAAAAGAGGTTAAATGCATGTGGGAAGTGGAAGCAGTTTTACAGAGGCTGACTGGTGGCAGAGGATGACAAGAAGTGTAAAAGAAAAAAAACCAACGAAATTGTTATTTGTGACAAAACTAATGTTGTTTAAGTCATGCTATATGATGATTTTCTTCTTTACATATTTCATATTTTAATGTAGGCGATCTATCTCTCTGTTATACAAGAAAATGAGCTAATGATTGTTATTTTCTGTTGTAGAATTGTGAATGGTAGAAGATGGCTAGACAGGGTGTAACCCTCATGTGTTATTGGAATGGAAGGGTGATAAAGGGACCACATGGCATTTCTTATGAAGGTGCCGCACCAAAGCCTATTAGGGTCAGCTATGGAATAACACACGACGAATTGGTGGATAAAATATATGGGATTACTGGTTTTGAGAAGGAGCAATTTAATCTGAAGATAATTTGCAGATATCCAGCATGCAGGGAATACATATCAGTGCCAATAGAAAATGATGAATCTATAGATATTATGTTTGATGTGGCACGACAACCTGGAACTAATTGTATGGAATTATATATAGAAAAGGAGCCTGCCCACAATGAGAATCAAGCAAATACCACAGAATGGATCCACGATGATAATCAGGAACGTGTATTAACACCAACTTGCGTTAATGATAATCAGGTGATGTGAAAAAAGGATATGTTTTGACAATATTTGCTCCGCTTGCCTTGTTTAAAAGAAAGTGTTCTTTGAGTTATGGTATTAACGTTTCATTTGTCCTTTAAATTGATTCATATGGTTCTATAGGGAACAGAAAAGGGGGCCACACAAGAGAGTGAAGTTGACAACTTTTTAGATCCAGGACCAATTGACACTTCTGTGCTAGTGCTACAAAATCAACATAGATCCGAAGCCATATGGGCAAGAGAGGTTAGTCTGGTTTCAATATATTTTTGCATTACTTGAATGCTTTATTAGATGTTTTCTTCATAAAAAGGAGAAAAGTTGTTTCAAATTTAATTTATTAACTACAGGATCCTGGTGTCTTGAAGTGTAGACAAAGGTTGGGTACAATGATGAAGGAATGGCAATTAGATAAGCGCATTTGTGGATTTGTCATCCAGTCTGGGTTTTATGGAATATATAAAATTGGATTTATACAACTTGATTGGCCCTTGATCACAGCTTTAGTAGAGAGATGGCGACAGGAAACTCACACATTTCATTTTGCCGTTGGAGAGAGCACAATCACTTTACAAGATGTGGCGGTGTTATTAGGTCTCCCAATAGAAGGTCGTGCATTAACTGGAAGAACTGATCTTCAATGGGCTGATCTTTGTGAGGAGCTTTTAGGGCTGAGACCAGATCAGAGTGTTCTACATGGTTCAACTCTTAAGCTTAGTTGGTTACGAACTCATTTTTTGCAGCCTCCTGTAGATGCTAATGATGTAACATTGGAACGCTATGCTAGGGCTTACATCCTAGGCCTTATTGGTAGTGTTCTCTTCACTGACAAGTCTGGAGCAGATGTCCAATTAATGTTTCTACCTATGTTGAGGAATCTTGCTGATGTTCCACAATTTAGCTGGGGCAGTGCTACTCTTGCTCATTTATATCGTGAACTCTGTAAAGCTTGTAAAAAGGGTGCCAATGAGATTGCTGGCCCACTTGTACTCATACAGGTACTATTCATGTTTGGACATGCACGTCATATGTATCATCTCAAACATGATTAGTATAACATACACTTCTATCTATTTATTTATCAATCCAACAGTTATGGGCATGGGAGCGGTTATCTATTGGTCGTCCTGAGAGATTGGGTTCTCGAGTTCAGACTCCAGATTTACCTGATAGTGAAGACATAGTGGACATGGTACCACTTGCTGAGGATGCAGAAGTAGATGACGAGGAACTGCCAAAAGATCCATTAGGATGCAGGTATTGAATGGTTAAACTAACATGCAATTATATTTTTTTCTTCATGTCCTATTTACAGCACTTTAATTTTGTACTAGGTGGAGAGGACCTATCATTCGTAGAGACAACCCTATTAGGGCTCTCATATTTTATAGGGACCAGCTCGATCAACAGACAGATGATCAGGTATGATCTTGTAGTTGTTATTTATGATAAACTACACATTTCTAATGACTTATGTACATCTATATTTATGCATTTGTGTTTTTTCTATTCATATATCAACATAATTTCTGTCTAATGCAGATGACATGGCAGCCATATACTCCTGATCAGCTTGCATTGCTACCAGACATATGTCTCAGAGATCAGCATGTGTGGCGAACTATTGCACCTCTCATTTGCTTTGATGTCATTGAGTGGCATCGTCCTGACCGAGTTTTACGCCAATTTGGTCTTTGCCAGGAAATTCCAATGAAATGTGATACAGAGGCAAAACTCCATGCGATAGACAAGCGAGGAAGACATCACTATGAGTGGCCTGTATATCACAGACAATATATCCAATTATGGGAGGCTCGTAAGGACACTGTCGCTACTGGTGAACCTGGAGGGCATCCAATGCACTATCAAGGTCCATACATGAAGTGGTACCGTAGAATAACGCGTCGCATGATCACTCCTCTTACTCAGAGTGCACATATGCATTTTCAGCCGTCAAGTGGGACAGCACATCTGCTAGTATGAATTGCTCATAACTAACTGTTCTTACTTCTTTATTACTCAAAATTAATATGCATGCATCTAAAATGGCAGGTCCAGAGCTTGACTACCATTCATAATAAATGCAACACAACACTAGGTGCTTATAAAAGTGAGAGTGCAATGCAAGCACTAACAGATATCCAGAACATGTGCATTCAAGTATTGCAGATTATTGGTGAGACCCGACACCTTGAGGCAAAACCGTCACCTGCTGTAGCTACTTCAAGCACAAGCTTGGCACAGTCATTACAACACAGCCATGAGGAGCTGGCATCTCCACAAGCAACACCTGCAGCTGCTGTCAAACTAACATCAACTAGAAGCCGAGGCAGAGGCAAAAGTGGACATAGAGGATCTGCTGCTTCACAAACCATAGGATCATGTGCATCTCCACATGTGGCAACTTCACAACCAACAGCTCAACCACATATTGACAATATGGATTCACAGGCATTATTTCTGAGTCAGGTGGAAGCCACGCCATCCGCAGAGCCAGTGCAGCTGTTAGAGGGTGAGGAAGGATTTTCACTGGAAACGGAAAAGGAGTCTAACCATGAGACTAGACCTAAAAAGAAAAAGTCCAAGCACCTCTAATTGAAACAGCATGGAGATCAAGGGTGTCTGATGTCGGGTTTTGATCCCTATCAGTAACGAGACTTGGTTGTTGGTCCTTTTTTTAATGCAAGAGCAACTTACCATGGTTGCCAATGTATATGTTGTGTATATTTACCCTAAGGATATTAGCAAAATTGAAGCATCCTGCTACGATTTCTGATATCTATCTTCTGCAGGAGGGAGATGGTCCCATTAAAGGGAGCAAATTTTAAAAGGTTTTCTCATTGGACTCTAGTATGTGGCGTCCTGCTCTTGGTTACACTAGTTTTAAGTTCAAACGAGGGTTGTCTAAGGATTTTATTTGTTTTACAAAGCTCCTTTTTGGTACAGCCATATTTATTTTACTTACATACTTACATGTAAATGGAAGCAGCTTCGTTGCATTGCAGGCAGTGGCAATGAAACACCAAAGAAATGGGAAAAAAAATATCTTTCTGATGATCTAAACATTTTTTCTAGCATTGTGCTTGTAATAAATGTTTACACAATATCATATAAATATGTTACTACTAATATACCTCTGCATAGTACAGTGATAGATTTATCCTCCCCGACTAGAGTAAACTAAATGTTACTCAAGAATAGATATGAACTTGAGTATTATGTTAGTGTTATCAACTCATCAACCAAAATGCAGCATCCACTGCACGTGTTTAGTACCAACTTTTTGAACTTGGGTATTGTAGAATGAATTCCTCCCTAACATATCCTACAATTTTGTCTCCTAAATAGAACAAATCACTAATTCAGTAGCGCCTATCTTTTAAGTATTAACCCTATCATCACCCTTTCTCAAGCAACACTTTAATATTGGAACAGAGCCTTTGCCCAAACAAGTTGAAGGCCTTGATAATTTATATCTCTGATGCAAGTTCTCTTAGTTAGCTTCATTATATTGCTGCTGTATGCCTTTATTTGTTTTTCTTTCATGTGACTTTCATTACCTGACATAGAAAAATTGGGACATAACACAGCCTTGAAGATGACAAAATGCTGCAACCAAATTATAGAAATGATATTGAGGATGAGTAGTATTGGAAACTCGTGAGGTGCTTAAGTGTTGTGAAGCAAGACGTTGTTGTCCCACACCGGTAGTGCAAGAAAGAGAAGCGGAGGGGTGTGAGCATATAAGGAAAGGTAGTACAACAATTTCAACATACTTACCTGGACGGGGTCAATGGGTGATCAAGAAGGCCCATGGCCTAGGTTGGTGACCTCCATTGCACTTGGGAGGGGTGCCCGCCTAAGGTCTCCCCAAGTGGGAGAGCCTACGTCATAATTTGTGGTAGCGGGGGCCTGCGTTCGCGCGGCCCCTGTCCAAATCTAGTGTATAATTATTTTTTGAAGTTTCTTTTGTAAGTGTCTAAAATTAAACTTTATTCAGACTAATGTTACCCTTCGACTATAGGGTAATTGTGGCTATACACAAAATGTCTATATTGAGAAAAAATAGCGGGGGCCTGCGTTCGCGCTGCCCCTGTCCAAATCTAGTGTATAATTATTTTTTTAAGTTTCTTTTGTAAGTGTCTAAAATTAAACTTTATTCAGACTAATGTTACCCTTCGACTATAGGGTAATTGTGGCTATACACAAAATGTCTATATTGAGAAAAAATAACGGAACACATTTAAACAATGACTTTTTAATGCTCTATGTTTTTAATTAACAAGAAGTGAAATAAAGCTGTTTTTTATGTGAATGAGAAATGTTGACGATGATTGAATTCCACTAATAATGTTGCTGATCATACTGTTTCATTGTATATTTGTATCGTCTCTAAACGGTGCGTTTGAGACTGAGTGTAGATAGTTGATGCGATTAGTGCAGTTGTTGGAGCGAAAAGTGAATTTGCTGCAGTTTTTTCACGAGCTTCTTTTTCCCGCAAAATTTACAGGCCTGGAACTAAACACTGCACAATTCTTGGCAGCGAAAGGTGATGGAAGAACCATTAACCAAAGGAGAGGTGGAAGAAGGCGAAGACAGGGGCGCAAGTACGGAAAAGAACCAACAAGACGAGGAGGTTTTATCAGGAAACATGAGCCGAAAGGAGAAAAGGAAGGCAATGAAGAAACTGAAGCGGAAGCAAATAAGGAAGGAGATGGCGGCGAAGGAGCGCGAGGAAGAAGAGGCGTGGATCAACGATCCAGAGGAGCAGAGAAGAATAGAGTTAATGGAGCAGCAAGAGGCCGAGAGAATTGAAAGAGAGAGGAAGGAGTTCGAGGAGAGAGAGGGGGCGTGGATCGAAGCTATGGAGCTGAAAAAGAAGAAGGAGGCTGAGGAGGCGGCGGAAGCAGAGCAGAGGAAGGCTCTGGAAGAATCTCAGAAGCAACAGGTTTGTACGGGGTTTAACTGTTCCTTTGCCTTCTCTTTTTTCGCTCTGTCGAGGTTGTCGATCTGAGTCTTGTTTATCTATCACAACTTTTAGGAGCCTTAACAGAACTTAAATTTTGGATGTTTCTGTTAGTTTCGTTAGCAATTGCTTACTCAAATGGATTATTCTGATTTATTCTGCATTGAACTTCCTTTGGTTGCTGAGTGTTTGTACTAAAGCTCAAGGCCAGAAATTCTCTTAATCTAAGCATATGCATATCTAAATAATGCTATGATTCTGATGTTTATACTTGGCTCTAGTCCTTTGTTTTCTATTTCTGTCTGTCTTGTAATGTGGTGCAAAATTATGTTTATCTTCTCACTTACACTAGGTTTTATCAAATATAGACAAAGAAAGGGGTTTTTGGTGTGTGTGTGTGTGTGTTTTGGGGAGGGGACATCATAATATGGGTAATCTTTGTAAGAAGATAACACTTTGGACATCTGAAGCAGTGAGTTATTCATTTTTGAATGACTTTAATTTCTGCAGCATGAGAAGGAGAATGAGTTAGATGAGGATCACGAATGGGAGTACGTGGAAGAAGGACCTCCAGAGATTATTTGGCAAGGAAATGAGATAATCTTCAAGAAGAATAAAGTGAGGGTTCCAAAGAAGGATTCAGGTCACCAAAATAAAAAGGAGGTAATGCTTTTTTCTATTACCAAATTAGGTTTGTTATCATCTGTATTACTTTGGTTGTAAATCCTTGAAAAATAAGTTGTATGGTTCACATTGCAGGATGCTAATAGACCCACGTCAAATCCTCTTCCTCCACAATCTGAAGAATTTGCTGATTACATAAATTCATCTATGGTTTCTGCTCAACAGGTGCTAGAGAATGTTGCTCAACAAGTACCAAATTTTGGAACTGAACAGGTTTACTCTTTTCGTCCTCTGTGAGTGTGGGCTTTCTGTGCATGTATCATTTGTTGTTTGGCATGTGTCATTTGTTGTTTGGCATGTGTCATTTGTTGTTTGGCATGTGTTTGTTCAATTACTTTGTTTTTACTCAAATATTCATTCTTGTTCATGTCTTCTCAATCTGCTCATTAGGGATCATGTTACTATTATCTTATTTGTTTACTTGTGCATGGCAGGATAAAGCTCACTGTCCTTTTCATTTAAAAACTGGAGCATGTCGATTTGGCCAACGTTGTAGCAGAGTCCATTTTTATCCTGACAAATCGTGCACACTTCTTGTGAAAAACATGTACAATGGTCCTGGCCTTGCTTGGGAGCAAGATGAGGGGCTTGAGGTCTGTTAATGCTGCTTTCATGCGTTCAATGTATCCTGATAAAAGCTCCTGATATCTTCTGCAGTATTACTGTATAAGTTTAGCTACTTTATGTGTATGCTTTTATGGCTTAATAAAAGAATATTCCTTCAAATCTTTTGTCTACTTGTGGTTCATCTATTAAACAAGAACATCATTTGTTTGAAAGAGTTTGTCCCTTTTAAATAAAATTGCAACAATTGTCTGTTATGATTTGTTGGGAACATGTATTTTAAATATAATAGTTATCTGTTTATATATATCAAACTTCTCTTCTCTGTGATTTGCACTTCTAAAGAATGTTCTGCAGGTTATGTTAAAGAGTCATAGATTAAAAGTCTAATATAGTTTATTTTGTTCTTCTACAGTTTTGTTATTAAACATTTCTAAATTTGCTTCCTCCTCTCCCCACTTCTATTGTGCAGAAAGATAGTGTGGTTTGGTTGCCTGAAATTCATTTATCTTTATTTCAAATATTTGCATCTTTGGAAATTATTGGAGCAATTACTTTTAGAATTATTTCTTCTGTTCTTTGACTTAATAATAATCAGAGGTTCATTGCAAGATTCATTTCAATGGAGATTCATGGTTTTGGCCTTGGATGGTTGAAGTTAAAGATATTAGCTGTTCGGTATCCTACTTGCTCAGCTGGGGAATAACTATCATATATTAATCTCCCCTTTTTTTATTTATTTATTACTAACATAATTAATTTACATTTTGATCTTTTGTCTCTCTTTCTTTCTTTCTTTTGATGCTCTCTAATCTTCTTTTTGGCTTGGCCCTTTCTATTAGTTTTACTCACTATTTGAAATTCCATTTCTTTCATCTAATGTTATCAGCATCATCCTCATATGACTGAACATTATGTTCTCTTGTACATATGAAGGAAAGGGAGATATAATTATTCTCATAATTATTAAATCTCCTTAATATCAATATAATTTTCATATGGAGATTTCTTGTTTAGATTTTATATGTAAAGCTCTTTTGTTTTATTTTTTTCACATGTCTTCATAAATTATATACATTAATAATCTACAAGTTCTTGCTCCTTAACAATAAGTAGTTACCAGGCAATACACGAGTCATGGTTGTGGAGCTGTGTTGCCATCTAATGGTCATTACCTCCAAAGGATTGAGATCTCAGGCAGCAAGCCCTAAAAGAACATGGATGCAGTTAGTGATTCTTAAAATATGCTGTCACTGAAAACTCCTGTTTTGGTAGTGGGAAGGGGGATTTTTAGTCATAACTTTAGCTCAATAACTTTGCTGAAGAGTGAAAATTTGTTTCATAACTTTAGCTCAGTAACATTTTTGTGTCACATTTCAATGTATCATACCTAAGGAAATCGTATAAGCTTTAGCTCAGTAACCCTGCTGAAGAGTGAAAATTGTTGTGGTGTGTTGTACAAACTATGTCATGCTTTCTGTTTTCTGGTTCAGGTGGTGCTTTCTTGATGAGATAGGAGTGTACTAGATGGTCACTTCAGAATTCTTTTGTGTTAATACTGAGTGTTGCACTGCATACCAGATCTATATTATTCACCAAAATATTTTACATCCTTTGACTGTATTTATTTCAGTATGAACTCTTCCAGGCTTTCAGTGTATATTCCACTTCACCTTGTTATTATTCTAAGACTGTCACCTGGAGCAAAGGCTCAGGAACATTACATGTCACCTTAGCTTTGGAAAAACTAGTATCTGAGTTGTTTGAAATGTTTATTGATCATCTGGTTTTTCAACAAACTTCTGAGGAGCTTGTGGAGTTCATTCAGAGGCTGTGGAGTTAAGAAGGAAGAAAAGGGTTTATGGAGGTTTGCAGTAGTTTGGAATATTTGGTTGGAGACAAATGTTTGGATTTCTAGAGAAGCTTATGTTAAAGCGTCTGTTGTGACCAACAATTGTCCTTTTGGCTTCTCTGTGGTTTTCTTCTGATGGATTTGTTTTGGGGAGTCACTTTCACTGATATCCAAGAGCTTACAACAACAATTGTTGACTGTTTAGGATCTCCCTGACCATAAAACTGGCATGAATGATTGGCTTGTTTACAGCTCATTATCAACCTTGACTACTTAATGATTTCTTATATAGATTATCTTCCATTGCTTGATGTGTTTATCAGATTTTGATACTTGAATTCTTGTTTGATTTGTTTGCCCTTGTTTCAGTATACCGATGAGGAGGTTGAGCGATGTTTTGAGGAATTCTACGAGGATGTTCACACGGAGTTCCTGAAGTTTGGAGAAATTGTGAACTTCAAGGTTCTTTTTACTGCTTACTATGTGTTTGTGTTTGCCAAATGTGTGTCTGTTTGTTCACCAAAAGAGTCCATATGCATATCTAATTTTGACAATATTCTGTCATTTTCATCTGTATCTATATACACCTTGATTTTGAGAGAGGGGAAAGGAAATTGAAGGAAGAACTTATTCAAGCTGGTTTTTATGTTTTAATCTTTTCCCGGCCCCCTTTTCTGGAGGTATCAAAAACAAACCTAAAAGGGTATTTCACTTTTTCTTTTTAAAGAAGCAAATAGAAGAACAATATTTCAGAACCATAATGGACAGCATATGTTGTGAAGATCAATTTGTAGGTCTTGGGTGGCTGCCCCTTCCAGTTTTTCACCTTATTTCCTGCTTATATAATGGCTTGCATTCTCAGTGTAGTCATTCAATTATCCTTGCCAGGTTTGTAAAAACGGTTCATTTCACCTGCGAGGAAACGTGTATGTACAGTATAAATTCTTGGATTCTGCTCTGCTTGCTTATAACTCAATCAATGGCCGCTTCTTTGCGGGGAAACAGGTATCCTCCCTTCAAAAGAATAACAAATATGTCATGTTAACCAGTGTTTAATAACCTATTAATTTTCCGTTTCTTGTATTGTTGAAGACTTCATTTAAAGGTTTCTAGAACACAGTGTTGTCTATGAAGAAGGCCTGAAGGAATTTTTTAATGTAACAGTGGTTAAGGGTAACTACATGAGGGATAACCAGTGGCAAAAATTAGACCAAATTTCATTCAGAACTATGTGAATAGGAGCTGGCTTTAAGTTGACAGGTGTTAATATGGCTGGAGAATGTTCAGTTCTGTACTAGAAGGTTATGGGGATTTAACTATTTAGAGTAAGTTTTCTAAATACTAGCAGTTTAGGACAGAAGATGGAAATATTAAGGATTTTTCATGAATCATCAAATGCAGAAATCAATGGACATTACCTGAATTTTCTGATATTCTTCATTTGTTTCCATAGTTTTTTATTCTCATCTGTAGGGCAGGATAGCTGCAACTATTCATCTGGTTATGGTTCCTTGCAGGTAAGGTGCGAATTTGTAAATGTGAACAGATGGAAGGTTGCCATATGTGGGGAGTATATGAAGTCAGGTTTCAAGGTACAATTATATTAATGACTGCTACCTTCCTTTTTCCTTTTGGGTACTAATTACTCCTGTCAAGTTCATTCAAGCGAATCATGTGATCCTTCTTTGCCCTGTGTTGGTTCCGATCTAAGTTTTTACATTGATTTTGGTGATGAAAGAAAAGTATGTGTTCATTCATGCTCATCATTGATGCTTACTTAGTATGCTTTTGTTTTGTATCTGAGCAGACTTGTTCTCATGGAACAGCTTGCAATTTTATCCACTGTTTCCATAATCCTGGAGGAGACTATGAATGGGCTGATTTTGACAAATCACCTCCAAAATATTGGGTGAGAAAGATGGCTGCTTTATTTGGTTACTCTGATGATTATGGAAAACTGATGAAGCAAGAAAATTTGAATGTGCTGAAGAACTCTAGCAAGGTGTTAAAAACAGATACTGACAGGTGTGCTTTACTTCTGAAATCCATTCCTCCCTCCCTCCCCCAACCCCGCCTTTTTGTTGATTACAGGCCCAAAAAAAAAAAAAAATAACTGTGTTTTCTGGTTCTCTTATGGTTTATTATTCAAGTGAGTGGAGTCCATCCAAGTGCAGTTCCTATTTTTAACATTAGCTTTCTCTATAACCTGTCTAAGTATTAGAAATCTCAAGTCCTTTATCAACTTCTACATTCAATGTTCAGTTTAGAAAGGTTCGACTTCCTAAGGTTTTTTATAGGCCTGTCATCAACAAATTGGACAAGACTGAAGAGTGAAGACCTTGCATACTTCTCAATTTGATCTTAAACTGAAGAATGAAATACAGAAGGTTGCTTGGCCATTTAGTGTTATTCCATATACCATCAGATGTAATGGTTTCTATGGTTTGGTAAACAAAATTGAGAGTCATAAACGGATGTTTTGATGAATGCAAAATGAGCAAACTTGTGATAATTATGGGCATGACTTGTGATTGCTTTTTAGAAGATGAAAGTGTAATATCAAAATGGGTTCAATTTCTATTTAATATTGTTGATCATTTGAGAAATCAAGGTCTACTTTGATGGTTTAATCGCTTGCTGAGCCTATAGTAGGGCACAGAATTTGACAAGGAGGAAAAAAAAAAGAAAATCCCCTACGGAAGAAGGGAGGTGTTAGGATGAGATCACAGTAGGCAACCTTGATTTAGACATGTTATCAAATGGATCAAAACTCTAGTGAAGGAAATCTAGAAGTCTATCAAATAAAAGAAATGTCTCACAGACAGTCTCCCAATGTTCTAAGGCAAATAATCTGATATTTACAGCTGATATAATTTGTTGATGTAGAATATATAACTTCGAGTAATTTTGTCCAAGTTTTTTATTTGTATGTTTTGCTGCACGTCCAAGTTTTTAAATTTGCCTTGGTTTATTTTATTTTACCTATTATATTTGGTTTCTTTTTTTTTTAAAAAAAAATGTGAGTATATATCTAGATTTTGCATGTCAACTTATACTAGCCATTATAGTAATACAATCTTTTGCAGGTACCACTCAAGAAGATCTAGATCCACAGAGACAGATGGGTTGAATAGGGGTCATTCTGGTAGAAGGGAGCATGAGGATGAAAGAAAGCGAAGAAGAACTCCCGATGAGGAAGAATGGTTGGATAAGGAAGGAGATAGGGGACCATACCAAAAACGCTCTAGGAAAAGCTCAAGTAAAAGGAACAAGGATGACAAGAGGAGTAGCCATGAAGTGGATTCTGATGTGGAACATCAGCATGGTAATGCTGGAAGGAGCTCAAGACAAAGGAACAGGGATAGTGAGAACTGGATTTATGATACTGGATCAGATGGGGATTGGTCAGATAAGGATAGAGATAGGGAAAGGCACCATATTCGCAAAACAAAACGCTCAAGACATCAGAGCTGGGACAACAGTGTTGAAACTAGTGAAAGCTCGAGACAAAGAAGATCTGGTTTTCAGGATGATTATGGAGCCTATGAGAACAAAAATGAAGTTGATAGAGATTCGTCAGATAGGGATAGAAATAGGAAAAGGCACCATATTCACAAAGGGAAAAGCTCAAGACATCAGAAAAGGGACATTAGCAATGCAACCAGTGAAGCTGAATCTGACAAAGCTTTGTTTGATAGAGATGGTGACCTGGAAACAGAACATGATTCCTCTAGGAAAAGCACAAGGCACAGAAGAAGATCTAGTTTTCAGGATGATTATGGAGGCTATGAGAACAAGAATGATGAAGTTGATGGAGATTTGTCAGATAGGGATAGAGAAAGGGAAAGGCACCATATTCGCAAAAGGAAAAACTCGAGACATCAGGAAAGGGACAACAGTAATGCAACTAGTGAAGCTGAATCTGACAAAGCTTTGTTTGATAGAGATGGCGACCTGGAAACAGAACATGATTCCTCTAGGAAAAGCTCGAGACACGGAAGATCCGGTTTTAAGGATGATTATGGAGGCCATGAGAGCAAAAGTGATGAGGTTGATGGAGATGGGTCACGGAGGGAGAGGGACAGACGACCACATCATCATCACACGAGGGAAAGTTCAAAACACCAGAAGTTGGAGTTTTTTTATGATAGTAGTGGAGAGTGGTCTAATAGGGACAGTAGTGAGGGCAGACATTATAGCAAACAGAGCAAGTGATTAATAATACATAATTGTGAAGATTTGTCAGATTTGCAGAGGCGTTTTAGTGTTCTCTTGAGTTGTATATTCTCCAGTTTTGTACTCTTGATTCTGTAAGTCTGCAAGTCTTTCGTTTATCCTAGTGGCAAAAAAGTGCAATTTTCTGATTACATGCTCAAATGCAACAGAATGCATATTGACCATATCATTTCGTTACCGTTACTTACCACTCGTCGTCAGATTGACCATGGTGGAAATGGTAGGTAAGTGTTTTAGATCCTAATTGCAGACGTGCTACTATTGACCATGTATGTAACGGAATTCAGATTGGTGATATCAGTAGTGGTCGCACTATAGAGAATTCCTACACCTAGTAGTCCACAAGTAAACATTTAAATTATGAATTTCTAAATTAATATTCATTGGTTTGTATTTTATAAAAATGTACGATTTTTAATCAATTTTTACTATTCTAGTTAGCACCTCACCTCACTCTCTTTTCGACAATTACACAATTCAAAATAAACTTATGTAGAACACAATGAATTGGATTTACTCAGATTGAGGCAACTCGTTAACATGTCTGAAGAAGTTGCCAGAAGGGAAGGCTTTATAAGTAAGCTGTTAATTCGTACAGATGTTCCCAACAAAGAAAGGAATCAACCCATCTGCATTTGTTTGTTCAGTAATCTGTATAGTATTTACAAATCCTGTACACACAGGACTAGGATTAAACACTATAACATCCTTTACCTTCGTTACAAATCTCGGAGTCTCCAAATTGATCACCAAGGACTTTACAGACGCAATAATTGTTTGGGTCGTACATGAACGTCTTAAGACAAAAAAACAGGGCATGTGCTAATAGGTGACTTTACCCAATTGACTTCAAACTGCTTCCCGAATGTGAAAACATGGAAACAAGCAACGAAATAAATGAGCACCAAAGCTAAAAACACATCCAAAAGCGCCGCTTGATCTCTCTCTTGTTGCTGTTTGAGTTACTGGGACGCCATAAACTGGTTCTGGAACCATGTATTGCTGATAGGATAAGCTATTGCTGAGTGGCAGAGTTGCATAGGCAGGGCTAGGATCCATAACAATCTCTTGTGGGGGAGCCTGGGTTTGAATTGGAAACCTTTTTTCTGGCATAGGATGATCACTGGGTTCCAAGAATGTGCCATAGTTCTGTTCAGCTTCAAGCCATGATGGTAAAGGAGGAGCTGATGGCTGAGTAGAGGAGAAAGAACAGCAATAATGGTATGGTGGCGGCGGCGGTGGTCGTGTTGGTGGTGGGGGTGGATAATATGGCTCATGGGTCTTCCTCCTCTTCCTCTTTCTTGACCAAAATTTGAACTTCTTCACTGCTTTGATTACGTTTTTCATGGAGGGCAGTACTATAGTGAAGATTATGTTAGAACTGAAATGCAGAATGAGGACGACATGGGTTAAGATGTAGTTACATATATATCTTTGAAAAGGGGGCCGCTGGATTGTCCGTTAGTAGTACCAGCTCGCTTTGAAGACACAGTCTTCTCTGTTTTCAAATTTATGACCGTTATCCATCCATTAGTCCAAATCACTCACGCTCTCTACCACCAGCTAAATTTACGTTACAAACACATTTTAGAACTAGTCTGCTAATTTCTGTTTTTTTTTTTTTTTTTTTTTNTTTTTTTTTTTTTTTTTTTCTTCCCATCTTTCAATCAAATTTCTCAACTTTCCCATTTTTCAATCACAACGTGAACGTCGCAACTACAGAAAGTTTGAAAAGCCCATTTGTTGTTATTTGAGGTAACCTCGTCATTACAAATCACCGCAAAACCACAAGATTAGCATAGCTTTTTCAATAACAGGAAAAAAAAAAAGAAATAGCCCAGCTTTTCTTGGCAAAAAAACGAAAGGGGGTAGTCTAACTTTATGGCCAGCTACTAGCTGAGTTGTAATTTGGTGAACAGCAATAAAAGCACAAACTATCCTTGCTGGTGCCAAAAATAACTAAATAAAGAGCAAGAGGGCGAGATACCAAATAAGAAGCCTTAGAATGACCGAGAAAAGAAGCAAAACACTAAAAATCCTTGATGGCCTCCGTACTTTCCACTGAAGGCGTCAAAGGCCACGACGGCATGTAAGGAAAACAAACGAGGGCGATCCATCTAAAGTTGAAATTCGGCCAAGATCATGCACTAGCATTCTGTTTTAATTTTAACATTCACCGAATGGCAGCACAAAAGCCATAATAAAACAGGAGTTTGTGCAAAAAGCCTACTAATTTAGGAGCTAGTACAAACCCAACAAGCTACTATAACCACACTCTGGTAATCTTGAAACAAGTAAATCCAACTCAATATCATTACCATTAACACGGTAAATTAGAAGGACCAATATACGCAAGATTATAGCCATAACAAGGCACACCAATTCTTGGTATTTACAAATCATCAACTGTCCAACAGACAAAATTATTAATGCAAAATTCCAGACCAGATTGCACATAGCTGCTACCTAAGAAAAAATGGCCCAATATACATACATTAAATAGTGTATTCAAAGATTATAAAAATTTATATACAAAAATGCAAGAAGCATCACTTCCAAGTGAATTACAAAAGAAAAAAGGTTACAAAAAAATAGCAATGCCATACACAGCAAGATTCACGAGCAAAGACAATCACATTTCTTCTTGCGCAGCCCATTCAAAACTGAACAAGCAAGGACCACGAGACTCTCTGGGCATAAACCAAGCCGTGGAAGAAATGAAAAAACCAGAATACCCGCAGCCTATCTTTAAGGCAGATCAAACAGCAGTATACTAAAATCAGCCCTCCATGCCGGTGGTGCCATGCTGCTAGTCACAAGGTGAGATGCCACGCTAGCATAGACGCAATATACACCAGTGATACAGCTCCAGTAGACTAGGATGAAGTGCTTGTGAAGTTCATTCTTGTTTCTCTCAATGTTCTACTTTCTAGTTCCATAGCAATATTTATTGTATAACAACTAGGATATAGTGGAAGACCTAGGAGTATTAGCAGCCAGACCCCACAATAGATGACTGGTCCTCAGTATTGACTGCTACTTCAGAATCCAGCTTGCCTGGTTTAGCTTCATCATTAATTGGAAGTCCTATTTTGGGTGAAAGCTTCTTCACCTCTTCTGCAGTGTAGATGAAAATTTTCCTTACCACGTTACAGAACTCACTGCAGTAGAATAGCAAGAAAGATTTTAATATGCAAGAAGATACACATAAGTATCCAAAATTTTCCAATCTATTTGAAACTCAACATGCAAGAAACTGCTATATCTATAACTCAACATCCAAAGGACACAAGTCTCTAGCAAATTGAACAATAACATGATGCACATGGCCAAAAAAAATGATGCCACAGGAAATAAAGACGTTCCCCAGTCAAGAAATGTCAAGTCAAATGAACTTACTGCCATGGATCATCTCCAACCATCATCATATCATCTTCATTATCAGTGTAGACAACCTGCCATTTTTTGTTGGATCCAGAAAGCTCACCCTTGATGTCAAACATATCCTCGAGCTTCCCAAGGAGATCCTCATATCCATCAAACCGCGTCAAATCCACAGCCCTCCCAACAGCCATTCCTTGCATATGAACCTGAAAAAATATTGCATTCTATCATAAATAACCTCATCACACCATGCATGCCTGCTCTCTCAAACTGATAAAAGAGATAAAATATTCAAGAATGTCACAAGATTGCAAGTGAAACGTGAATGAAGAGTACACAAAAAAGAATGAGTTGCACTACCTTTGTGCAGCTCCTTATTTGCCTGCTTTGCGACTCCTGGGGAGACCGCAGGCATGATTTTTCGGCATCACAACTCACTGAAGGAACATCTGATCGGTTTACATTTGACGGTTCAGAATGCTGGTCAGACTCCGCATCTAGAGATGGAACAGGCCCATCATCCGCCACCCTTTCTGAGAATGTGACTGTTGGCATACTTTCTTCTATGTTAGAATTCTCAAGTAGCTGAATCCCAAAAAGCCTGCAGCCATTTCCAGTTGCTTGTCTCTTCTCACCAGATTCTTTGGGGGCTACAGGTGAAAAAGACTCAGTAGAGTTCTCCAACCTGTTAGACCAATACATTGAATTGTTGGAAACAGTCCCCAGAGAGCTATTCCCACCAAAACCGAGAAAACTAGTTGCTGTAGAATTGAACTTGGGCGATGGATAGAGGTCTCGTCCATGTTGTGGGTCACGATACAAGAAAGGTGGAGATTCAACTGGTGCTTTCCACGCACCTGATGCATAAAGGAAAAGGAATTATGTCAAAAAACAGCATTGATAACAAAATGGTACAAAGAAATTTGTGAAAGACCAACACACCATGCACAGAAGAATCAGGCATTGTTGAAGGTAGAATGGGAGGCCGTGCCCTCTTGTTTCTTTGGGTTGGTTGGGAGTTAGCAGGAGTGGTAGCAACAAGTGGCTCCAATTCCCATGGAGAAACTCTATCTGGGCGCAGAATTGATGAAGGTTCATCCCATTGAACCTGAAAGGCAGCATAACACACACAATAACAATTTAATCTAGGAACTCAGATAAAATAAACCAAAAGCTGCTCTATAATTTTTTATTCCTAGAAATTTGTGTATCAGCACGTCACTTTCTGTATTCTTCATCCAGTGGCTAGAATAAATTTGTGATAATTTTTTAAAAAAAAAAGAAGGGAGAGGTGAAAGTTTAAGAAGCCGCAGTTCTATCCAAGTCATGTATTCAGAAAACAATGTATAGTGACCTTTAGGGATCGCCACTCAGAATCAGCCCATACAGGTGATTTATTATCTCCAACACCCACAATTGTGCCACTGAACCTGTATTCAGAAAAGAAGTTATCAGAGAGCACAATGCAGTAATATTCAAAAATCAACTGTCAACCCAACCAATTCAAGCACCTTCTTTCAGGGACTTCATCACCCTCAAATCTCATCTTGAACCTCATCCCAACAGAAAGCTTATGACTCCGAGCTTCAATATACTTGTTGACACTCACAATAAACTCTGATCGGCTTGTTCTGACACAAACATTGGGACAAGTAAGCATACATTCTCAACTCACTAAAGAAACAAAACAGAACACAAACATCAATCCACAACCATAAAGCTTATTAGCATATTCCTGACTACAACCATTTTCAAATAACATCTAGCAAAATATGCTGCAAATTTCCCCAAAAAAGGCTTTAATAAAGGCTGTTAATTTAGACATAACCTCTTATTTTATTCTCCTATATATCCTGAAACCATCAATGACATTAATTTACCTAAACTCCCTTCATCTCTCGTAAACTTCAACCATGCCAGGGTCCAATTAAAGTAGCCATATGACTTCTAACTACCCAATATAGTAATTCAGTAACACACTTCTGCACCAAATTATTTCATTAACATTCATGCAAGCAAACAGGCATATAAACAAAGAGGAACGCAATTCTCAATGGTAGTTCAAGATATCACTAGCAAAATTGAGAACATCATAAACTTAAAATATGAGAATAAATTGTAACAGCACAAAGATAGAATACCTGGGCTTGTAAAATACGGAAAACAGTGTTCCAGTGGCAATGGCATGGGATGCAGTGGCCAGAACACCAAGATGCATACTGTGACTAGAAATGACAGAAGAAGGCATGTTGTTTTGCTGTCTCATAAGCCTCCTAACTCCAACACGCAGCTCTCCATTTTCACCTCTGGAATAAAACATTATCACTAACAATAGTAAGCAACAAAAGCAAATATATATATATATATAAAAACAAATATCAAGTGGTAGCTTCTACTGCTTATCAACTTGCCTTAGGAATATAAATGCATCACCAGCCACTAATTTTTTGGAACTGACGAAGACACTCCACCCAGTGGTGAGTAAGTGGCGCCTAGGTTGCCCTGGAAATTATTATGCTCAGTCAGCAACAACAAAAGAACAGTTGTGTTTGTGTATTTGTATGTCAACCGAGAGACATAAGAACACTAACAGGATTCTTATACAGACCCCTTTATTGCACATACAGTTATAATCTAATTGATTGCTACTTGCACCTGAAGCTACTAATGAGGACAATCAACTTAAGTACAGCAAATTCGACAGGCCTTGCGGTGACAAATCAAAATGGCTACAAAATTATACTCCCAAAATGTGAACACCTGAAGAAAACTACTGTTAGGAAGAAAACTTTCATAAGTTAACCAGCTACTGGATAGCATACACTAATGAACATCTATAGATTGCCTGGAAACATGATTCAATGTTAATTAGGAAACTAGTCCCTTTCAAAGGAGAAGGTCTTTCCAACAAGCCATGCTTACTCTACAAGCATAAAATGCATTTTACTTCAAAGAGACCATTCTATCTCCCACAAGCCACTTACCACGAAAAATATGCCGAAAATGCCATTCATTTCCATGCAAATCAGTTGCAACCAATTCTTGCCATGGCGGCTGCTGAGACATATCCTAAACAAAATATGGCAATTATAAGTGTGATTAAATACTAAAAGAGAATATTTATCAAATGTCTTAAATATAGAGTCTTGGAAGGAGGAAACATGCTAACCAGTGGCGGCAGACAATCATCTGCATGTCTCCGGAGAACAGAAAAACCTCCATGGGTGCTGGTGTCAGAAGCAGTAAGTGTCTTGCAAAATGAATGGACAGTGCACCTTGGAGGTTCTGGCAGAGGATCGTCTGGGCTTGTCACCTCACTTTGCTACACCAACAATGCAGAGAAAAATAAGACAGAAGAAAAAGAAGAGAAAAAGAATGAGGAAGAAACAGATGACTGGAAAAAAAAAATGAGAGATCAATTAGAAGGAGAAAATAAGTCTCTTCTAAATAAATAGCTGAATACAAAAAAAAAAAAAAAGGGCGAGCACTCACATCTGCTTCAGGAAGCAAAGTTATCTGTGCATATACTTCATCTGTTTCAGGTTCAGCCTATACAACAAAGATGAATGTAATGATTAAAAGATGATCATAGTAAAGCATGTCATGACAGATGATAAAGAGTGATCGACAACCACAAAAAATAGTCAAAGTCCATAGAAACTATAACATGACTCACCCGAAGATGAACATTGACCACTTTACATAAAATTTTAGAAGGCAGATTGAAGGAAGGCATTTGCTGCTCCAATCCCTGATGCATGGATGCCTCGAGCTATAAAATACAAAAGCACAGGTGAGAGGAAAATAATACAATACAGTACGACAATAAGTTTATAATCATCAAATGTGTAGAAAATAATGGATCAAAATATACATCCAAGATCACACAGGAATTGCTGGTTTCTTTTCATAATCAAAGTTGTAATACCTAGTCACATCATATTACTTCATCGACAATATTTACAGATTAACAAAGCCAGAAATGATGATTGAATCCCATATGCAAAGGGAATGGATTCCCTTTAAATGTGTAAGATATAATGTTATAGATCTTAAGACAAATTTCATCCCTATAAAAGCATAAAAATTGCTCACTAAGACCAACTGAGGAACTCCAAGACCTAAAAATTCAGTTAAGCACCACAATACCTGTTCCATGTGACCTTGTGGAAAGTAATAAACTCGCTCCCCTTCACGGGGAAGAGTGACAAGGGGACCCGCACAGGCATGCCACAATTCCTTGTATAAAGCATCATTGGATGCCCCTATAAAGCAAAACATGATGAAACATGATAAGGAAAAACAAGAGGGGAAAAAATACACATTACCCTATATGGCATGTGAGAAAAATATTCCAAGATTGAAGATTCTAACTATTAGTTTGGTAACAAAAAGTTTGTTCATGACTGAAAGAAAAGGCAACAAATCTCACCAAGCAAAATTCCACTATTTGCACCAAACCATTTGCAAATATAAATTCATCCTCCACTAACAAGCAAAAAAAGACTATATGGAACAAGCAGGCATCATGCTTCTAGAGAAAAAAGGCAATAAGCAACAGGAGGGACGGTGAGTAAACAAGGTCAGGGTATCATGTTACCAATTATACAAGCAGGCATCATGACATGTAACCAATTTATTGAGTAGACTGTCCCCAAACCCCTCAACTAAAAACCAATTATACCCTAATAAAGATTGTAAAGTATCTATTTTTTCCACTTTTGACTAGTAGCCCTGACAGGATATAAAATTTCCCGCAATTAAAGCCAAACTTCTCAAATTAAGTACTACATTTTTTTTGCCATTTTAAGGACTTTCATGATTCTAGAAATAAAGACCATATCACAGCTAACATCACTTCGAATTTCTTTCTCTCTAAATGATATAACTGGAAAACAATCACTAGCTCTATGTGCCAGCTAATGTATTCCTAAAATTGGTAAAGCAGATTCTCTGTAGAATCTATACCACATGATGTGCTAAAATGCGTGTCCAATCTGAAAAGTTTATGCGCCTACAGTTTGTAGTATCACTCTCCAGTCTCCCCATAACCAAATTGTCAGAAACCACAAAACAGACAAGTGAAAACAAGTACTAAATCAAAATTCCTGAGAGCAAGAACTAATTTACATAAGCACCATTCAACATAACAACAATGAAAAGAGTAAGCACGTGGGAAACCAAACTGATAAAGCCCTTAATACATACTCATATATTCATATAGGTTTTCATCTCTTCCCCATAACAAACTGGTTATATCATTCAACAAAACGTATGAAAGGGCAAGTGATTAGAAATATTAAGCATCCATAAGGTATCCGATCAGGTTTGAGGTTAATTTTCAATTCTAACTACGTTTTAATAAAAACCAACGCCAACAGATTCTTCTTGTTAAGAAAAGGTAACTGACTGATTATAAAGTAGAAGTCATAATTCAAAAAATTGAGGATGAACTCAAACCTGCATGGTTTCCACCAGAAGTCTGATTTGAAGCCATAAATGCCATAAGAGAACCGCAGAAATAATCTTCAAGAGAGCAGAGAATCTAGGAGAACTCTTGGTTGAAATCTGTTATGTCACACAAGAAATTATTGCCATCAAGATTCTTAGCAACTAGACCAGACCCATTAACTAAAACACATTTATTATTAACTATTTATTAACACAAAAGATTCTGAATCCGTAAGTAAAGCCTTGATTACTTCTGCATGTGTCAGTGTAGCTCAGTTTTCATGCCTTCAACGAGGCAAAGAAAGTATAGCATTTGACTGTTATAACGGCAATTTGTGAACCAAAAGGCCAAAAGCATGAACCTTTCACAAGGCAGGCACGCACCAAAACGTTTTCCAAGGTGAAAATAATGCAATGTTCCTTAAAATGTACACCACCAAGTGAAAGTTACCACTAAAAGCTATTTAGCTTTCATGTTATACAGGGGAAATGTCCAAGATATCCATCCAACACAGGTACTTCACAAGGTATGCAATCAGAAATTGTGTGTAGCTTTATGGTAAATAGGAGGAGAAAACTCAATAAGAAGGTGATGATGAATATGTAAAAGCTCATCTCTTCCCACAACCATGGATCCGAGTGAACAGAGTACCCACTATTTGGCGCATTACCCATTTCCCAGAAAACAAAGATAAATTGATCAAAATGACATTTCACCTCACTCTCCCCAAAGCAAACACACCCACAAACTCTGATCTAAAACCCATCAAATCCAGACCCAACACAAGAAAAAAACTAAATCAGATGCAGAAACCAACGCGGCAAGGAATCAAAATCAAAACCCAGAACCCAAAATTGAAAAAGACCAAAACTTTCTCACTACCATTGGAAAACTAGCAGAATATTGTACCTTCAAGTCGTTGCCCTCCGGTTCCCAGTGTCCGAACAGCAGCAAGTCGCTAGGGTTTCGGACAGAAGAAGAAAGAAAATAGAATTTAGTAGATCGAAATTCGATGGACGGGATCGTTGATAAGGTCGTGTTTGGTTGAAGCCGACACGACCCCCCTATTCCCTGCCTGCCTCTTTTTCAGCTCTCTCTCTCTTTCTCTCTCCCTTTTCCTTCACGCACTCTCTCTCTCTGTCTATGTATTAGCATTATTTTATGTGTATATATATATTTTACTTGTCTTTGCTTCTCAATTCGCGTGTCGGTTTTAGTGCGATAGACTTGACTGTCCTTTGAGAGCGAGAGGGGTTGAAGCAGTCAGCAGAAAGAGTTCTGATGGGGTGCGTAGTGCGCACTCTTCTCTCTCTCTCTTTCTCTCTCTAAATAGGAGCGAGAGAGAACAGCGATACAATGCGTGCCCTGAAACCCCTACAGGTTCCCCACTGTCCCTGTGAACCGTCCACGCGCATAAAGCAAAATACCATCCAATACTATGATTCCATTATTATTATTGTTTATCATTTATAATTAAAATATTTCATCACAGGATATAATTAGATGTCAAATGTCTATTTGAAATTACATTTTAGCCCCTGCTTTTGCTTTAGCTGCGTTGACGTTTTACTGTTTTGACTTTTGCGTTTATGAATCTCGGATTCTACCCTTTTTGGGAGGGGGAGTTTTTGGAGAGTTTACACAATTTTACAGCACTATTTGCTTTTTTTTTTTGGGCCTTGATAGTATTTTTTTTGGCAGATATAATAAATTGAATAATAAAAATTATGAAAAACCTGTGTGATTTGGTAAATCAAAACTTGGAAAGAGGTCAACGACTCAACGTAGTTACTTTGATAATGCGGAGAGATATTAATTTGGAAACCAAATATGTTGCCATATTTGTGGTTATTTGATTTGACATTCGTGCTAATGGACGCGGATTATTAGGTATGTCTAGCATATTTTGGCTTGTTATGGTAAAGAAATGTAATATTCTTTCTTTTTTTCTAAAAAAAAAAGTACCAAATTCCAATTAAAAAAATCAAATAATAGGATTTTAAAACGTTTATGGAACTCCGAAATGGTCAGTCTAAAAGCAAATATGTGATAAGCAGTTAAATATATGGTCACAAATTCAATTCTCAAAATAACGAAATTTTTAGTGCCATGTCATCATGTATCAAATTTAGAAAAAAAATTGAACTCATATCTTAACATATCATATAATTTTTTTATTGTTGTCTATTTAAGCTTGTAAATTTACAATTTTCCCAAATTTTACTACTACATTTGTAAACTATTTCAATGTGGCATACAATTGATAAAATGAATAAATTTATAGATGGGCAACTCTTTTTTAGAAAGGACACATCACTTGATAACAAAGTGTTATTGAGAAGCAAACTTGATGTACTTGTCACTTGAATTTAACTCATAGGTTAAGTGATGTGGTTCATTGTACACTTACAATTTTCTCTCCCACAAGTATTATTTTCCTTAATTTTCTCTTCCAGTATCATAAATTTAAAGCAAACTAGTTGATCTTAATTATTCTAGCACTTGAATATATTATATTCCTATTTTTACAGGAAAATATTCAATGAGAAGCATGCAAAATTGTTGTTGAACTCAATCTGGGCTTATAATCCACAGCTAATTGTTTTGGGCCTACTCCGCAGATATTTTCTTTGAATTATGTATATGGGCCCAATATGATCCAACTTCAAAAGCATATATGTCCTGGGCCCAAAATTACGACTTCTGTCTTGCCGGGCTGGGATTGGAGCGGGGTAAATATGCCAGAAAGTTCCAACAAGTGGCGTCNAGCATGCAAAATTGTTGTTGGACTCAATCTGGGCTTATAATCCACAGCTAATTGTTTTGGGCCTATTCCGCAGATATTTTCTTTGAATTATGTATATGGGCCCAATATGATCCAACTTCAAAAGCATATATGTCCTGGGCCCAAAATTACGACTTCTGTCTTGCCGGGCTGGGATTGGAGCGGGGTAAATATGCCAGAAAGTTCCAACAAGTGGCGTCGCCCGGATTCGAACCGGAGACCTTCAGTGTGTTAGACTGACGTGATAACCAACTACACCACGACACCAGATGATATTAATATTATGACAAATTTATACAAAATTTCTCTTTATTTTTGGCTTTATTTGGTGAACCCGGGCTTTCCCAATGGAATTTATTTGCCATTTCCTCATAATAGCACCACGAAAAATCCTTGAAAACTGGCGCCCTCGCTTTTAAATTAGCTCCGCTTCCGGCATTTCACCACTTTCCGTATTGTGCCAATTGCATTAATCCACTATCGCTGTCTTTCCCCATTCCTAAACAAAGACAGAGGGAGAGAGAATCCAGGAGAAGGAAGCATGATACTGAGAACTCCTCCGCCATCGAAGAGGCCTCGTGCCGATTCACGGCCGCCGGAGAGTCCTCAGGTGGCGGCGGAGGAAGGCCAGCTTGTTATCTATGAGGATCCTCTGGTGCCGGAGTCATCGCAGGAGCCGTCGGCGTCCGAGCACATGCTCTGCACTTACCAATGTCGCCAAATGGTTTGTCACCTTGTGCTTTCCAAGTTCAAGCTTATTGAACAAACTAGCTCGATTTCGTATGCAGTAGTAGCACTAAAACAACTTGTATTTTCCTTCTGCATGAGCTCGAAGGTTCAAATGTGTGAATTCTAAGTTTAAAAAGAGCTTCATGTGCTTAGTTAGTTTACGTTTTGTTGAAATGCTTAGTTTGCTCCTGTGCTGTTGTTTTAGATTAATTAGGATTCTTGCTTGATGTATATTTCATAGATGATATTTGCGATTGCTAGAAATAACAAAAGTATTACGTATAAAATTATACACATGTTCTTTCTTTTTCTTTTTTAATTTATTAGAAAGAAAAAGAAATTGTACATGAATATTCGCTCTATCACTGCGAAGTGTTTGGATCGTGGATGTGCATGAAACGTAAAATTTTCTGGATTAGTGTGACTTGTGTTTTTTTTGTTCATTATATACTTCTAAAATCATTCTCACACTAATGCAGGTCAAGTCGGATTTTCTAGATGCTTTAAGCATAGCTGAAAATAAAGTTCGTGATTACGAATCTAAATTGGAGACACTGAATGAGAATTTCTGCAAAGTTGGTTGGTATATGTTTCTCAGAGTGGCTTTTGATTTCGAACTTCCACTACCTACATGTTTCAACTCCTTGCTGAATGAAATAATAGTTTTATATGTTTTAAACCTTGTATTTACCGAATGCCTGTACTTTTTCCCCCCCTTTTTCGTCTTATAGATTTGAAATTTCATTTTCATATCTTCTATAGTGTAATTCAATTTTTACCATTGCAGAGAGTGAGAGGAAGAAATTTCTGGATCAATATTTATACGCAGAACAAGAACTTGCTGCTGCAAAAGGGCGTGAACAGGCTCTCCAAGAGCAGCTTTTGAAGGAGGTCACTCAATCACAAGAGCGATTAAGAAAACAGATACAGTTAAACAGTGAACTTGAGGTGTGCATTGTTTATTTATATGGTCCTGTCATTCCACCAAATGCTAAATCTGATGAGTCTCCCTAGAATTCTTGCTGTTGATGCTATGTTACAACTGTTAATCTGGGTTGTTAAGGTGGTTGTGGTAATGAAATAATAATGATCAAAGTACATGTTACACTGAAATTTGCCTTGCTGTCGTGATGCAAATTTGGAGGCATTTCTATGCTCACAAACAGTTTTTTAAATCTCTTCCAATGGACTTTTTCCCCTTCTGGTTCTGGTCTATCTAAAGACATGTTTGTAACCTTGTTCACGCCTTCCAAATATTGACAACTCTCTTGCATTGAGGTTCCTTGTAATGTTTGAAGAGTGTCCTTTGGAAGCATGCCATGTCAATGCATATTTGGAGATATTTATCTGTTCACCTTTCCTCCAAATTGAACTGAAGTAGTGTCATTATTTATGCTTGGAATTGGAAACACATTTTAATCAAAGCTCAAGCATGTCCTTAACAAGTCAAGTTAAGCCCTAGCAATAAGTGCTTGGACTTGGCCTGTTCCCTTCCGTCTTTCCGGTCTTAAGAATGATTAATCTGAAATGAATCTTGGTACCTCCAATCATATTTGACCTCAAAACTTGAGATTGGTCATAGTTGATTTATTCTGCATCCTTCAATATTGAAAGAAGATCAATCTGAATGAGATCTTAGTTTGAAGATAATACCAAAAATTGTAATGTTTTTACCTTGTGATACAATTTTGGACAATTTGAGTATAGATTTGGTTAACAAGGAATTATATTAGAACTATGATTTGTAAATAGTTGATTATACTGTCTGAGGGTTCTTAGGAAGCACGTAAAAAAGTAATGTTTGTTTGTTTTGAATTTCAATTTGCCAACAAGGTTGTGTCAGTCATTCAACTTACTGCCTTACGGAGTAGCATGCTTGTATGGTACCTAGTGAATTCCTCAAACTATATCTGGTGATAATATCTAAATTTTTTCTTTTAAATTTAAAAATGAAAGTTATTATTGAAGCTTGCTAGTCCCCAGTCCCCTGGGGTTGCAGTGTCAGACAATGATTTCCCCCTCTTCCATCTGGAATTTAGGTAAAGCTCCAAAATGAAATGAATCTTCATATGAAAGCTGAGTCTCATGCAGCTTCGGCAGAAGAGAAAGCAACCTCTTTAGAAGGAAAGCTAGGCCATCTTTCAGAGAGTATAGAGAGGGAAAAAAGGAGACTTCATGATGAGCATACACAGCTGAAAAGTGATTCAAAGCTCTCTGTTTCTAGAATAACTGCAAATGTTAGTGACTGTATATGTTGTTAGATTAAATTGGCCATTTACAGCTATTGGATGTTGGTTAACTTGTGTAATTCTCTCATTGTAGCTTGAACGGATGGAATGCAGAGCTAATAATGCTGACAGAGAAGTGGAGCTGCTAAAAGAGCAGCTGGAAAATCTTAAGAAGCAACTCAATGAGGTTTTGGGGTCTATTTCTTTGCTTGTTTGCTTTTATGTTGCTTTTAGCTTTCTTTGAACAATGCTATACTTACTTTATGATGTCGAGTTTGATTTGGTGTTCAACCTCTGAGAGTAAACTGGAAAATTTTCTGGTTCATATTTATATTGAATTTGCTTCATGCATCATGTACAAGGTACAGTATCATATTTCTTTTTCATTGGAGTTATGATAGTATTCCTTGTTGGTTTATATTTCCAGTGTTTGCACCAGAAGAGTGAAGTTGAGAAAAAACTATCAACTTTGACGTTTCAAGACGTTACTTCTACAGAGAGTAATATTTTCGTTAAAAATCTGCAAGAAGAACTTCGGAACTATGTAAGTTTGCTTTCAATTTCATGTTGCTCCCTCTTTTAATTATTATTATCATAGTGGAAGGTTGCGTACATTGAAGTGTGGACTAATTACATGGTAACTTAAATGGCATGATCATACGTGGGCAGAGATGATGGTATTATTTTGTTGAAGTTTATCTTTAATATAAGAGGAGAACTGTCTGGAAATGCTTAGCCTCAAATTTAAGGCCTATTATCTTTTGGGTTGTTTCTGGATTGGTGCCAATAGCCTTTCAGGTTTGTGTTTGTACATTCCTTTCCTTTCCTTTTCTTTTCATTTTAAACTTTTAAGATCTTTTCCTCCAAATATTTGGAAATATTATGTTCTTTTATGTGTGTGCCTTCACATACATTGTTTTGATGTTGGCTAGACCTTCACTGGTTTTTCAATGAATTTATTACATAGAGGAACAGTAACATCACAAAATCAAGAAGGATTTAATCCCAATTGTGCTGGGTGTGGACTAGACATTTTTCTTTAAGGGTAAGATTAGACTTACTCTTGAGCTTTGAAATTGATTGGGGCCTGGATGTTTCATCTATTACAAGCCTTAGGGCATGAGGTACTACCAGCCTGATCTGGCCCCTGATCATGCATAGTTTATGCATTCTCCTGTTAACTAGTGATTGTGGCGGAGGTGATATGATAGTCTCAATAGAAATTTTATTGGATAAAGTGTGAATTTGAGTCCATAATGATGTCATGTGCACTGTTTCCGATATTTTGGAAGGCTGATTTATTTGGATTCATTTTTGTAGTCTTCTTTCTTCCTGTCATTTTGTATAAGAAGACAGCTTATCCTGTGCTTGGTGCTCTTTCCTTAATCTTGTATTAATAAGCTCTTTTCAATCCCAGAAAAGAAATGATGATGAGTACCAAATGAGATATCATTGTGATTTTTTACTTTGACATTTTAGGAATCTGAAGTAAGGGAAGCAAGAAAACTAAAATCATGTCATGAGGATGTTGAGCTTTTAAAGGAGAAATTGTTGGAGGAAAAGAGCCGCAAAGAAAGGGCGGAATCTGAGCTATCTAAATTACAGGAAGTCCAGCTAAGTGTGAAAAAGTTAGAGGATCAACTGTCATCATGTAGATCAATGATTAATGACATACCTGGCGTCACATGCTTTGAGGATTTACCCGATAAGTTTGCAGCTTTGCAGAAGTAAGTGAGTAGCTATAATTTTGTACACTTTCCTATATTAATGAATGAATTACTTCTTGAGCTGTCAGAGGCATTGTGAACACAATGATTCTAGAATGTTCTACATTTTGTATTTTGTTTGGTGGGTGAGGCTGGACTTGACCTCCAGTAATGCTTTTTAGTTTTATGAGCATCTTGAAGTTGTTGAGAGTTTTGAAATTGAAAGTTCTGCTCATTAGTATTTTAACTCTCCAATGTTCCTATGGATCTACTTTTGTCTTTTTTGGGTATACAAATGGCACTGCTGTCAGTAATACACATAGGCAAATGTGATGGATGAAGACATTCCTGAACCTGTATGTATGATAATATGCATTTTCTGCTAATTCACATGCCAATATGCAAATTAGTTAGTGTACCATATGTGTCAGACCTTTGCAGGATCTCCTTTTACTTAGATCACTTTTCAAGTTTACACTGTGAATGAGCAAATATTGTCTTTTGACATTGATAAATTCTACTAATACAGGGAGGTCATTGTTAGTGCAAGGAAGGAGGGTGAGGTAAATGCCCAATTGAAACAATTGGAGGTGGCTCTGGATGCTGCTGAGATTGCTAAGCAAAATGCTGAAACTGAGGCTGCATTGGCCAAGGAGAAGATAGAAACACTAAAATCAGACATTAAGCGGATTGAATTAATGGTTAGTGTTTAATTAGGCTGTTTATACGGAACTTAAATAATTCCTGGGCTTAAATTTTGGATGCCTTGTCAATATCAGTTCCATTGTCATCTTTGGAATTCTTGTATTTATTATCTGCTATTCTCTGAGACAGCCTAGGACATGCAATTATTGGACAGATGAAGCAGTACTGATGTAAGACAATTTGGTAAAGATTAAAAGAAATCTTTGGGTGGCAGAAAAGAGAAAGTGGATTTTAGAAGCTACACCTAGGGTATATGTAGAGAGAGTTAGATGATGTCATATCCAGGAAAATGCTAGGAGGAAGAGATAGCTTGGATGACATGGCTAGAGTGGAATGGCATGACATATTACCAACAAAAAGACTCCTTGCGTGCTTAAATTTTCTAAAACTTGTCTATTGATATCTCTCAAATCAGTAACAAAAAGGTGTATGGAACTTACTTTTGTAACCTATACCAGCAAATTTATAAATTGCCAAACAACCAGCTTACCACAAATTAAACAGATAAGAAATGTCAACAGCCTTGGTCTTTCAGCTGCCTGATTCAAATGCAATGCATAGGCTAATTGTTTGCTAATATATGTTCAGTACTATACACAATTGATGTAAACACGCAGCTTCTGGAGATTGGGTACTTAATGAAACTATGAAAAGAAGCATTTTGTAATCAGTTTCTAGATTAATGGCTTTTGTATTAAGTTGGGGTGATAAGTGTCAGAAAGTCCAATTCTTCAGTTTCTTGACACTTATTGGATACATTGAGTAAATGAGGGTCCCCTCCCCCCATTTTTACTATTGCACAGGATCAACATATACCCTTGCCTGATGGATTAAAATTTTGGGTTTAAGAACTTTGTTCATGTTGCATTATGTGCTAAGTGTTGTTTCCCTGTTGATAAATATTAGTGCATGGCTGTCATGCTTGACGCATGGGTTTTGTATTATCCCTTATATTTATTTGAAAGTTTAGATACTTCTTTAAAGTTCATACGGGTTTGTCTATGCCTCAAATATTATTTTCTGCAATAATTGTGTCTGGCTTATTATTCTTCTGGGTGTGTTCTAAAGAAACTGGTTGTTATTGGGCACCATAGGGCAATTTATACGTGTTAACAGTGGAAAATTGCTGTCACACAGTGGTTGTGTATGACTTACATGTTTTGAAATCTACAGTCATTTGTCTGTTATTAATTTCAGTTATGTGTGTTCAAGTACTATTTATTGTGAATTACAGCTTGCTTTTGTTACTGACGAAAGAGATAAATTAAGAAATGATATAAAGAGGTTGAAGAATGACGAAGCTGGGGATGGGTCAGCAAGTGCTCATCTTGTTCAGGTTTCATTCCCCCTTTCATTTAATTTACAACATGATCTCTCAATGTTCTTTGGTTTGTCATTTTGTTGATGCATGCAGGATCTTGAATCATCTCTTGCAAAAAAAGATGGCTGTATGAAAGAAATAGAAAGTACCTTACTTGAACAGAGGGAGGTTAACAATCGTCAACACGAGGAAATAAAGTTGCTCAACGAAAAGTTAAATAATGAAGCAAGAAGATTAAAGTCATTGGAGAGGGAGAATGATCGGCTTCGTTCCGAGATTTCTCTATTGGAGTCCAAGGTTGGTGCTGGCTGAATTTTTATTGATACTTAGTGGGTATTTGAAGTTCATTTTTATTAGATTTGCTTAGAATCATTGATTTGAGGGTTTTGTGGTTCTTTAAACAACTGTCTTCAATATGATGTTTTATATAGATTTTGTTATCATGTATTGGCCCATTTATGAAGTAGAGTTTGCTACTTCTTTATTACATGCTATCTTTGGAGGTAGATAACATAGTCGTATCATATACCATCTTTGAGATGCTACCACAAGAGGGATTTTATGCCATTCTGTGAAGTATGAAGGGATGCCAAACAGAATGACAGTGTTATGATTTAGCACCCCTCCCATAAAGCTCGGTAGCACACTAATACATTGTAGAAGACTTCTCTTTATTCCTTTTGTCTGCACTACTGTTATACAATTAATTTGACAAGGTTGTCCAGTTTTTGGTTTCCATCCGTTATTAACAATCTACACTTTGCTTCTCTTTCTATAGTTGGGCCATGGTGATTTTTCTGCTGCTAATACCAAAGTCCTACGGATGGTAAATACTCTCACTGTTGATAGTGAGGCCAAACAAACTATAGAGACACTACAAACTGAGCTGCAAAGAACAAAAGAGAAGTTAAAAGCTGTTGAAGAATTAAATAGTCAGTCAGGTATGAAACTTTGAACTGCAATGGTGTAAGTGTTTAAATGTTATGTTTCAAGAGTTGGTGGTATAGGCAAGAGGGACTGACTGAACAAAACTCCTCACATAAAAGATTGAGTTAGAAAGCATGAGGTAATTTAAGTTATAGTTGCTTGGTTTACACCAAGGCTGTAATGCATGCATGTTTCTGTCTAGCTTGCAAGTGACTATTACATTTGTAAGATGAAACAAAATAAGAGAATTTACAAAGGGGTTGATGAGTGTTTTAACAATTTATTCTTCTTTGCTATCTTTTCTCTTAGCTTTATGCAATTTGATTTGTGGTTCTGAGGGGATTCTTGATTTATTGGTTCTAGCACTATAATAAATGTTATTTTTGATAGAAAGACATGAGATTTTTTTTTTTCTTGATTAAACAAATTTCATGAAGAAAATTGCCAACAGAATGAATCAAAGTATACAGGATGTATGATAAGAGGAGCCCTCCCAAAATGGGAAAAGAAAAATAAGAAAGAAATAACCCAAGTATACAAGCGAACTGAAGTTTGCAATTAAGCAAAGCGGTGTGGCTTCCTTTTAAACAGACATCAATGTAATGGGAATTTTCTAAATGAAATGCATGTATTAAGGGTTGTTCAAGACTTCCATTATCAGCTTATTAACTTTTGACTAATGATTATCAAGTGTACCCAATTCCCTCATTGTTTACTTTTCAGGCGAAGCTGGAAAACTGGTTGATAGTTACATATCTGATAAGATATTGCAATTGAAAGAACAGATTGCAACACTTGAGAAACGAGAAGAAAGGTGAGTGCTTGATTTGTATAACTTGCTACTGGTGCTTTATCTGGTTTTTATGATATTCTGGAATGACAAACACTGAAACATCAACAGATACAAGACAGTTTTTGCAGACCGAATTTCAGTTTTCAGGAGGGCATGCTGCGAATTGTTTGGTTACAAGGTTGATATATACTTATCTTTTCCTGCAATCTTTTTCACTATTATCATTCCATATGAATTGAAAATACTTTGCATCACATAGTGCTTGCCTATGTTTCATGTTTGGATAGCCACTGGTCATTGCTCTGAAAATAGTTATAGCATTCTAGTTGTACAGGGTTTTTTTCCTTTTTTTTTTTTGGGGGGGGGGGGATGTTACAATTTTGAGGGAGGGGAGCCTTGGGGGGAAGATTGGATCCCACTGAGGATGAAACCTAGGCCTGCTCCATTAGAGAGCCTCCTTGGTGCAATGTGAACTAATGCTCACTGGTGATTAACTGATTATACACATTGCTTATGATTGAGTTCTTTCCAAAATTGGAAGAAATCTAAAGTCCTCTTTCACCTTACCGGGCCCCATACACAATTAATTCTGAGAAATGATAGTATATTTATCTTTCTGCTAACACTTGGAATGCTTATACATTCATGCTTATCCATAACAATATTGGCAGATTGTAATGGATGAACATCAGCGATCAAATGGAATCCCAGTGACACGATTTACCCTGCAATCAATTTATGCTCAAAGTGATGACGAGAAGCTTGAATTTGAATATGAATCTGGGAATACTAACATTTTGGTAAGATGGTAAATTCTGGATACATAATGATGGGAGAGAGGGTTAGTATCCTTGGAATTTTGTTTAGTATGTCTTCCACAGGATTTGAATTAATTTATTATACATCATTAGTTCAATATAGATTGATTAGTAAGATTCAATTGTGATTTTCTTCCAAACGTTACTGTGTTTCTTCTGATATTGCAAAAAAAAGGATTGTAGGAACATTTTGAGGTTTTCATAATGATGGCATGAAAGGAAAGATGTTGATTTTCTTTTTCCCCGTTTGAAACAGGAAAATAATTACACATCTCAGCCTGAGTTATCACGTCAGGTAAGATTGTGTACCTTTTTTCACTCTCACTTGCAGTGGCTCATCTTGCTTTTTGATACATGTGAAGGTTTGGTTTGAGCATTAGGTTTGGATCCGGTTTTCCTTGCTCCTATGTTTTAGCAGGAAAGCTTTTCCTCATAGAGAAAGAAAGAAGTCAGGGCTTCCTTTGTTCTGCTGAGTAATTAGTTTGATAGTTGGGGATAGTATATCTTAAACTTTCACTCAGTTTTACAGTTGTCACTAAAAATAATTTGTTCTTCCTGTACAGATGGTTTACAGCCTTTCTCAATTCTTAAATTTCTTCTAATGTTATTTGTCAAATGATAAATTTAATCTCTATGAGTAGATCCACTGAAACAAATAGGTTTCAGAGCTAATGTTCAAACTTCTCAGAAACCGGAGGTGGAAAAGAGAGGGGGGGGGGGGGGAANGGGGGGGGGAACAAAAGAAGACTTATGTGGAATATGTGTTTTTGCATGTGACTTTAGACTGAATCATACTCATGTGACTGATACATTCCCAGGTTGAAATATTTATTCGGAAGATGAGTTCAATCCCTGCTTTCACTGCCAACTTAACAGTGGAGTCTTTCAATAGAAGAACCTTGTCTTAGATTCAAGTAACGTGGCCAGACTGCAGAGCCTAGAATGTTGGGTTTTCTCATGGCAACAATCATTATGTTGTATATCTTCCATCCTGACTGCCGGATATTGATCAATTAGTATGGCAGCTATGAAGGAAACATTCTGCATTGATTTTTGGGATTGGTGCCTAATGGATAAGCTTCTTTACTTTCTGCTAAGAGCTGTAAAATATGTTAAATTGTTTATTTCGAATAATTCAAAAGCTGAGGTAGAATTTGAAGCATACTGAATACTAGTGAGCCATATCACTGTTAAGACAACGTATTTTTTTTTTCTTGTCAGCGTTAATATTATGTTCAAATTAGGCAGTTATGTTTTATAATATATGATATGATAATTTAGATGTCACAATGCAGGGAAAGAAGAGGAAGGTTGAGTTTGTGCTGTTGGATAAACTGTTATGTTTGCACAGGCAGGGGTGAAAGCTGTTGACGATCCTTAATTCCTCACATTCTTGTAAATTCTATTTCCCAACAGTAGTGAGAATACGGGCAGCCTATGGTGGCTTATGCTTGTGTATCCATTTTTTGTGGTATATTCACCTATCATAAATCATTTTCAGCAGCCTGCTTGAAAGGATCTCAAGGAAAAGTAGGGAGCTAGATGATTTCTACCTAACGTTTGATGGTAATCGTCCTAAGCTTAATTTTCGCTACTTTTAGTCTCTGACCCCAATCAAGAATTGAAGATGGTGGCCATTGGAGGATGCCATGTGGCACATGTTATAATTAGCATTGTGCTGGAAGTTGAAAATTTGGCTGAAGTCCTTAAAGTACTTTTACCAATATTATATTTTTTATGTATTTTTTGGTCTATGGTAGTCAAGTTTTGTGGACCATTAAGTCAGCGCCATTTCCGTAATGCTTCTTTTGGCCTATCATTAGTGCCCCTGGTGATGTGAAAATGTGATGCTGTGAGGGGTCTTCAGACTTTGAACAGAATAGGTGAGAGTAGTTGGGGCAAATTTTGGTTTTCTAAGTGGATTCCAAACTTGATAGGGAATGGTTGAGAGGAGGGTTTGAAGTTGCACTTCGGTGCCATCTAGGGCGGGTTTCTGTCAATGGTAGGACTACTGTGCACACTTGCTCTCTGTCAACCACTTGGAGTGGGTTGTTTGTGCGGTTCTCACTTCCAAACTGTAAATCATGTGGGTGGAATTCAGTATTGCTTAAAAATTTGGTTTCGGGGTCTCAAAATAAAAGCAAACTTAGCTTAGGTAAACGCTCAGGTGAGTTACGAAGGAGGGAACCAAGTCGAATTAGTGTGTGGAACTTTGTCAACTAATAACTTGTTTGTGGCTGACCATTTTCTACTGCTGCTGGACACTCCTCTTCTACCAAATAAAGCATTTTCTTTCCTTTTCCCCCTTTGCATGATATTTGACTCAACTGGCCATGGCAGTCTGGTTTAAATATACTTTGGTTGACAAAAAGAACTTGAAATATAAAGCTTGTTCCCTAGTATGAATCATCTGAAATTGGTAGAAAAATACTGGGTATGGCTTATGGCTTTGGAAAGGTGTTCTGAAATCTGAATTAAGGCTACGCGATAGCTAGATAGATACAAACACTTTCTGTGATTACACCTTGATTCGTTTATTTGAAAGGTATGTAGAAAGCAAATATCTTCGAGTGTAGTATGAAACCCTTGTTTGGGAATGAAAGGTGATTATGCTTCCAATACAAACGTAAATGTTAAAAACGCTGCTACCACTTAGGTATAATTCTTCCGGAGGATCATGGATTGTTTTCCCTTTTCGTTAAATGCAACCATTCTTAACCCAGCCGCCAAAGATGAAATCATCACTGAGGAATTATTGCATGGCATGACGTTGTCATTTTGTTTTTGGTACAAATGCATGGCATGACGTTGGATATACATCTATCACACAGAACATGGTCGACATGGCAAACTCTGAGCCATCAAAGGAGGTCACGTATGGCAGACATCACCACCGTCTATGACGGTGGTATGTTGTTAGATATAGCACAAACAAATTTTGTAGTGGGTTCTTGTATTTTGTCTTTTTTTTCTTTTTGAATTGTAATATTAGGGGGATATATACTAATGTTTGCATATAAAAAATAAAACTACTAATATAAGTTTTCTTTATATTTATTATTAACCTTCAAGCCTAATTTTAAAAAATAATAAAAAGTGAGATAGCGAAACAATAAGGTAGAAGTAGTACACAAATGAGGAGAGAAAGTCATGATTTAGTTATTTCAAAGAAAAATTATTATAATTTTATATATTATATGTATAGTCTTATGTTCTTATTGATTTATTTGATACGTATTAAGTCATCAAGTGACACAGAAAGTTTATGATATATTTGTAACAAATATATTCATTAAAACCTTTTTCCTATAAAAAATGATAAAATTAGTGTCTTCTTTATTTACTAATATTCTATGATTATGATCACCGGGGTTTCTTAACATTAGGCCCCATATAAGAGTAGCTATATTTTATATTATATTACTTTTGACAGCAAAAGTTTCATCCTAATAAGTTTAAGTCATAAATTTGTGTGATAGAATTTTGAGAAAATGGTTTTTTTTTTTCAAAAGTTGCAAATGCTCATGTTATGTTATGTCTATTAAAAAAATAAAATATCTTTAAAATCTTTATATTTTTGAAAATATAACCATTATTTTTTTATGTATTAATGTGTCAATCAATATGTATGTAGCTTGTCTTAATTTTACTACATTTTTTATCAAATGATATTCTGGACTTTTTTTTCACAATAACTTTTTTGGATTCTCAAACGGGCCTAAGTGATAACAGGATGTGAAATTGACCGTTGTATTGATCATAGGTGTCTAAGGTAGTGGTGAGGCAGTTGGAATAGCATTTTAGTGCTGCCTTCTCTGCAAAAAGGTAAGTGCTTTGGTTTCCTGTGTTCTCTTGGCAACCATTGGCTAAAGAGTATTCCAGTTAAAATTATCGACCTATAGAAATTATCTGTCGCTGTCACCTTCTTCCTTCCTTCCATCCAATCAAGTGAGATCATTGATGGATATAATTCAAGTATCCCATGATTCCCCCCAACATAATATAGGATTCTCCTTAATATACGCTATATCATCCTTATTTTTAGTTTTTCCTTTATTTCTCTCCGTTTGGGAATTATATTTATAGCTTGAAATTCCAAAGATGTAGAGTTGGAATTTACCATAAAACCTTTCTATTTGACTGATAGATATATATATTTGCATGTTTATTTGAAATGCAAGGAGCTGAACGTTTTGCAATGAATCTCTTTATACGTTTAAACGTGGATATGGTCATTAATGATTCCCCACAGTTATCTCATAATAAAATGAGTGTTAATGATACTTCAACCAATCGACCATAGCCGTGAAGCATGCAAAGTTCCAAAGCTCTAATTGATAATGCTTCACCTTTAGTCATTTACCCCAGAAAGGTCCTAAAACTATCCACGTCATGCAGCATCCATGTCAACTATATATATTCCTTGAACCTCTCTCTCTATCTGTCAAATGATAGTCTATATCGAAAAAGACTAAAAACTTTGTTTATTCCAACAAATACAGAACGCTATATTCCTCTCAGAATTATTATAAGTTGCTCTCTTGAAACCAGAAACCTACCCTGAATTCTGCATAACCTGATATTGCAGGATTGCCTACCTGATATTTGGAGGAAAATCATTTAATAGGGGCTTATCCTGACAAAGTCATTAATGTAATCAATTTCAATCATTTTCTTCTTTTGCTTTTTTTTTTTTTTCAACATTTCAAAGATTTTTGAGATTTTTGTTGATATTAGTCAATGACTTGTACAAGGCCAATGTTCCTTCCTACCTCTTAATTTGCTTCTTTAGCTATCCCATCATGGTGTGGTTGCGGCAAGTGCCTCTGAGAGCATCGAAAGTCACCAGGGGAACAGCACCCACCAACTTCTGCATATCATATGATCTAGAAATGCTAAATTTTAAGTGGATTTTCATTCCTTTAATTCATTCTATGAATGCTCAATTATCAGGGAGATGGGACCCACGAAGGCGTGGATAGAAGTGGAAGTGTCCTATGAATTAGGTAGAATACTCTTTCACATGCTCACTTTGATCCATGTAGAGATAGAACAAATCATGCAAATTAACTACTTTTATGTGGTAAAGAATGTGTAGTTAATTGAAAATATTAAGGCAATAATATTCGATAGCCAATAGCAAAAAAATTAGAAACAAAATATAGCAAATCATCATTAGCAAGAAAACAAAATAGTAAAATATATTTTTTATCTTTAAATTATTTCTCAAATATTATTTTAGCCATTAATTTATTTTTGCTGNTCATTAATTTATTTTTGCTGTCACCTTAATTCTCAAATAATTATATTATTCGCCAAATCAATCTCTGTAACATAAAAAATGATCACTTAAATGACTAATTTAATTGACAGAATGATTATTTAAAGACTAAAGTGAAACTAAAAATAAATCAAAAACTAAAATAATATTTAAAAAATAATTCAGAGACAAAAAATATATTTAACTCAAAATAAAAATTCAAATCTTTTTACTAACTTAATTCAAGAAATTCATCAGTATTCCCATATTAAGTATTTGCATATATTTTCCGCAAAACATGATATGATTTAATTAAAGTAAGAAAAAAAATGACCTACCATATTTTTTGGTAATCCGTAATTGCACGTAACCTTGTATCTTTGTCTGTGACCCATATCCACTAATCACTATTGCTAAAATTCACCACCAGTGGTACCACTAGTATTATTTTATTGCATCACAAATTCAAATTAATTTGACATTTCATTGAAAGTTGAATTGACTAATATTTAGAAGTCAAAATAGACAATAAAATATTCCTAAAGTCTCGGTGGTAGATGATCTTAGGTTATTAAATTCCTAGTATATATTTAACATATGGTGGGTAAAATCTCCAATTTGTGTGTCATGCGAGGCCAGCCCATGAAATCATATCAATTTAGGTTTGACATTAAAGTAATAATGGTAGGGTAGAATGAAAGGATAGATTAACATAAATAGAGGGAGGAATCTAAAGTAAAAGTAGAGGGGTTCTTTGTCTGTTAGCGCATGAATAGAGACAGGAAATAGAATTTAACTTCAAATCTTTTTTTTTTTTCCGTTAATTTACCTTCAAATCAATTTGCTAGTCAATTGAAAAGGAGAAAGGGGACTAATAAAATAAGCTCCTACAATTATTTATGTAAGACATGCTTACAAAGTACAACTATACAACCATATATGTAAGACATAAGAGCATAGGAAGTCAAAGGCTACAAAGTTGAATTCGAAGACAAACTCTCTTTGCCTGCATGGACTCCATTAAGGGAAAAGGAGTCTCAAATTGGTGCTGAAGAGATTTAGTTAAAGTCTAAAACTATATGTTGATGCCCAAAGTTCATATAACTGAGCTTTAATTCTACGTTCCCCTTATTTTCTATATAAAATTGATAAGAATAGGTGGTCTAAACGTTTGTTCTCTTAAAAAATGGTCTAAACTTTTAATTGCAGTTGGGGAATGGCTTCGTATTAGTATTTCAACCACATGAGGAAAGAGACTACGGCAAAATATAGAACTTATAAGAAAGGGAAAGTGCAAAAGAGTTGTTGTTTTTTAGGTAAACTTCAGTAATTTTTTTAGCTAAAAATATAAGAGAACGAAAAACTGAATTTGAGACACCTCTAAATAAATTGCACAATGTGTGTCGTGTTCAAAAGAACCTTTTAGGAGTGACCCAACCACCAACTCACATCTATAGCCCTTTTTGACTTTATCAATTTTGCTTTGAAAAAAACTTTACCTGGGTATTATGTCACAAGTTAATTCTGACTTAATGTTTGGTTGACAAAACCTCTATGCACATAAAAATAAATGAAAGAGTCGGCAACATGTGTCAGTTTTTGGGCTTTCTACATAGCTACCAAAGGTTTTGGCACTTTAACACATGTAAAATAAGTTCTATTGGCCACGGAGACTAAGCCACAAGGCCACAACTAATGACAAATAGCAAATGACTTAAAAAGGAAGGCTCAGTGTTGTTAATTATGCGTATTTAGTGGATGTTTAGGAACAAAATAGACATTTAAATAATAGCCATCACAACCAATGGCGTTGTTGGCGCCGATATATGGGAATGGTAAAGCATAACAGGCTCCAATTATCTTCAAACAGAAGCCAAGATTTAGATTTATGTGGAAAAGCTTGGAAAGAATGATTGAAGAAGCTATGCAGCATACAATGTTGAATAGTTTGTAATGATGATTATAAAATTAAGTCTCATATTAGTTGAATTAAAGAATATAAAAGGTTTTATAAAGACAAACTATAATTATAGAGTAACTTTAGATAAATGGGTCACACAAGCCCATAAGACTAGTTCAATAGCATAGTAAGTCAAATATGCTTAATGGTATTTGATTGGACTTTGGCACTTGATTTGACAAATATTTTAAGTATGGTTTTAATAATCGAAGTTTGACCTGGTTCGGATGACAATTAATTAAGTTAAAAGGTTTATTAAACAAATAGTTATATATGTTTGGTTTATTCGAATAGACAGTTGTATTTATTTCGAACAGATAATTATATATGTTAATTACTTACTAGTCATATTTATTAATTAAGAGAACTCTCTAATACATTAATATTTACTTTTTTATTGAAATTTTTTTAGAATTTTATTGTATCATAAAATAACTTATTTTTAATAAAAAATTAATATTACACTCAAAATAATATAATTATTCACACTGAAGCTCAACCATTTATAATATCCATTATCGTTTTTCTAACATACAACATTCTGCAACATCTTCTGTTTGTCTTTTTTAGCAGAAACCAAAAATATCACGTCAATCTTGATGTTATGTTTTACTGAGCCTGAGACTCTGTTCCCAAGATTTTGCTCTTTGCGCTTGCCCATCTAATTATTCTCACAGATAGATACTATAGATATTTGGAATTTTACATTATTTGCCATACAATAAGGGCCTTTTTAGTCATTACTGTATTGTTTTTGACCTAAATTTCGAAGTATTTATCAGAGAGGAGTAATTTAGCTTTATATAGTTATTTGAATTGGATTGAAATTAAGAATATGTATTCTTAGTATCCAGTTATCAAGTTTGATATATATGATAGTGTTAAAGGGAAAAAGTAGATGATTGATGGTATTTATGGATAATCACGGACCTTCCTGCTTATTGGGGGCCTAGGTCAATGGAGAAGGGGCCAATTTGGTGGATGTAGAAGGGTTTGCATTTTGTAGAAAGGGTTACCCTCTCAGCGAATAAAGATATAGATACGACTACTCTCTCTGTATGCAGACTATTATGGCCTGACAAATAAAGCAAAGCAACCAATGAAGTCTTCTAACACATAGTCATAGATATTCCACATCATCAAAAGCTGGTTCTTAAGTCCTATAGTGGTAGTTGGTAGAGGAGAAGGCTTAGTTGAATTTTTGAGTTCAGCAGGTAATTGATGATAGATTATCCATTTAACGCATGATCATCTCCTGAAATGCCAAACTTCAAGTTCCTTAATATATACTTTTACCAATGTGGTACATACCAGCATATGTCCACATCTGATATGTCTATCACAAAAAAGAAGTACTAATAATTTCAACACCCATAAAGCAAAGATAAGATTCTCTGAATTTGATGAGCTGAATGTAGACTTGTATCTATTTTTCCCAAGGTTGGAGGGTTATGCAGATGCTCTTAATAATGGTTCCCACTCTGTACCTTGCGTGCTGACAATAAGACTACGGAAAGCAGATAAGAGAGTTCATGTCAAATGACCTTTCTCTGTTCAAAAAGAAGTTGCTGAATGTACTTAGGCATATAATAATTAAAAGTCCAAGTCCTCCATGCTTTTCCTTTGCTAATATTGTTGACTACTGAACAGGCCTGCCATGTGTTTGTAGAAATTCTTCATTCAACTCGTGCTGTAGTTTATGCATATTGTGTTGGAATTTCTTCAATATCAAATGGATATACTAGATAGTGCTCTACTTAATCCAAGAACGAAAGAGGAAACAGAGCCGCCTAAATAGCCTTTATTGACTTGCATTTAGTGGACAAAATCTCAGGTCAATAAAAAGTAGGGAAACATAAGGACGTAAGATGGTCTAATCGAAATAGTCTAAACTTTTCTGCTTAAATTCTTCCAAGTCCTTCGAGGGGTGAAGAGTTTTGTGACTTTTTTTTTTATTTTTCTTCCGGGAAAATCAAACTTTGGTTAAGGTTTTCTGGCATGTAACCTGCTCTTTACTCTGTTTTTGTAGTCTCTTGTCCTTACTATTTTCTTTTGTATAGGACTCCTTTAGTAATAATGTGCCAAGTCTATAACGTCACTTTATTCATTTCTTTCAAGGGTAAATTACTTATATCTTTTTTAAAATTAAAAGAATTGGACGGTATCTCTGATTTTGGAAATTATATATATATAAACCCCTTTTATTTTACATTTTAATATGATAAAAACTCTTAAATTCTATTTCATAATTTATATTGATTCTCCTATTCAAATTACGCTACAAGAGAAGTTTGTAATTTTCAATATATTATATACTTTACTCTTTCTTTTAGTCCAAAAAAAACAAAAGAAAAACGCATTCTGCATGTGCATGTACTTTAGAATAATGATTTTTATACATACACAAAAAGCACCCAAAAAAAAATTGACATCTCAAGTTAAAATCTTTGTTTTCTCATATCCATGTTATAAAATTTAGCATTACTTATCAATGACAAAAAAAAAAGTTTCTATATGTATGTTTTTGTATATGAACACATATGAAGGGAAAAAAAAAAGTTACATTCTTTAACAGTTAATAAATTTTGAGTTTAACTCTGTTAAAATTATTTTCTATTATAAGTCCATTTTTTAGGGAATCCCAAGAGTTTGAACTAGTGATAATAATGCAATAAATTTATTTAAACTAGCCAAGTTAAAAATTTTGGGCCAAGAGAATTTTTCTTTGAATGTACCACATCAATATAGAAGTGCATCTTTAAGATTGTACAAAAATGATGTGTGAAAACTGACTTAAACATATTCTTACTGTTAAAATAAAAATTTAGAATTAGTTTTACGTACCATCTATATGTCATATATTATTATGTATTGTAGAACTAGTCTTATATATGTACTGTTTATTTATTTTATTTACCAGAAACGGTTCATCTGTTTTTTATAATCACTAATTATCTGTTTTGGGAAATAAAATATGCTTTTCCCAAAGGCTACCGACCCCTACCCCCTTTGATAGGGGATATAAGTAATGTGACTGAATTCCAAGATTGATAGATGGCACCACAGACGCGGAAGTCATGAAATTGGTGGTATAAAACTTTCACCATTTTCTTGGCTACACCTAGGATTAAATAGCGTGTTTATGGGATCCACTTAGGATTCGTGTGTTCTGTCTCCACCTGTCTCCCGCTTTGTTCTCAAGACATCTTTCCTTGTACATAAAGATCAAAGCATAACAAAGATCATGTAGGCTTCTTTAAAAGATGGCATGTATGTGGACATTGACTTTCATGCCGGCAAGCCATTAGACTAATGCCACGTGTATATACACATAATTGAACCAAAACTTGAGTGGACAAGAAATGCATATCTATCATTAATTTTTTAACGCAAACTGATAAATTGCATTGGAAAAAAAAACCAGATTTTGCAAGAAAAATCATTGTAGTTTTATATGATGATTGATTCTTTGGAAGAATATATATCTTTTTTTCTTTTTTGTGCTAAGAAAAAGGGTACCAGCTTCTATAGCATTGATTGGGTAGGCATCATACGATACTCAAATTTTTTGTACATTAATTAATGGCAATTTAGACACTAAATAATGGGCTGTTTTGTTTTGCGACATCATATATGTATGGGAAGGAGAACACATTTGATTGTACTTGAGGTTCCAGTTCACAATGTAAGAAACGATCTTTGCTTTAAGGTGTGATATATGAGCCAAAGTCTCCTTTTCTGCACTACATTCTATACAAAATAAAGTTGGGGGCAGTGGTCAAGAAAGGAGAGGATGCATGAAGTACACTGGGTTTATGTACTAGCTAGACAATGCAATATATATTTGGAAATATCTACCAAAAACAGATATGCCTATTACAGTAAATGTTCACTTTTAAAAACTGACCTGCTCTATTGAAGAAGACTAATATTGATGTGCATAACATATATATATATATATATAGCGGAGCAAAAATATGAAGGCAACCAATTGTTTCTTTCTTTAACACACACATTTCATTAAATTTCTCCAATGATTTTTTATGTGTTTTATTTATGTCACATTATCTTTAACTAGTTTATATATACATTATACATATACAAAAAAAAAAAAAAAAGTAAAAATTCACTTACATCGGATGAAAGATTTGTCACACTTACATCCTTAAATAACTTCTTGTAAATATTCATACCTTTTATTTTTGAATACATGTAAGCATATATAACTTATTGTAAATATTCAAATCTTACACTTAGTGTGTGTTATCCTTAACAAGTTTTTGATAGAGAAAAGTGTATCATCTACTTTGCATGAAATAAAGGGGGTGAAAAGAAATTGATTGGCCAATGAATTCAAAAATGTGTGAACATCATTTTGTTTTCAATAAGCACCGACAGCCTTTTGACTTGATCTCTCCTTGTCTTTGTTAGCACACACCAAATTACATTACAAATAAGCACTTTGAAATTATGTTGCAATAAGGAAAAAGTCATTTCTCAATTCATTATTATTTCCTCTGTATAGCACCAAAATGTAATCCGCCAAACCCCTTCCTTTTTTTTCTTCTCAATTCAATATATTATGTTTGATGGTCGGCATATCCTTTAAGAAATAAATTATAGTTATAGGTGCTGTTTGCACCCCGTAGATTACCAAAAAGAAGATAAATTATATATAGTTATTTTATTTAGCTCTTAAAATTGTTTTGTACTCTTATAGCAGATACTAGGAATTCCCTTCCGTAATGAGTGTTTCCTAAGAAAAGCATTATGATTCCACTAAAGAAACGTACTAAATTGAAAGAAAATTGATGTAGTAGGGGTTAGGGCAACAAGTTCCCAATGGAGATTGTATATAATATTTCATGTATTTATATTAATTTGACTGGAAAAAATGCAAAGAATCTAACTTATTATAATGAGAATGATAACAAAGAATAATAAAACAAAGGATTTCACATGCATGTAACTAATAAAATAATTATATAAGGTGCTAATAGTGATTATAGAGATGGAAACATTTGACTAATAAGCTGTTTCTATTATATTAAGTGCAATTTAATTTGTTTTTATTTGCTTGCATGCATTTTAGTATTAAAAAAACAAATATTCTATCATGTCCTGTGTATGATTCGATCGACTAGTTAATCAAAACAATGAGAAATTATTCTTAATTACAAGTTTCTATGATGATAAACCAATAACAAATTGTAACTCAGCTAGTAACAATGCAACAACTGAATAAGATGTATTCGTAGCGTTGGCAGTGAAGTTCACATATTGTTTTCGAATTTGGAACTTCATATATATATATATATATATATATATATATATATATAGTTCATACGCAAATAGTTGGAACAAAAGTGGAAAAAGTTCCATAATTAAATGTATATTTGAAAGAAAAACATACTGTATAATGTTTTTATATATTTATTTTTCATGTGATTAATTCGTAAAATTTGATTTTATATCTACTCGCTAAGAAAAAAAATAAAAGCTAACTAAAACCTTTTAAGAATTTTCCAAAAAAAAAATTGCATTAAACAATCTGACGATTAATGCTAAAAGTTGGAAAAAGTTCTGGCATAACTTGGACATTGCAAGGCAAAGCCTTTTATAGGCTTCTGTTTCTTCACTTTCATGTTCCAATGGTGCAGAGCACCTTTTATTTTTTCTGGTTGTCTGGGAGTGTGTTTTTGGTTTGTATCTTCACTTTCATGTAACTCTGGACTCTATTTTTAATGATAATTATTTATTTTTAATTAAAAAATATATAAATTATCACATTAATTGAGATAGAATTTATTAAAATTCTTCAAACATTGAACACTACTATAAAATAAAAGCACATTAATTACTTATTTGTGCCGTAGAATAACAGATAACCTATCTAAATTGTCACACATTAATTACTTATTTGTACCTTAGGATAAAGTGTGCATCATACTAATTGGTAGGACTGCTACTTTTCTGTCCCAAAAAGGAGTAGGAATAAAAAGAAGATCAATTAGTATTTTTGGGAAAAGAGGATGTAAGAGAGTGGATATGAAAGTATGGACCACACCATATGTCATTGCCAACTCTGTCCCACGCAGAAATGCTGCCTAAACGCCTCTTTGATAGGAGGATATGGAAAAGAGATTACTTATATATTTTAATTTTATATTATAATAAATTTTAATTGAATTTAAATTATTTTAAAAATGGATTAAATCTAACTAAAATTATAAAATAATTGATAAGTGTAATATAAATTATATAAAATTAAAATATATGAATAACATATTAAATATTTTCTCTTATGGGAGTGTTATACACGTGGGAATAATGAGTGTGGGACACCGGATTTTTTGATAGGAGTAACCCAACTCATATTTGCTTAGAATCTAACAGTGAGCGCTTGGCGCTATAAATGGGGTACAAACCTCAACTTCCCTCAAATTCAGCATTTGAGTAAGACAAGAAACCACCTTCACAGTCACACTTTCTAACAAGTGCCACTTCTCTCTCTTCTAAGAGGGGGAGGAAATTAGAGAGAGAAAGTAAAAGAAATGGTTATGGAGGGAAGGAGAGAATATCCAAAGAGAGGAGAAGAGAGTATGTCTGTTATGGCCAAAGACACTACTGTGGACTGGAGAGGCAGACCCTCTAACCCTAATAAGCATGGAGGAATGAGAGCTGCTGCTTTTGTTCTTGGTATGCTATATCTACCTATCTCTCTTTCAATCTCTTTACCTTCTTTTATCATGGGGGAGTTCTAGCCAAAGCTCTTGTTTTTGCCACTGCTTCTTGATAACCTAATGAAGAATGATCGATCTAACCAAAGCTGCCAGCTTTGGCCTCTAGCAACTCTGCTTTCAGATCACTTGCTGATCTGCCTTTTTCTTCACCTTCTATCAAAATCAATGTGCTCTTAATTTTTTTTCTTTTCGCTTTTTCTTACATGATGTACTTTATATATATCATGACTCCAACTTCGGACCTCTACTCTAATTCGCACCCACCCTACACCACAGCTAAGCCCACGTGACCAAGCTGTGAGCTTTTATATATGGGCTATGCACTTGAACACTAGAGCTTCTAGGACCCAGATTGGCTGGCTGAGCTGGATTCGTTTCTGGGTTTTTGTTAAAAATATTATACTAATTAATCCATCTGCTTATCTTTCTTTGGTAGCTGTTAAAATTGTAAATAAAAAGGATAAAGGCAGTTTATGGCTGAGTGTTTCTTTAGCTCTTGTTTATCTGTCTGTCTTTGACTCTTTATCGGTTGTTCTTGTAATGATTTCTGACTTTGTGTTATTGTACTGTGCTGCGTATATATATAAATGATTTCTCAGGGCTTCAAGCATTTGAGATAATGGGAATAGCAGCAGTGGGAAACAACCTCATAACATATGTGATAAATGAGATGCACTTCTCTTTGGCAGAGTCTGCCAACATAGTCACTAACTTCGTTGGAACTATCTTTCTCTTGGCCCTCCTTGGTGGCTACCTTTCAGACTCTTATCTTGGGAGTTTCTGGACCATGCTCATCTTTGGCTTTGTGGAGCTTTCTGTAAGAGCCTTTCTCTCACTATATCCATGTATCCCTCTTTTTTTTTTTTTTTTTTTTTTTTTTTTTTTTTTTTTTTTTTTTTTTTTTTTTTTTTTTTTTCCATTTACTTTTTGTCTCTTTCTAGCTAGTTCTCAAAACCAATAATACAAGTAGTGGATGACGTTCGTTGCTTTTCAAATGATATTTTCAAACTTTAGCCTACCTTGAGGAGGAATCTTCAGTCTTCTATTAATTCTCATTAAAAACACTATTATTTTAAAAAGAATAGTTTTGGACCATTGGCCTTTGGCAGCCTAATAAAATAAAAAAAAAAAATTGTGTTTGTATGTGAGGAAAAGAGAAGCAGCTAAAAGACATGATTCTTATATAATTGTTTTTTTTTTTTTTTTTGGACTTAATAGGGCTTCATATTACTCTCAGTCCAAGCTCATCTTCCACAGTTGAAGCCACCCTCATGCAATATGCTAACTGATGGAGAACACTGCATTGAGGCAAAGGGCTTCAAGGCTTTGATATTCTTTTTAGCAATATACTTGGTGGCATTAGGGAGTGGCTGTGTTAAGCCAAACATGATTGCTCATGGAGGTGACCAATTCAACCAGGAGAACCCCAAGCAACTAAAGAAGCTCTCAACTTACTTCAATGCTGCATATTTTGCATTCTCTATTGGTGAACTTGTAGCTCTAACAATTCTTGTTTGGGTCCAAACTCATTCCGGAATGGACGTGGGGTTCGGGGTTTCAGCAGCTGCCATGGCAATGGGATTGATAAGCTTGATTTATGGTACTATATATTACCGGAACAAGCCTCCACAAGGCAGCATCGTCACCCCTATTGCTCAAGTAATTAATCCTAACCTATCTTTGTTCATTCTCTCTCAATAATAGCATATCCATTTTGAGTGCTAAAACTATATTGACAGATAGAGTTGTAGGAAAAAAGAAGGTTGTGAATAGAATTGCCTATTCTAAAAGATATTGTTATTTGTTTTTGTAGATTCTTATGATTTATTAGGAACACATAAATATAGAGGTTTTTGATAATTACTCATTATCGACAATAATGACTAGCTTTCTTTTTTAGTATATCAGGAAGTTGTTACTATTATATGAACCTAGAACCTTTACCTAAATTCCTACACATGACATAATTACTGTTTTCTCTTGCCTAATAATAAGAACTAGAAGATTGCAATTTCTCAAAATGTTATATACTAGATTCTATCTCAGTCCACCACTGACAGGTGCTTTTCTTTTAAGGGTGGGGTGTCAATTCAGAAAATTGAAAAGTAGTTACACATGAGTTGTCGAATAAAATAAGGTCATATAGTCACGTAGACGTAAGTGGTGTCTGCTGAGTCATGTACAAGGAAAGTTTTCACTTTGTGATGTGTTGTTATGGATAATGTTGGCTCGAAGGGATGTTGCTGATTCAATCTCGCTTAACATTTATCTGATCAGGTTTTTGTGGCTGCAATATTGAAAAGAAAGCAGACTTGTCCATCTAACCCACAAATGCTTCACGGAGGCCAAAACAACCTCGGCCTTTCTACTGACTCCGTAGGTGGTCTGCACCATATGGATAAGTTCAGGTACTTTTGTCTTCTCTTGTATAGTTATCTAATTTTTCTTATTTTTCCTTAGAAAGATATCTTTTTTTAAGCATCTAAATTAGAAAAGATGAAAAAGAGTAGTAACACGGATATTTGAACTTAAGACCCTTAATTATAAACTAACTAAAGGCTTCACTGTTAGCGACCTACTAGCTTGAGAAAGAGACTACTAATCAACATCATTTGGTTTATTTTTGAAGTCCTTTCTAGTTAGTTTATTACTTGTTACCCAGGAGTTATTCTCTTTAAAGCCCAAAAGTTTCAAACTTTCTTGACAATTATGATGCAATTAACCATGGCCTTAATTAGGGAATATCATATAGTATTTTCTGTCAATATGGTTAATAATATAAGTGTTACAATTTTTCAGGTTTTTGGACAAGGCTTGCATCAGAATCCAAGATGGGACTAACACAAAGGAAAGCCCATGGAGACTGTGCAGTGTTACCCAAGTTGAACAAGTGAAGATATTACTATCAGTTATTCCCATTTTTGCTTGCACCATTGTTTTCAACACAATCTTAGCACAACTCCAAACATTCTCAGTCCAACAAGGGAGTGCCATGGACACTCAACTCACCAAATCCTTTCATATACCTCCGGCGTCGCTTCAGTCCATTCCTTACATCTTGCTCATTGTTGTAGTCCCTCTCTATGACACTTTCTTTGTTCCCTTTGCAAGAAAAATCACTGGCCATGAGTCTGGAATTTCGCCTTTAATGCGAATAGGCTTTGGCCTCTTTCTAGCTACCTTCTCTATGGTTTCAGCTGCACTTATGGAGAAAAAGAGAAGGGATGCAGCTGTGAACTTTAACAAAACATTGTCCATTTTTTGGATCACCCCACAATTCTTAATTTTTGGGTTATCAGAGATGTTTACAGCAGTTGGCCTCATTGAATTCTTTTACAAACAGTCACTGAAAGGGATGCAGGCCTTCTTGACAGCCATCACATATTGCTCATATTCATTTGGGTTCTATTTGAGCTCAGTGTTGGTTTCTGTGGTGAATAGGATCACTGCAAGTTCTTCAAATGGTGGTTGGCTCCATGATAACAATCTCAACAAAGACAGGCTTGACTATTTCTATTGGTTGCTGGCTGTACTAAGTTTCCTCAACTTCCTCAATTATCTCTTTTGGTCTAGATGGTATTCTTACAATCCTTCCCTGAGCAAATCTCATGATGATGCTAATGTGAAGGAAAGCATGCAATATGGCCTCAGCTCTAAGGACTTTGGAGAGGAAAATATTCTATAGCATGTTATACTCAACATATTATATCTGGAGTCTTGTATTATAAGCATAGGGCTATATAAGGAAAAATGTGTATGTGTTGGGTCTCTTTTGAGGCTGATAGTTTCTATAAAGAATTATATCAAAATGTCATAATTAGGGCATCTTAGTCCATGAAGCTTGATGTATTAGTTCAATCCTGCCCTATTGAAGTCCTTGTTTTATACTTAGACTGCTTAGTCTTTGTTTAAGTTACTTTTGAAACTCAATGAAAGCAAAAACTTCTTCATGTAGATACAAAATAAAACACAAGAAAATATTGGTGTTACTGGAGGAAAAAAGAGAGAATAAAGATATAGTTGTACCTTTCTGGGGTTCTAAGCACTTTTTGAGTTGTCCCCAGTATCAATATGGACAAACCCAATAGCAAGATTCATTGCTTGATCTCTTCCCTGTTCCAATAGCAAGATTCATTGCATGATCTCTTCCCTGTTCCTCCTCTAGGTATACTGTATATATATACAGTGTCATTCCTTGATCATGTGGAAAACCCTCTTTTTCTAACTTTGCCTTTTAGAATCAAATAAAGAAAGATATGTGACAGAAATTAACAGTGCTTTCCCACTTAAAGAAAATGACTTTAAGAGGAAATCCAACTACTATGATGTGATGCTTGTGCTTATGAAACATAATCAAAGCCCCATGTTTACAGTCAAAAAGAAATTTTGTTTGGTTCTGGGAGATGAAGGGAGGGAGATGGCTTAGAAGAAAATTAACTTGAGAAGTTGTTAGTTGTCGTTACTTTCTTGTTCTTTTTCACAATCATGCACCTTTATGTAAAGAGACATGTCTCAAACATGTTTTTACTGTTGGGGCTAGGCCCTCCCCCACCAAAACCATATGAAATTGGTATCCTCCTGAGACAATTGACAAAAAATTACATCAAAATATATGTTGGCTAAAAGATTAGCATAGCCCTCCTCCTTCCCTACAAAAATAGCTTGCCATGGCATGGAACCCGTCCTTTTGGTCTTGGACTTGATGATAGCTTACTCCACTATGATCACTTAATCCACAAATATGTCCTTGCTTTCCCCCCGCTTCTAATCGCTCTCTCTTTGTTGTACATGTCTGTCTTCTTTTTTTGGTTGTCACTTTATATATAGTGAATAAGAAGCACTTAGTTATGTTATAGCTCAAAAATGGTATGATGTGGGGTGAGATGAGGTGGGTTTTGAGTGAAAGACTTTATTAATTAGCCTATAATAGAGAATTTGGTAGGCTTAAGGTGGTAAACAAGTTGATATTAGTAGCTAAAATAACATGTTGTAGTACAATGCAATAATGATAGCGATAAGGAATAAAATTTTGGGAGAGGATTCGTTGAGTTAAGATGATGTAGTGATTATGTCATTATGATGGTTAATTTCTAGATATAGAAATAATTGTACTAGTTTCAACTATAATGGTTGTAACACTTACACATGGTGACTAATGATTGTAAAAAGGAAGGCTATAAACTATGGTGGTTGTGGTGAGCGTAACAAAATGAAGAGTTGATAAGGTATATGGAACAAGGCATTTTTTTGTGGGGGACGGGGGTGTTGAGAGTTTGAGTTGACAAGGATGATATAAGAAAATACTTAAACCAACTAGTGATAGAAGTGTGTGGTTTAATTTGCAATACGGATATAGGACACTGTGAAAAACAGTGATGGCGAACGAACATTTCATGGTGATCATTAGGAAGTATTGGCAAGAGACATTATTATTATTTTAACCAAATGTCATGATGGTGGACGACAATAACTGATAATTATTGTTTTTTGTCCGTTGAAACATGAGCAATGAAATGGGAACAGAGCTTCTTCTTTTTTTTTCCCTATTTACTCAACTTATTTTTAATATAATATTCGATTGTTGGATTTCTAAGTGAGAGCACTTACTCAACCATGTAAATATATCTTCTCCAACGCCAAGAATAACATTATAGTGTTGTTTAATTTTGAATATTTGTATGATTTATTGCTGAACTTCAGTAAACTTGTCGTCAAAGAAGCAACAGACAAAAAAAATTTGACATTGAATAAAAATAACCATGCTCAATTAGCACCATAAACTATTATCAAATAAATGTAAGACATAAAATGTACCAAAACATTCTTTTTCTTTTTGGGTCATGAGAACAAAACAACAAAGGCACATAGACCCAAAGGGGAAAACTGAAGAGAGAACAACACAAAGACCAAGCAACACAAGCCCATCCCCTAAAGGAGAAAAACAAAAGCCGAAACCAACAAAGTAATGACATCAAGGAAGCCGAGCAGATTCTTTATGGTTGTGGCTCTAAGTCCAACTTCTAACCTTGGTCTTGACAAGGTTTCAGGCTTGGGCTCGAATAGGACCTCTAAACATATTCTGTAATTCATCATGGTAGGCTTCGACCCAAAGTCCATTTCTTTTATATATATATATATTTTTTTTTGGCAAAGATTTTCGCTTCTCTTTTTTGTGCAATATAAATGAGATAATAATCGAAAAGAAAATCATGCGACTTTCGACAAATATGTATATTTTCATTCATTGATGAAGGAAAAGATACAAAGAGTTAGCCTTAAAACTAGAAAACATTGGGAACTCCCAAAGCAAAACATGAAGGAGTAGACAGAACACAGTCTAAAAAACCATCAACAACGAGATACAGATCCTCTAACTCTAACCCTCTTAAACTCATGCTATCCCAATATCCAAACTTGAAGCAAGCATCATTATGGGCCTTCCAAACTTGCCAGCTCTACCTTATCCTTATCCTTATCCTTCCCATTAATTAGGAGAGAGTTTTGCATACTGTTAAAATACATACTCCGCAAACATAAGAAAAATGAATTATGAGTTTCATAGGTCAAATCTATTATGTCTATGGAATATATATTCTTAGAGTACATAAAATTTGTAATTTATTATTTAGTATATGAAGGTCAACAGAAAAGGCAAACCACCAATCTAAGCTCAATGACAAATGAAGGCTAATGGATCTCATCATAACTCATAATTGGGAAATCATCCACTCAAAATAAACTCATTCAAAGTTTTGAAAATTTGTAACTGGTTTAAGATAGTTAATTTTCCTTATTGCTAAATCTAAGGTATGTCATAAGTTATACATATTATTTCATTTAATTACTATTTTCAATAGATAAATATTTTTATTATTTTATTTTAAAATTTTAAGTCATATTTTATGACGAAGTAATATATATATATAATAATAATAATAATAATAATAATAATGTTTTGTGAAATATAAATATTTTTTTTGGGAAAATGTTTGTCAAATTTTCTAACAAATATCAGTTTAACCCAAAAAGAAAGGGCCCAACTTAATAATGGGTCCATCAACCTGATATCGGCCCAATATGTGCTTACTCCTTCTCGTCATTCGATATTCGATTTTCGATATTGCCAATTGTGTTCAGTTTGCCTTAGGCTCGGATCAATTCGTCATCATCTTCCGTCTCAGACTCTCAGCTCTCTGAGGTTCTTGGAGTTTCGCACTTTTGTTGAAGAGAAGGTGAAATCGCGTAACAAGTATAAATGCAAGGTGGAGAAGAGTTAAGCATAGAAGAGCTAGCCTCCAATCTCTCTACCTACAAAGAACAGCTTCACCAGGTAGTCTCTTCTTTCTCTGTTTTCTCTTTTCGTTCTGCGATTCGATTTTTCTTTTTCTTTTGTGAATTATGATTCGGTTTGATTTTAAGTGCTCTGAAATATTGATTGTGGTTTCCGTTTCTGATAAATTCATTGCTGTTCAACGAGTTTTGCTGCACTTGATTTCGAATTGAACCCTAGATGTCGAAGAATTAGGTTTTACTTCCGGAACTGAAGTAGAGAGGAAAATGTGGATAGAAAATCGGAATATTATATTTTCGGATTGGAATCTGCGGATATTTTAGGGTTTTATGTTAGGCTTTGTTCTCAATTTAATGAGCATATACTCTTTCGTTGTTGAACTGTTCACTGATATGAAAGGGTATTGTTGCTTAGTTTAACGTTTTCCTCCTCTCTTGATCAGGTCAGGCAATTATTGAATGATGAGCCTGGAAATTCTGAATATGTCGACATGGAAAGAGAGCTTGAAGAGGTATATGTTTTCTTTTGTAAATTTTCTGAACTCTTTTTAACTTTTTTCTAGTGCAGTATATTCTTTTTCTAAATTTCCACATGGTTTGGAATTGCTTTATTTTTCTTATATTTTTTCTCTCCTATCCTTGAGTTTATCTAAATATATAGTCGATTGTTTCTGGGGAAAGCAGACTTAACCTTCTGATCTAGCATAATACATCAGAGTTCCTCTTTATTCCTGTTGATATCTCAATCAATGAAATTCTAGTGGCTGTTGTTGACATTAGTTCTCATTGTTGAAAAAGGTGAGGTTTGTGTTTTATGTTGAAATGCAGCTAGTAACCTGATCCCAAATTGCAGACCCTGAGGAATATGAAAAAAAAAATATTAAATCTATGTAAAAGAAAAAAGAAAGGACAAGCTCGTCAAATGCACATTACTTTTATCTTGGTTTTGTGCAGGTGTGCTCTGTGTCGTGATGTCCAGCCTGATTTCTCCCTCTCACCTGTACTGAGATTCTAAGTTAGAATTTTGACATTAATTTGGTTTATGTTGTAAATATTCTCAAATATATTTGTTTTCCTGAAGTGGGATATGGCCTAAAATTGTGTGATACAGGTCATTGCTTTGACAGAAGAACTCCTTTCAACTGCGAAGCAAAATGAAATATCTGGATCAGATGCTGGTTCAAATGCTAATGCATCTCAGAGTTTGGCGAAGTCTAAGGGGAATGAAATTGTATGTCCTTGTTCTTCTGATTTAATTTTTGTGTGTGCTTGTGTAGGAATGCATTTTATTTTCTGTCAGCCAAAATTGTGAATCAGGACAGGAAAATGTATTAAAAACAATTTTGGAGGTTAATTTTATAACATCATCTGTTTTTAACTTTCCTTCCATAAATATATCGTCCAGTGTCCTATGCTGAACTGAGGCCGTATGAGCAATTGCTCTTATTGAATGTTTGCTCCATTTATAAGGGTTACTACTCTTTTGGGTGGTGCTGTGATGTTGTCATCAGTAATGAATGGTGGATCAGGCTGCATATTTTTCTATTTTGCCGTTCCTTGCATGATATCAGGGATCTATACTATGAGATTCCTTGCATGCCTTCTAGTGGATCGTCTTTGTAAATGAAGCAATCGTGTACATTGTCTGTCATGCATTGGTACAGCACAGACCATATGTTTTTGCTGCTTCTGGCTATAGAAAATAAAATTTGCGCTTGTACAAAGAACGTTTGTGTTTTCTCAATTGATATTAGTGAATAGTATCCTGCATTACCTTCTGCCTTTGTGGAACTGCCTGTTTAAAATCAACTTGATTGCATGCCTTTATAAAAATACAATTTTGCGAGATTCGTGGATTAAATGATTTAAATTACCTATGCTGAGCCTGATGTAATATTATCTGTGGTGATTTATAGTGACTTATTTTGTTATTTTGCTTTAGGATCCCGAAAGTATCTCTGATCATCAAGAGAAATTTCCTGTTGGCACTAAGGTCCAGGCAGTTTGGAGTGAAGATGGAGAGTGGTATGTTAAACCATCCTTACTTGTCTAATTCTATCAGCTTGTATGTATTTTATTTTCCATTTTTTTTTACCTAGCTTTTCTTTGTGTTTGATTAGTTGAATGTCCAGGTATGAAGCAACGATTGAGGCTCATACTCCAAATGGATATTATGTTTCTTATGATGAGTGGGGTAATAAAGAAGAGGTATGGTTTCTAGACCCTACTTGATGCATATTTTATCTCCAAGCTTAGTTGAATGCATCTATTGTGGTCATTGCATTAATTTTCCACTAAATTTGGCATCTTGCTGCGTGAATTTTGAGCTGGATCTTGCATTGTTCTGCGATCAGGGATATAGGTGGGGGATTCTAATAGAAAATCTGTCTCCTCTTTGGAGGTCTGTAGTGAACATGTAATTATAATATTTGGCATCTTGCCGTGTGAATTTTGAACTGGATCTTGCATTATTCTGCAATCAGGGAGATAGGGTGGAGGATTCTAATAGAAAATCTGTCTCTCTGTAGTGAACATGTAATTGTAATTATACCTTTGAGTAAATTACACTCACCACCATTAAAGTATTGTGTAATGACACTAAACTCCATTCTTGCCAAAAATCAATACTCCGCCCCATTTAAGCTTTCTGATTAACAGAACTATCCAAGTCAAATGTTTAAAGTAACCCCCAACTCATTAATGTAAACCCTTAACCACACACAACCTTGGCAGTGGCAGACCTCCTTGGTCAGTACCTATCTGCTTTGCACTGGTGACCCAGAGAAATTTCAGTCTTATACATCCTAGACATGAACTGTCCCAAGGTTCCTTCTTACTATCACCATTTTTCTTAAAGTTAATGCTTCTGAACTACCCAGGAAATGAAATGGGTTAATAAAGTGAAAAGGTAACAATGCACTGTTAGTCTTTAATTTTCAGTTTCTGTTTCATGAAAGGTGAATTAGAGGTTCTTGCTATGGTGCTTAAGAGAATGAAAGACATTGATTCAAGGAGAGTGAGGAATGCTGCCAGTTAGCAAACAGATTTTTACTTTTCTGTTGTTACTCTTACTTTTGAAAAAGATACTTAGATAAGCAAATGTACCTGTAGAAAATATCATTCCATCCAATCATTATGATATAGGATCTAATTATATTTGTATTTGACTGGATAATAAAACTTACATTCTTTGCTTTCAAGTAATGAAGCAGAGGACTTACAAATTGAGGATGTGCGTGTAATGAATTCCAATCTTATTATGTTCTGAGAAATTTGTTCTTACCTTATTCTCTAAATATATTAATATTATCTGTTCTGTCGGCTAAAAAAATCTTGGAAGTTGTCTGATTGTCTCTTTAGTAGAAGCCAAGGTACTTGAATATATTGGTTCATATATTGGAAGCTCCTCATAGTTTGGCTCATTCATTCTCTTCTGTGTCTGATTTTTCTTGAGCATATTAATATATGAAGCAAGCATGGCCAGGAACTACAGCACACATTGAGAGAGAAAATGCACTTCTGCACAGTTTGATGTGCAGGAAATTTGAAGGGAGCCCCCTTGAAGGCACTCTGACCATAGTTGACAGTTGTGTCCCTCACTAGAGCTCACACTTTCTCCCCAACAAACACCATCCTAATTTGCCTCACTTCCATCCAACAGTCATTTCTTTCTTACGGTGTGGCTAGAAAGTCTTTCCTTCTTCCATTTCCGCATTATGAGACTAGGAAGGTGTGATTGTGACAATGTGTTAATAATACTTAAAATACATTTAAGGCAAGCTGCAAGTCAAACTTTCAGCTAAAATTTAGCCACTAACTAGAGCTAATATCTGATTAAGGAGAATATTCTGTCAAACTATCTAAAAATTCCCGCTAACCACTAATTACCAATGGAGTGTACTGCCAATTTTGGAGAAGAATGAAGTTTAGTGTTAATTTTTAATACCTTGAGGTAGGTGGGTGTAATTTATTTTATACCTTTTGTTCTTAATTTAGTTGAAAGGGAATCTTCAATTTTTATGTTGCTATTATAAAGATAAATTAAGACATGTTCTGTATAATATCCAATCTTGTGATGACTTATCAGAAACGAGAAAAAAAGTGTTTCTGAATATGGAATCTTGTGGTTTTCTTGCCACATTTAGCATCAGCCACCCTTAATGTCATTGTCAACATCACAGATTGTTATTATACTTTTTCTTCGCTTCTTGCTTATCTTAAGTATTATACTGCATAATTTAGCTATTTCATGACAATTGACGAAGTGTTTTTTACATTGTAGTTTTCATACTAGTTACAGGTTTCGTAGGTCCAGTTTAGATGAGCTCATTTCCTTGAAAAAAGCGCTTTTGGGAATTTTAGTTATCAATAAAAAGCACCAAATAGAAGCTGTTTTTGGCCAGAAGCTGAAATTTTTAGCTTCTCCTATTTCTTTGATTAGAACAAAAAAATTGCCTTCCTTTTTTTTTTTTTTTTTTCTCTTTTGGGCAAAAACAAAAGCCCTTCCCGTAATGAAAGACTCTGTTACTATGTGGATTGGAAGATGTTATACAGTAGATTGTTGAATCAGGAAAGGAAGTCATGGTAAAGATTTATCTGTGAAGGTAATTTGCATGTGGAGAATTATCAAATGCATGTTAACAAACCATGGAATGGATTGATGACACACACCAATAAGCTATGGCACATTGCTCATATCAATTAAGATCTGATGCATTATTTTTGTTGCAGGAAAATATTTTAACCAAGTTATGAAGCCTTTTCTTTTTCTCATGTCTCAAGGGTAATCTATATCTGTCAATGATGGTTGCTTATTCCAGGTGGATCCTGCCAATGTGAGGCCGATTCAAGAAAGTACTGTCGATGCTTTGTTAGAAGCTGAGCGAGTTGCTGAAGCTACAAAACAGGCTATCAAACGTAAAATTGCACAAGCTGCTTCCATTGACTTCCAATCAAGGAGTTTACCTGCAAAACTTCGTATAGAGCCTGATGACCCTGAGGATGTGGTAAGTTTTTTAAGCAATTTTTCCTTCCTTTACTTATGAGTTTATTAAGTTATTGTCAGCATTGATCGTCTCCAAATTTTCTGGTGATGCTATCTGGAAGTCCTTGTAATGCCCCTTCGTGGCTTCTAATGAAGTATTTTTTATTCCAAAAAAATAAAAAAATTGTTGTTAGTGGGATGTCTGAAACTGTTTTTATCTAGATAGTTTATTTACAAGAAAGTTGCCATCAATATTTTCTAACTCACAATTAGTACAGAAAGCTGCCAAACGTAAGAAAATACATGCCTTTAAGTCAAAGATGCGGATGGAGCAACTTGAAGTGACACAAAATAAGCGGCAGAATGCTTGGCAGCAGTTTCAATCAACCAAAGGCAAGACAAAGAAGGTAGCTTTCTTGAATTTGCTACTTTCGTTGTATGTTGTGAGTTTCCTTACAGTTCTAGTGAAATGTTCCTTAGTTTTCTGTTTTGAAAAATGGAGATGAAATCTAATAGCCACAGAATATATATATATTGATAAATTATGTTACTTCCAACAGCCATTGGTATTCTGTTCTGGTTCAATTAAAATTTGAAACACAAGGGCGAGGCAAATTCTGGATGTTTTATCACTTATGAGTAGTATATAAAGTAAGCAATAAATTAAATGAATGTATAAATAAAACCGGAGATGTTAGATACTTGGATTGATTTAAAGAAGTAAATGCAAGAAAGAAAAATGAAGAAATTAATTGACTGGACATATTGGTTACTTAGATTGTTTCAACTACTCTTTTCTGTTGAGAGTTTTAACAATTTAGTAAGCTGTCTGGCTTGGCTTGGCCTGGCCATTTCCGGGATATTAATCCTGGTGTGGTTTATCTCATTTGTCTATTTGCTATTATAGGGTGGTTCTTTCCACCAATGAGATTAAGGCTGGCTCCTGATACGTGAAAAGTTTCCTTTCCACAATCTCTGTTTCTGTATCTTTTGTTTGCAATTTTGAAATATTTTTTTGCGTTTTCTGATGAATCCAATGGTTACAGATTGGTTTCTTCTCGGGTAGAAAGCGGGAGAGCATTTTCAAGTCTCCTGATGATCCTCATGGCAAGGTTGGTGTGACTGGAAGTGGGAAAGGTTTGACTGAGTTCCAGAAGAGGGAAAAGCATTTTCATCTCAAGGGTGGGACAGTCGAGGCTGATGATTAGTTTGCGTTCAATTTGTGATTATATGTATAATGTTCAAACCATTCTGCGTAGAACCTAGTCAATACATATGCCATGTCAAACCATGCATATGTTGTGGAGTGACATGTTGAGTCTCCTAGGATTATATCGTCTCCAATATAGCTTTTTCACCCTTTATACTGGTTTTATTCTCTTCATCCTCACTTTTTATTTAGAGTTTTTGGATATTTATACTTGAAAATTGTGGAGTCATTTGTTTGGATAGTAAGGGCTTAATTTTTTTTTAAAAAAAAATGAGAAACAGATGCGTCGCCAAGTCAGAATGAGGCTAGTAGCAATTTCAGCTAAAAAATATTTTAGCGACGGAGTTTATTCTGTACAAAGTTATATTTAATCACTTTTTTGTAGTGTGTTGACGATTTTATCATAAGGTTTAGCTACGGACAACTTTTAAGCTAGGGAACACGATTTGTCATGCGTTGCCTGCTGAAAAGAAAAAAGTTTAGAATTAGATATGGAACTAATTCCGCCGTAAATGATGGCTGTAAATTTAGTTACGACATCATAATCTGTTGCAAATTAGAATTGAAAATGTTAGTTTTGCGACGGAATTGCTAAGTAAATAAAAAATAAATGTTTCATCATTAGCGACGGAGAATAGTGCATCGGAGGTTGGAATAAAAAATATTAGTTTTGTGACGGAATAGTATCCGTCGCTTAACAAATAATTTTAAATAAAATATTATTTTATTTAGCGACGGATTATAGTCTGTCGCAAATTGGAATAAAAAATGTTGGCTTGTGACGGATTATTGTGCGTCGCTAATTGGACTCTGTCGCCAAATAAATAGATTTGATTATTAGAGACGGAATTTATTATTCCCTCGGTACTTTAAGTTTAAATTGCGACGACATATTTTTGTAAAATTTAGTTACGCTTTTTCTTTTTTTCAATGTTATTTTCTTTATTGATATAAGTTAGCCCACCAATAACGTTTTCATGTTTTTTCTTGCTTACATTGCTCATTGAATTGATTTTGACATCGTAAATTCTTCAATTCAAATTTCTACCAAGTACTAATGACTTTCCAACCACCTATACGTAGTACTCAATTTAACAAAATCATTTAGTATAAGTAATCTTCTCTTCTGCTTACGCAACCAGTTATTTATATCAATATTACACTCATGTTAAAACAATAGATAAGCAAATCATCTTGTACTCGATAGACTTCACCATCATGAGTTCTGGTTGCTGCATTGTTTTAGTATATACCGAAGCATTGAAGCAAACCATTTACAAAGAAAATCAACTTTTCATACCTATTAAGTGGCATCACCTCAGTTTATTTGCCAAGTCTACAACACATTAATCAAAGCAAATGAAAAATACAACGATCATGTGGCAGCCAAATGAGAACACTAAAAAGCACAAGTTGGAGGAATTTCTTGCAAGGCCACTCTTGAATGGCTGGACCTTTGGGCTGTACATTTCACTATTCTTGAAAGGCACAGTTGGAGGGAGGAAATACCCATAAAATTGGATTGAGTTATGAATTTGATGATAAACCAAATTTAGGGTGGGCTCATATAGAGATAACAAGTGCCAAACAATGATCCAAATCGACTTCAGAAAATAGAATCTAAGGTAATAAATTTGAAATAAAAATATCCCAGGGGTTCCATCATGGTATCTATTATTTTTTTTATGTACTTTTTTTCCCCCTGGAAGATAGGGGTGGAGAATCGATATCAGATAACGTAACCAGATAACTGATGCATACAGCAAAAAATGCAAAATCTTTCATCCTATACAAGAAATCACCACTAGTATTCCAATGGTAGATGACATGAATTGGATTCTCCTATCGTACAAAGTTACTAGTTTGACTCTCAAGACCTCCTTTAGATCAACGGGTTCAAAACCAATGTATCACTTTTACCCATCAAGATGAAGTTAACTACCTGCAGAGGTGACCTGGCAGTTGATCATTATCACTCCTTATAACTGATACTAGAAAAGTTGTAAATCCACGCATCCATCACTCATTCCTGATAGAATAATACTTCTCCCAGAGAGTTTGTGATTTTGATATTTCATTCATAAGGTGCTTGAACCTGACACTGCAGTCTCCCCCACTGCAGAATGCAAATTCAATAAAGATATTAAGGCTCTCACATAAACGCATGCACTATGCAGGAGAAAATATGGGAAACAAAAATGGAGGGCAGTAGGAGAAGGTTCAAAAGAAACAGTCAAGGACATAAAAGAAGTTGGACTGTGAAGAAAGTTCTGGTTGTAAAATGAGATTACAAAGTTTTGGAGGAAAAGTGCATTCTTGTAATGTACATCAGATTAACAAGATGGAAAAGGTTTCTAACAACCCTGGCTCATATACATTCTATCCAGAGGACCTTTTAATGTTTTTCAAATACTCATATTTCTATCCATTCTAAATAGCACTAACATTAAAACTATTGCAATTAATACTGAAACTACCATAAGATATGATGAAAACATCTAAATGATGAAAATCATGAAATTATTTATATTTATAAAAGTTCTAGCAACGTACATTAGTGTCAGAAGGTTGTCTGTGAAACGCATGATTAATCATCTTGGTTGTTACATATCACATACCAAACTACTTTAACATTCAAATTATTCAAATTCAAGGGCACATTAAAAATATAAAATAAAGTCAGATAGATCAGATAGAGCACTACATCCCTTGACAAGGCTATCTACTAAGCAAAAGGGTTACCTCTTTTAGCCTTCACTAAATATTTCTCTTATGGCTTGACTTGAAAAATGTTCTAGTTGTAATTGAGAATTTTCATTTTGTAACTTGAGGGAAAGTACAAACAACTCTCTCTGCTACAGACAAGGCAGATTGACCCATCTGTGTATTCTTTTTAGTAAATTTTCATTTTGTAACTTTTCAACAGTTACGACACCAATCTCTTTTCTGTTTTGTTATGCCCACGCATTGTGCAAAATATAATATAGGTTGTTTCACATACAGCACAAAATTCAAACCTTATTCGGTTCAAGGACGCAATAGCTCGAAGTGCACTCCGAATCATGTCTTCATTACGATCTACTTCTTGCTTGACAGCATCTTGCTTTGGCTTAAAAATAATAGTCTTCTGAAGAGGATCCACCAATGAATCCAACACTGAAAGATGCAGTCCAAGTTATGAAAGACCATTGCAAGAGGGGCAAATATTACTATGTTTACAGAGACATTTCAAACCTGCCAACACTGCAGAAGGACACTTATCCGCTAGTTTTGAGAGTATCAGGTGGCAAGGCATTTTAACATCATAGTGATCTGAAAGACACAATTTGTATCATTAAAGAAGCAGCAGCACCCAGGAATAAATAAATACGGGCTGCTCAATTCATGAAAAAGTATTACCAACAAGAAAATATACTCTTCAAATTCAGTCATATTAGCATAAATTTAACATAAATGGGATAGAAGGGAGTTCTTAAAATATTGGATACCAACATAAAGAATTAGTCTTCCTGTAAATCAGTATTTATCAAACACTAGTAAAAAACTTTGATATCTAAGTACAAAAGAAAAAAATGGACAACCACACAGCATAATGTATAAAAAAACTAAATTGCCACATTCATTGTAGAGTTAGTCAAGCTAATCCTAATGATAAGTGATAAAAAGAAATGAACATGTTCAAAATTAAAATCAAGACCTGCAAATCAGAAACAACAGGCCGGATAGGAAGCTACATAGAACAAATAAAAACAAGTACTCACCATCCAAACCAGATTTAAGATAAGGAACAATAAATGATGAGGGGTTCACTTGATCAAGACAACTATCCAGCAATGTGTCTACACATTCAAAAGCAGCCTTCCTCAATTCAAGCCCATCATCCACAATATGCTTGAAAGGACCAAGGTCAACTGTCCTTATCAGTTCTTGCTGTCAGAAATAAATCATAAATATCAGACTATCTTCTGCCTTACAAGATCTGCCATTTTTCTTAAAGGGGGAGAAGCCAGAAGCAAAATATGGTGCAAAAACACTTATCCACAGGGAAAGAGAAAGTTAGATTTAAATGTATTTCCACATATTTTAAGTCTATAACAGAATTTCATAGTGCAAAATTCTATAATAATAAGTTACCTTAACAATTGTTTGATCATAAAGAAGAGGTAGCAAATCAGGAAGAAGCCCCTTGATGAGGTTTGGTTTATTGTGAGCAAATGTGCTCAAAGCCAACACAGCAGCTCGCCTGACATGCTGCAAGCTCATTCAATTGGTAACCATAAGGTTCAAACAAAAACTACAGAAAAAAGCAGAGTGCTAACATTTCTTTTATCAGTAAGCTGATTAACTCACCCTGTCATTATCCTTAATAAGCATCAGAAACGATGATATTTCAGGATATATGATCTCATCTATCTTCTCTGGACGCTCAACTATAGAGTACTTCACAGCAATGACAACTGTAGCCCGAGTAAATGCAGTTGGACTGGTTGTTCTTACCTAAAGAAGATTCAGAAAACAACAATTAAATATAAAATATATAAGTCACAACTTACAAGCATGGGCACGATGTCCTCATTGAAAATTCAGATACCTTAAGTGCAGGTACAAGTTTTGCAGGTTCAATAAGAGCAATTTTACCAAGACACTCAGCCACTACATTGCGAACCCCCTCTTCTTCACTTTCACAGTGGTTGAATAGTAAATTAAGTATTTTCTCAACACTAGATTCTTGAAACTCTGCTTTATCTACAGATTGCCTCACAATTACCTGCCAGGCACGAATAATTAGATATTATTTAGAAATCACAATTAATCTGAGATGGGGTTGTTGAAGTTAACAGACCTCCTTCAAAGAATGAAGCAAGAGATATTGTTTCTTCTGCTGATTATCAATCTGGTCCAAGATAAAAGGCAAGTACTTGGGAAGATTACCAACAGCAATGTTACCAAGAGCATAAGAGGCAGCAGACTTTATCTCTTCAAAAGGAGATTGGAAGGATTCAATAACAATATTCTCTATATGTGAATGAGCGCTTAGATCCTTCCTTCTACCAATCTCCCCCAAACATAGAAGGGCAAGGTGCTGCTTAGCCTTTGAAAACAAAAAAGAAAAATTGTTCAATACATAGAAAGGAGGGGGAAAATCTGATACAGAAATTGATGCATTAATATATTCAGTTAAGAGATATAGAGAGAGGTGACATAGAGAGAATAACAGCTGCAAATGATGAAAATAAAATTGATATCATCAGTCCAACATCCAAAAGCTATATGAGGTCACATTGAATCAGCAAGGATGCACTTGTTTAAGGCATCAAGGAAATGGAGTAATGGACTATCCAGAAAAGATTCACTTCACTGCAGAAATACTAGAGAGAGAACTTACTGAATTAGAACTGCTGTCGTCCTTGAGAATTTCAGTAAGCATTTTCACTGTAGATGAACATTTTTTATCACCAGCAGCAAGGCATAGAACAGCCACACATTGGGCTATAGAATACAATGCTTGTTTTGCAATGCCACCAGACTGGGGAGAAGGCTTAGCACTTGCAAGTAGTGACTCCAGAAGAGAATCAAAACTAGTGTTGGCAGAATAGACTAGAGCAGCAAAAAAGTTCTGTAAAGCCTGCAGTAATTTTTTTTGAACAAAAATCCTTAAACAAGAATATATTTTGCAAAAAGCAAAAATTGGACAATTTCAGTCATATGCAGAGGAAGTACCAAAAGAGCTTGCCCCTGCAGCAATGAGCTTTTGATTAATGTTAGAGCTTGAGGAAGAACTTTGTTTCTAACAGCCAAACCAACATTGGGACTAGACCTCCTGTCAGACATCAGCGTGCAGCAGAGTTCCAAGGCAAGAGCCGTCATATGCAAGTCAGAATCACTGAATCATAGGTGACGAAAAGGAAGGAGAGTTAGGACAATTCATCCACATAGCTTACGTCAATGTAAAATAAAGGTACCCCAAATACAAAACTAGAAAGACGAACCTTATTAGAGCTGACAGTTCCACAATAATAACTTCATAAGCAGATGAACCAATTTTATCACCATAAGCAACTATAAGCGAATTTAAAGTTCCCAAAGTCGCCTGTCTTAATGCTCGATTAGCCTGTTTTCCAAACCAGCAAAGCAAAGTTTAGAATCTTTCATCTGCTTTTGTTGGGCAATTCTGAGAAAATCATAAGAAACTGACTTCAAAGATAAAATACAATGCAAAATTTAGACAGAACAGATCATAAGATAAACAAATTATTTCAGAGAAGGATTCCATACTTTTCGTAGGAATGCAGTCAACTCAGCAATTACTTGCTCTAGAACACATGATAGATCCACCCGAAGTGGAGAAGCGGCGATGACAGCAAATGCCTGCATAAGAAACTTCAATGTTCAAGATAACCACAAAACAGACATGCACAAGCAAACATGTCCACAGCTAAGGGTCTCTAAGAACATGATACAACCATATCCATCCAAACAACACACACCAAACGCACCCCTCTGCTACTACATAGGCTAGCCGCTAACCTAGCCTAGATAATATAAAGGGGAGTTAATATCAGTAAAATGAGCTATTTATACTATTATCAGCTATTAATACAAAGTAATTCATCACATTACTTGGGATAAAATCTCAATTGTTTTTATATTTGACAACAAATATTAGAATTTAAAATCACAAAATCAACTGACCAACCTTCACAGCTGTAAGTCGGGTTATCTCATTTCCCATCCGATCAACAAGGACAGGAAGGCAAGCAGGTAATTCTGCATTCAGGTGGTCGCCAAATGTTGACACAACAAGACCCATGCAGGAGATAGCACACTCCTTAACCTCCTGGAGAGGAAAAAAGCTATGCATGAGAAAAATGTACCAACCCCCCCCCNCCCCCCCCCCCCCCCCCCCCAAAAAAAAAGAACCTGCTAGAAGAAGTCCTACTAACCTGATCCTGATCTTGGTTTATCAAGCGTGACATAATGCCATTATATATGGGATGAACAAATGGTCTGAAATCAAAACCAGACCCCTACACCACAGAGCCGTCCTGATTGTTAGAAACAGGTCTAAAATCATTTCACAGTCAAGAGGACCGATACACGCACCTCAATGTTTGGCCGCACAACACGGACAAGTTCTCCGCATACCCTTAATGCCTCAGCAGTGACCTTGTAATAACGCTCACCAACAGCTGATAGGACAGGACCAGAAATAGCCTGCAAACAGAAACAAACAGAACAGAGCATAAATGCTGCCATATCTCATTAATAGACATTAATATATACATTTACATAAGAATCACTCCTCTAACATCAAAGAGTTCAGTTGATAAAGTTAAACCAATGTAAGATGTGTCCAATACCCACTGAGCCTACAGGCTTAAGCTAACAACAAGGGCCCAAGAATGTCTTTTGTAACTATAACATACTCTGACATGAAAGCCTACTAGGTCAGAATCAAGGAGAAAACAGAGACTTACAACTACCATTTACAGATAGTAAATATGATTTTATACTTAAGTTTCACTATTAAGATTGGGGGTTGCAATGATTGAACTCCAGGCAACTTGGTCGACCAGGCTATGGTACCCTGTCAAAGAACCACTTGATCCAAAATATTTAACTCTAAAGGAACCAAGAATGACTGCTATAACCCAAAATCGAGGATTACCAGCAGTAATTTAATAACAACCCAAGTCAAAAATTTAAAACTATGATGATGATGTGTGGGAAAAATTATCAAAAGCATGTGAAAGGAATAAGTAATAATCTTCAAAATAGCACATCATAGGGAGTTCTCTGATCTCAACACAATCATGCAGGCTATAACCATAATGATGACTGAAAGGACACTAAATGCTATATAGCCTTCTTCCTTTTGATATGGGAAGAGGGGAGAATGTTGTCATCGCACCACAGTAGCAAACTTAGTAAGAACAAGATTAATAAACTTCTAACATATTTCCTCCATTTTGGCACCAGTATCAAAATCACAGCTCTTACCAGACAACTACAAGCAAATTTTTTAAATTCAAAAACCAAATCAAAGAGTTAATTAAACAAATGCTGAAAAAAGGTAGGGGCGCCCTAAAATAACTTATTACAATTACCTTGATATAAGGGTGGAAAACAGCAGGAGAATGTGAAGATACCACTAATCTAGTAAATATCAGGGCTTCAATCTTCAAATTTGAGGTAGAAGATTTGTCCTGGAAAGTATTGAAAGGGTAAATTTTTTGGAAGACCAAATATTCAGCACCAAGCGAACTAGATGGGATAGGACATAATTTTGACTTGAAGCAGTATGGCTTACACTTAATGCTTTTTCAATGCCTGGAATAAGTGATCCAATGTGGTCTGCAAGACAGTCTGGCAAGACAACCACAAGTTCTTTCAAAACAGAAAAGGCGCCAACCTGTACAGACAAACTTGCTTAATTTCTGGTGCATCTTCAATCAAATTTTAGCTTTTAGTAACTTCTACCTTTGTCTTGATGGATTTCTCACGCAGCTGCCTATTTATAGATTTGACAATCTTAGGTACTTCTTGCTTCAACAACCATCGAGGACTGCAATACATGACATTTGTAAGAGAATAAATAAATGATGCACTTTAAGAGATAGTATTAACAACTGGTTATTGGATGGTATTGCTCTGGATAAGCTTAATGATCCATATAGTTTTGAGCCAAGGTTTATTATTTTTGTATACAGAATTACAGATGTATATATACACCTAGATGCAATTGGATTATAACTACACTATAAGGATCATCTATATAAAAGTGAATGTCTCCTTATGCCCTAAAGAAACTTGTTACATAAGCTTAACTTGCCTTGATTCATTTACATCAATCTGCCCTTTTGTGACGTTTCCAGTTTGACGTAGTAGTTCAATGAAAGTATTAAATACATCCATCTGCAACACATTCATGTTAGATAACCAATTAGCACCAAAAGAAAAAAAATGTTAGATAAGCAACACGTGGTGTGGTAAAAATTTAATAAAGTATCAATTTTGGTATACCTTGACGTTTTCTTCTCTCTCTTTAAATCTATCAATCAGTTTTGGACAAGCCTACAAAACAGAAGAGTCCAAGTTTAGCCAGTCAAGCAATTGAAAATTATGAACAGCTGTACACACACACTCTTGATTATCATACAATAGTTCTTACTACTGAGTTATAGTCTGAGTTCAAATTAACAACCAAGAACATGTATGACTATGAATGGGAAGAAAAAATTATACCAGAAGAGTAATATATCAAAGAAAACAGATCAAGATGTTATCCACAATAGAAGAAATCAAAACTGATAGCAAAGGTACCTCCTCATATAGCTTTGCAAGCATCTCTGGACGAGAAACAATCAATGCTGCTAAGCATTTGGATGCTGCTCTCCGAACTTTCCAGCTGACATCTTCATCATCTGTGTATTCATTCGCACTCTCACTACAATAGAATATAGTATTTTAGGCATAATTAACAAACCTATCATTCAAATTTAACTTCCAGATTGGCAACCCAGTGAAATCAAGAGTACATACTCCTCCTCCTCCTCCTCATGACCTTCTTCATCAGTATCCTCATCCATGTTGTCAGTGAAGTTTGGATCATAACTCAGATATTCCAGAGTGAGATGAAGAATTTCATCACAGTAAAAGGAAATATCTCTTGGACACCTTAGGAGAAAGCTTTCCAGTGCCTGCAGTTAAATTTTCTACATTATTGAGCAGATGCACCAGAGAAGGGGCAAAAAATTAATAACAGAGTTCTAAGGTTATCTAAATTGCTCTTCCAAGGAGAGTAAAGATAAACATATATAGCACCTGCAAGCTGTACTCACGAAGCTCTTCATCATTTTCTGAGGCACTAGTGCAGTAATTAATTAGCACCGGAACTGTGTCTCCAAGATGGGGTCCAAATCGGTAACCAACAGCCCGACTGAAATACCAATTAATTGTAATTTCTTAGTGTAAAGAAAATGTTAAAAAGGGGGATCACGTTACACACAATTCTCACCTTAAAGCACCAATCATCTGAATGTTTGTACGGGTCATTTCTGACTTGGAAACCTTATTTTTGAGGTTAGTAACAACTTCAACTGTTGCCTTGGCCAACAACTCATCTGACAAGCTTGAAGAGAGTGATGCTGAAGAAGTGAAAAAGAATCTGCTAAGTACGATATATTTTTCTTTCATTGTTCACATTTTAATCCGTAATTTAAACACACACACACATCAAAGCTACTGGTGATCCTTTGTTGGTAAGCATCCACTAATTGCAGTGAGCCCTGCCTTGGAGCTAGAGCAATCTATCTACCTCCTAAATTTTTTGTTTACCAAAATAAAGATGCTGTAAGCTTTCTTCAGAGTATTCAATTTGAAATTAGTAATTATGAACTAGATTCAATCAAATAATGTTCCATTCCAAAACAACATGAACATGGAATGATGGGATTGAAAACTACATTACATGTTCCGCATTTTTAAATTTCTGACCAGAGGCCATCAGGTTCTTCTACTTTAGCCCTCTTACCTAGCACCTTTTCTGATAATTTTACTCATAGGAGTTGTTAGCATAATGGTTCAGGCATCAGAAAATTAGAAAGGAGCACATACATATTTCTATATGACATATGTTGCATGTGAGAAAACCCTCACTGCTAGTGTAACTATCAACATAACGATTATAAAAGATATGATGAAATAATAACTTAGTCTCTCTGTCAGTTCTAGCTCATCTAATCAACAGCCATATTCCATAAACTAAGTTATCACTAAATGCCAGTTTTGATGAATATTCAAATAACTTTTTAACAGCTTAAATTTGAAATCCGAATATAGAAAAATCGTGGATGGTGAAAAATGTGAAGGATTTTTCTCTAAACAAACTTTCTACAACTGCATTTTAAACAAAGGTAAAGAATAACAAATTTAACAACACTCAATATGCATTCTAAATAAAAATAAAAACAAACATCAGCTACATGTTTATATTCTACTCTTTATTGGACAGAAAGAAATCCACAAAAATAAATTATTTCTTACCAACGCATGACACAGTCTTCTTACGTATGCTGGCTTGATTGGAACTCAACTGAGACAATAAGGCACTCAGTAAATGTTCATGGTCAGCTGCCATTAGATTCCCAAATTTATGAAGCACATCACATAAAATATCCAGACATTCACATTTTATCTCAGTGCTCATTCCCTGCAGATAAAAAACAAGATTCATTCAAGAATTTTACTTTCTACTTAAAAAGGCACTGCATAAATAGTTCATGATTTCCAAATACATGGACCCAATCTTCTATGTTTTCTTAATAATTTTATATGGAGAAGAAGTTTCTTTTAATTTTTTGCCTTAAAGGTATATGATGCTCAATAATAAACAACAGAATTTCTACATCATATATACATCATCATACCCCAAAAATTCAAATGGGATTTACTGGACCAAAATATATAAACTGAAAAGTAAATCTAAATTTTACTTCCACACTTTAATAGTGGAGAAGAATCTCTCTGGTTAGCACTGTGTCAACAAAGACAATGCAGTTGAGAAGCAACTCCCTAACATGAAAAATATGGCATCAGAAGAAGAAGATATTATTTGATGTGTCCAGCAAGGATGAGCAAATATATAGTGCATGGTAAAATTCTTTCCAGCAGCTTAAAGGATGTAAAATGAAAAAAATATTAAGTTCTCATTTAATTCTAGGACAGGTTTATCAATAAAGCATAGAGAATTAAATTTATTGAATGCGGCAAAACTTTCCTGCCTTGAAGTCCTAAAGCAAAATTAAGACTTACTGGGCCAGTAATTCCTTTTATCAATTGTGGTGAGAGAGAATGAAGGATAGCTTGTGCAAGAGACTGAGTAGAAACTTCAGCAACAATTGTCTTCAAAGCTATGCTAGCAACGTCACGATGTTGATCCTTCCCATTTAGCAATTTGTCACATAGTTTACTAGTCATTTCCACAACCCTTGCCTCATTCACCTTCCTCACCAATGGAGCAAGACTGCAAATTTTAAATTTAAATTTCAAAAAAAAAAAAAAAAATAAGAAGTTGATAACACCAACATCAACACTACTCTATCATGTTGCTATTACATTTTGAATGCAATAAAACAAAAGAGGAAAAGCAATGGAAAAATCCTTCCCAGCAATAATAATAAAATTGATTTTTTTCTTACATGCAATTATTCTTACATTAAAAAAAAAATTAACCATAGAAGAACAAGAAACATAAAGAAAGATAGAACAAGTAAATCTGAACTTATTAGGTCTTAAATGATGCATGTTTAATTTGCCCAAGAAAATCATATAATAGCAATGCCATAGATAACCACAAAAGACAAGATAGCACTAGATTAAAGATTATATGAACACAAATAGGAATATCAACATCTAAACCCATATGAAGGTGACTGGTCAGATGCTGTACCATTTTACAGCCAGTCCAGAAACATCACCAGCTGCATCATCAAGCTGTTGTATGATGATATTTGTCAATTTTATCTCTAGATCAGCATCAGCCTTGAACGTTTCTTTGTTCAACTCATTTAGCAAATCAGATGTCGCCATGTACCTGTAGTCTTTATCCTTGCCAGTCATCTGTGAAAAGAAAAGTTAAAAAATTTGAAACATAACACCATGTGTCATTTAGTAATATCTACCAGCAAAAACATGTATAAAGAATAATTAAATACACCTATATAGGGATGCGTGCATAAAAATGATCTTACCTTTTCTAGTATGCCTGTCAAAGCTACATTTGCCATGTTTGCAGAAGTATATGGCCACCGGTGTCTCTAATGATAAAATCTCACTAAATATCAGCAGTCTGAGGAATATGGAACAAAAATAGTTCAGAAAAATGAAATACATGAAGACCCAGTACAAATCCTCCAATGCAATAAATATATTCATTCGAAGTAAAACTTAGCTTCAATAATAACTAATAAGACTAGTCTATCAAGCACAACCAAAGACCTTCAGTCACAACAGTATAGCTCATTTTCATAGTTCAGTTACTGTTGGTTTTATAGATCAGAGGGTCCCTATAAAAGAGATATTGCGGTTAATGCTAAATGCAGCAGGGAATTAAACCAGAGGAGAAAGAGAGGAGGGATTTGGAGAAGGATCTATTGACCTGATATACTTTCCTAAAGAATTCATCTTGTTCAGTTGCACCCAAAAAGAAAGGAGTAAAGGCATGTCACCAAATGCATTTAAAAAATCTAGAACAATGCTATTTCCACCAATTTTTACAAAAGTATTCTTGCTACATGGCAGTTGCAACACAAATCGTGTATGATAGCACATATTGAGTTCCTAAATTTCTGTGTATCATATCACATCATGAGGAAAGGCAATGAAATAAATTTAAAACATAGCTTTTCACTCTACTTTTAATGCAAAATTAGATAAATAATACCAAATAATTCATTCTCAGTATGTTGTGACAAAAGGTAAGGAAGTAAGTTTAAAAGAAAGTTTTAATGTAATTTTGTGGTTAGGATCATTGTCATTAGCCCAATAAACAATTAGTTGAATTAAAAGGTGTTACTACTTAGTCCGACAATCAATCAACACAACATTGAAAAGTTGGTATTTTTTAGTGACTTTAGTCCACACAATCAGCCAAGTGTTGAATAAAGAGGCAGAGCAATCAGCTAAACACATTGGCCCCCATCTAACTTACCACCTGAGCATATTACATACATAGCCTGATGCCACTATTGTATGCAAAATCATTTAGAAAGAGCTTATTTGGTACATTATGAAGTTACTAGTGCAACTTGAACTTAGGACCTCTACCTGAATCCCCACCACTCTAACCACTTGAGCTAAGCCCAAGTGGCTCATTTAGAAAGAGATTTACAATAAACCTCTTCATGGATGTAGAGTTACACAATAAGTAATAACATAACAACAAGAGAAGTTATTTCATTGTCAAGCAAACCCCAGCCAAGACCATGCCTCTGATACGAATGCACATACACAAATAATTTACAAATATATGAGATCAAGAAACCCTATTCTCATATGCAGTGCTACATATCATCAACCAATAAAAGATTATTTGTTAATTTGGTATTTGCTTTACAAAGGAAATCTAACAAATTTGCACATCATCTCTGAAGATGCAAATTGCCAAAAAACTTTAGCAGGAAATCACAATTCCAACGAGAAATATGCCCACCTCTACTGTAAACATAAAAACATCAATCTAAAAGATATCAAAGCTTTTCAAAATAATAATGCCTACTATGCAAGGAACCTATATATGTGCACTCATCATCACAAGTATTTCTTGCACTTCAAAACCTAACTTTTTCAGGCCACGCCTTTCATATCGCAATCAAATATAACCACTATACTGTAAACATAAAAACATTATCGAAAAGCGATCAAAGCTATTCAAAATAATAATGCCTACCATGCAAGGAACCTATAAAAGCAGGCCGAAGAAAACCAATCTCCCATCCACAACTAAAGAGAATTAGATTTTAAAAGGTACTTCATCTCAGTTTATACAGGACAAAAAAACACAAAGAAAGAGACAAACTGAAAGAAGTCGGAACCCTAGAAAACCCTAGGGCCAAACACTATAGTCATGGCCGATTATTGCAGATGGAAAAGAGACAGTAAAATGAATTGAAACACTTACGAAGGTAGCATGGAAATTACAAAAGGAAAAGGAAAACCAGAATTCAAGAATGGAGAAGTGCCACTCGCCGATTGCAGTGGTGGTAGATAGAGGGAAACGAAGAATTGAGAGAGGGATGCGGCTGAACCCTGAACGAGAGGTGAGTGAGAGTGCGTGTATATGGGAGGAGAAGAAGGCGAACGGAAGGGCTAGAGAGTGAGGTGTGTAGAGAAGAGAATGGCGAAGAGAGAGAGAATCGAAGAGAAAATGGCGAACGTACCTATGGTGGGGATCGCCCTCGCACCGAGCTCAAGTCGAATTCTCTCACTCTCAGTCTAAGCTTCTGAGTTTTCGTTACCTCATATTCAATCACCGAGAGTCTGAAACGCATAGGTCGCAGTCACATAAGGTGAAAAGCTTTTAAAGGAGGAAAAGGTTCTTTTTTTTTTTTTTGGTGGGAGTTGTTGGGGCAAATCTAAATCTAAATTGGTAATAAAGTTATTAAAACCTATTTCTTGCCCTAAGATTGAAACTCTATGATTATTTGTTTTTATTTGAAAAACCGTATTGGTTTTTAGTTATATTATATTTTTAATTATTAATAATATATAACTAATTTATTTTATGGAATATTTTTTTCACTATTTGTAGTTATATTATGCAAAATAGAAATATGAATATAAACTCATTAAGTATTGTTTGATTGATGTGAAAAGTTTAAACAATTTAAATGAGATTTCATATTTAAAGCTATATATAGTCATGTAGAACTTCGTAATAAAATTTAATTAATAATGTTATTTTAGTAGTTCGCAAACAAATGGTAGTAAATTTAATGCTATTTATAAATATCAATTATAGTTAAGGTTGAAAATTAGGAAATCTTTTATTAAGAGAAAGCATTACTTTTTTCCATAATTTTTTTACTACAATTATTTCATATTTTTGAAAGAATATACTTTTTTGTTTTTTTCCATAAAAAATGTTGTTCCATATTTTGTAAATAAAATTATAATAATTTTATGCAACTTAATTTAAAATCCAATGGTAATAAAAAGTAGAATTTAAGAGAAAACATAATAATAAATTGTTTATATACAATTTTTACAATAAAAAGCAAATTAAAATTTATCTTTTTTATGATATAAATTTTTTTCTATTTACAAATCTTCATAGTATTTAAGGTTAAAAAGTTAGGAGGCTGCTTCTTGAGAGAGAGCATTTTTTTTATCATAATTTTATTTTACTAAAACTTTTGCAACTGGCATGCTTTTTTTTTTTTTCTTTTTAATCATCAGTAGGCTTTGATTAGTTCCACTTGCTCTTTTGTCGTTTGCAAACTAAATTTGTCGACCTCATTTAAGTCCCATTTTATCTTTTTTTTTTTAATCATATCCCATTTTATCTTTGTTATCATATATGTTATGTTAATCAAACATATGCCCAAGTAGTATTGAAATGTCTTCATGTTTGAATCTAAAATTATAACTAAACGTAAGAAAATAAATAAATAAATAAATAAAGTGTTTATGGAATATTTGTAGTTAAATTTGTAAATTAAAAAATCAAACTAAATATAACTTCATACTGTAATATACCTGTTTTTGGTGAAAACAAATGTTATTTTTCACCAATCTAAACTTACTCAATAAATCTGCATTCTTTAATTATATTTTCCACCTCATTTGTATTAAATCCTTTAAAATAAAGTTGCAAACACAATTAACTTTTTCTTTGGAACGAATGAAAATGAAGAAAATATTTTAAAAATAATAATTTTAAAATTTAACATAAAACATCTTGTTATATCTAAATATAAAATTAATTTTTTCAAATATTGTTCCACAGTCAATTCCACTCAAAATCGATTCTTTATAAGATTCTAATTTTTCATATCTAATCCAAACAACCTTATGAGAAATATGAAGAAAGGAAATGGGAGACTAATTTTAAATGAGAGCCTTGAAAAAGGAGAAAATTGAATTTTAACACTACAATGTTCACAAAACTAAAAAAGTTCACAATTTTCATTGCATGTACATACATATTAATAATCTTCACTCAAATACAATACCTTCGCCCTTACCAGACACACAAAAAGAAAAAAACAAAAACAAAAAACAAAACAAAACAAAAGGAAAAGTATAAAAACTAATTTAAGAAAATATGTGTAAAATGAAAAAATGATTTTTTTTGGGACAAAAAAGACTATATACACGTGCTTGGATACGTACTATTTTACAATGCTATGGCGCTAGCTTGACCCTCCACTGCACCACCACCCCTATATAGGATTTTTGCTCCACGTCCAGGACCATTCACTGATCCAACAGCCTCTTCATCAACCAAGACCACTTCTATGTTATCAATATCAGCCTTGTCTGGGATCTGTAGAGGAAGAAACCCCCAAAAATAGAAAGTCACATTTCTATACAAGTGGGAATGAAATTATCCAAAAAAATTAACTGGCTTGAAGAGTAGGGGAATATGAAGATGGAAGATAATAGATTATAATCCTATATTTCAATATGCACCTCAAACATTGCCTCAGTAAGAATATTCTCTAATATAGCTCTCAAACCACGGGCACCAGTGTTCTTTGCCATGGCTTTCTTTGCGATCAATCTCAAAGCATTATCAGTAAAATGTAAACTGACCTGAAATGTTAAACCAAAGATTAAAATAAGTCACTCCAAAGAGGCTACACTACGCTACCAAGAAATGCTGGACAACTGAGCAAGGTAGGCAAAAGAAAAGAATTCCTAACCACAATGGGAAATATGTTAAAAGCTTACATTGTTCATTCTGAACATCTTCTTGTACTGTTTAACAAGGGCATTTTTAGGCTCAATGAGGACCTGTCTCATAAATAATATTGTAAGAAATTGTGAAGTCGATTGTAGCTGAGAAAAGGGTTCCAAAACAAGATTGACTTTTCATATCATGCTTCACAACCTCCTCAATGTTGAGGGACCACATATGCGTCATAATTTAACTATAATCTCGTACAGTTATATCATAGTAAAATTTTGGAGTTTGAGCTAATGGAAGCAAAAGAAAAGCTCCATACAAATTTTCAATTTGCAATTCTTTTTAGTCGGTGAGCATGCAAGGTCCCGTCAGTTGGCAGAGGATATACTGAAGAATATGAACAAATGCAGACAACAAAAACAAATGTCCTACCTGAACAAGTTGATCCTCGTTCAAAGCAGACAGACCCACTAAAATTGGAAAACGCCCCACAAATTCAGGTATGAGGCCATATGCAACAAGATCACCACTTTCAACCTGCAAATCCTCAAAAACCACTATGTTAGCTATTTGAAGGATTTATGCTAGAAATCCAAGGATAAGGAGAAAGAACAAAGATAATAAGAACCTTAAGTCAACCAATCAAAGCAAAATGAATTCAAAAACCCAACCCAGCAAAGATTCATCTTGAGCTTTTGATTCTTACATTTTCTAGAAGTGATGATGCTACTACAGCATCAGTAAATCCACCAGTCCTCATGTTTGCACGAACTGGTGCTCCAAATCCAATGGACGAATCTTGCTGCCTGAAGAAAAGAATGCACGTTAACCCAAATCCACAACTACAGGAGAACCATGCCAGTACACAGAACTAAAAGATGGCATCACCTTTCTGAGATGGTTTTCTCCAAATCAACAAAGGCCCCACCACATATAAAAAGAATATCTTTTGTATCCATCTGTCAAGCATCATGTGAGGTTATGAGAATCTCATAATGAGATGCACAACTGAAGGAAAATCTACAATCAAAGATGTGAAACTCACAAGCAACAAAAAGGAATTAGTTATTCACATTCTACAGTTCCTACTAAAACTATTAAGCTGGCCAACCTGTTCAATAGCTATGCTACACCTCTGGCCAAGGAATTTATTGAAACAGAAAAAGAGAGGGGGAGGAGATAGATAGAAAAGGTATGGTAGTTTTGAAGCATCTAATATATAATTGTCCAAAAGCATAACATCATGTTAATAAATCATAAAAGTGAACAGACATGCTGACAGCCTTACAGTAATAATATTCATTAAAGCTTCCAATAATTATAAGGTTCTATTGTAATTGCAAAGCAACTTTACTATCTTCTCGTCAGAAGAATTCACAAAATAAAGATCTAAAAGAAGTATACTCATGTCATGAGACAAAGTACAAGATTTAACCATAAAAGTCAGGACTAATGAAGACACTTTTAATTCCAATATACCAGAACGTTTTCAGCAGGATGATGCTTGCGAGCTCCTTTATCAGGAACACTCACTACCTGGTGAAAGGAAAAGATCCATTAATATGTTAGCAAACAAGATCATTTAATTTCAATATGCATATGTCACGAATTCTACAATTAAAAATGTGTGCGCAATGACTTCATCCAATCACCAAATGTCTTCAAGAGTTCACTAGCTGTCATACTTTTACATCACTCATGCCCCAGACCATTTTTTTCAAGCAATTCCTATGCTAGCATCCTCTCACCTTTTCTTTTGATGAATTGATTTTATTATATGGTGAAAGAAATAATGTTATCAACCATTAGAAAACAGAATAACGAAGTAGTCAAAATTCACCCACAGTGCTCTCCAGCATTTTCAGTAAGGCCTGCTGAACACCCTCTCCAGACACATCTCTGCCAATGTTTAAATTCTCTGCCTGCAAAAATATTCAACTCAATAGTCTATATTATACTTTGACAAAAACATAGAATCAATCGATGTTTATTTAAATGTGAAACCTTTTTAGTTATCTTATCAACTTCATCAATGTAGACAATTCCTTGCTGAGCTGCTTCAATGTTGAAATCAGCTTCCTGAAAAACGATCCATCAGGTAGAGTGTCAAAATATCAAAACAGTTTGCCTCTTCAAATATGACTCTGAAAGACAAGTACACATGGTTACTGCAGTCAGCTTCAAATGCACATCAAGGTCTAAATTTCACAAACAATGATCTGAAATTACCATATTAGTGAATATAATGATAATTATTAATTATAGCTATTAAAATGTTTCCAATTCCATTCTGCCAGACATTATTAAGCCAACATTTTATGTCTTACTCTAAGAAACTCACATTTTCTGTAAAATAAACAATATCATGGCATCAAGAGAATACGTAAAAGAAGGTTCATATCAGCATCATCATACAAAGAAAAGTGCAATAATGCTTGTTTTGCCATATGTCATGTTAAAATAGGGTACTGGCAGTGACTTCTGAGAAGCCTGGGGAAAACACAGTGCTTATTTAGATCTAACTCCTCATATCTAAATGCCCAGTGTGCATGCGCATTACTTGCATGCCTGCACTGTCATAAAAAGACAATACTGTCTTTCAACTCCATCCACATGCCAATATGTCTTCCGGACCATTACTTGATTTACTGTAAGAAACATGCAAGGCTAAGAAAAGGAAAACTTTTAAACCAAAAAAGAAATAGAGTGAAAAAATGGGAACAATTATAAGCCACTGACTAGCTCTCAGCCAATGCTTGACTTACTTTTAAGTATCAAGTAGCTACATTCTTGACCAATTATTATGCACATTACCCAACAGTTTTGAAGGACTCTTAAGTCACGAACAAGCATTCACAATGATTAAAGAAAAAAAAAAACTCCAATGTCAATAGTAGCCACGTGAAGTGACACAACATACCACAAGCAGCTTATATAATATTGATTCCACGTCTTCTCCCACATAACCTGCCTGAGTGTGTGGGTGCAAATGAGACAAAGAAAGGGAGAATTTCATTCATCAGTAAAAGTGAGCTCAGGAACCCAGTCCAGAAAGGAAAAGAAATAGATAAACTAATCACATCATAAAAATACAAATAATAAATGCAATGTACAAGCAAAGATGTTCTAAAACTTAAGCATCTAAAATGCTAACATATAGCATTTAGCAACAAGAAGGAAAATTATTGTGTAATAAGTGACATACTTAACAAGTTAAAATGATTAGAGAGTTCTGACTTCAAATACATTGTAAGCAAGCAATTTATGTTTAAATAATAAAAGATAGCGAAAACATATAAAATATCAGATGTGCTACACTCTTAATAAGGATGTTTCATATGCCATCCAAACAAAAACACATCCACACGCACACATACATAGGGACACATCAACTTGTCATTCAACTAACTTGCCTGAGTCAATGTCGTAGCATCGGCAATGGCAAATGGTACATTTACAATACGGGCCAGTGTTTTTGCAAGCAATGTCTTCCCTATTGTCACAAAGTCCAAACTCAGATATGAATGTCACCTCTGGCAAGTAAAAACATTACACTAATACTACACACAACACACTCTCCGCCCAAGCCAAAAGTGCAATTGCAGTCATACCTGACCCTGTAGGACCTATCAGCAACACATTGCTTTTTTCTGGCTCAACATCATTTTCATCATTATTGTCTTCAACTTGAGCTGATTCTACATCAGATCTTTTCTTCGAGGATGCAAGGCGTATCCTGTTATAGTGATTGTAAACTGCCACTGAAAGCACCTTTGAGAATAATACTGGTATCAGTAGAGGCACTGAATGTTACACCATATGGTCCATAGAGTTAGCAAAGCTTCTTATTAAAACTGAAATGAAAAAACATAAGATTGAAATATGTATCGGCTAATGCCAAATAATTTCAACGAATAAACCAGTTATATAGAAAAATTCTCCAAGGTATTTCAGGGTAATGGGACGAAATTGAAGTTACTGATAACCAATAAAGTAGTAGAAATCTTGAACAACAGAACTCACACCTGGACTCTTTGTAGTCTATCTCTCCAGTTAAATTTACATAAACCTTTCAAAGTTAAGAATATCAAAGAAGGATATACATGCACCTTATAAACACAATACTTCTTTTCTTGAGCTATATCCACAGTCAAACATAGGGATATATCCAACTAAAGGTTACACTAACATGTTCATTGCGGTTCTTTTATTATATGTAAATATCTATTAAGAAAACACCGAATTTTGTTGCAAAATTTTTCTTCATATATTCTCTTTGATTTGGCTTAGAACTAAGCTCACTCTCTCACTCCTTGATATGATATTGTATTTTAAGTTGTCCACACCTAGACACTTATCGTGGATATGGAATTAGATTAAGTCTAACCTTTAGCATTTAAAACTCTACTTCTCTACAATCATTTAATCAAAGTCCGAACCTTTTTTGCTTTTTCTTGCCCAACAACAAACTCGTTCAGCACCTTAAAAATCTCCTTTGGCGTTAGCAAGTCCTTAACCAAATTCGGCCTGCCCCATTCACCCCCACTGGTCTCCCCACAAAACCCACCTCCACCAGTACCCTCATTGCCATTCCCATAAGGTGCAGATACCTCGTTATTATCTGATTGTGGAGGTGGGTCAGCACAAATTTTCCTTTTCTCACTTAGTTCCCAATCTTTCTCACAATTTCCCTCCAAATCCTTCGCCCCTTTAACCCTACCAAGCTCAATGAAATTCCCCTGCAAAGGAACCAGCTTTGAGGGCCTGAAATAGAACGCTGTTTTGCAACTCGGGCATAGATTCAGTGCCTGGTAAACACCCGGTTCCCGACCCGAAATTGATAAGGGTCTGTTGGAGAAGATGACGGACATTTGGTTTGAGCAACGTGGGCAGTTGACATCAGCCCTAACATGGTCGTAGCGATCATCGGAGGTGGTTCCATCCCATTTATGGCGCTGTTGGGTCCTGATGAACCCTGTGTTCGTGGGTTGTGTGCAGGAGAGGTAGTAGGGTGCAGAGGGGTTGAGCAATTTGGGGGAAGAATGGTGATGATGGAAGAAGAAGGAGGTGGTGGTGACCCTGGTTTCGATTTGCTGGAACGTGGTGGTAATGGCCTTCTTGCTTTGTCTGCTTACAATTGAAAACATGCTTTGATTCTGTGGCTCTCGTGTGCCTACTTTGCTTCTGGTTTTTGGAAGTGGAGGGTGGCAGAGTGAGCGAGCTAACTCTGCCACAATAGTATATTAACTAATATAATTAAGGAAAAAAATATATTACACATCCTAATAATAATTTAGACAATTTTTAAATTATATTTTTATAATTTTTTTTTTTAAATTTGTAGTTTAAATTTTCTTTAATTTAGTCTTTACTGACAACTCAATTATTTTTTGATTTTTAATCGGTGTCTGGGCTACGTCCGACTAATCCGGTTTCGAGCCGAAAAAAATCACAAGGACGACAAAGCTCTTCTAATAAATGCAACTTCATACTCAATGGCTCGAATCCGATACTCTATCAATTTATTATTGATATAACAAATAATTTATTTATGTATCAATAAAAAAAAAACTAACATAACATTCAAATAAGGCAAAAATTCCACTTCATCATCTTTCCTTGTTTTCTCTTCTCTCTATCTAGGTCTTCCCTTCTCTGTCCCCACCTGTAAAAAGAATAATCTTGTTGAATCCAATATAATACTGAATCGAATTTTCTACCTTAAGCAATAAATTTTTATTGGCATGCCAGGATGCGCCTACTTGAAAAGTGGAGTCCGAGCTATTATTTGACGATGTAGTATCATCAACCGTTCAACACATGGAAAATCAGATGTCACAGATTGGTGCATATTGGTTTGAATGTCTACTGATCTTTGCAGTCAATAAGAATACCTTGTGTGTAACTCAAAACCAAAATCAATATACCTTGTAATTCCAACAACTTCGTTCTCTTCAAAGGGGTTCGGCACCTGTTCAATTTAAGTGAATGTCTTCTTCTGTATAACATTTTGATTCAATAAATCTCATTACTATTGGAAGAGGAAAGTTTAAACAGGAATAAATAAGTAATCCAATCCCTGTATGCAATTGGGAAATAGAAGGTAGAACGAGAAGGGAAGAAGGTTGAGAGAGATGGGAAAAAAAAAAAATGATGAAGTGACAATTTTTGTGCCACTTTAGCACAAAATCAATTTCTTTTATTGTCACATGACAAGTTGTTTGTCATATCAATATTAAACTGATAAAGTTATAATCAAGAATAATGGTAGGGACCTAATTTAAAAAAAATAAATAAATTATAAGAACTCCAAAAAAAAATTATAAAAATTTTATTAAAAATTTGTTCAAACTGTAAAGACCTGTAGTATATTTAAACCTATAATTAACTAGTGAGAATTTAGGTATAGGCTAAAATATTAAAGGTTAAATCACATATATTTCCTCTTAAGATTTACTGAAAAATGACACAAGATTTAAATAATTTTTAGAACAAGAAAAAATTTTGGTATGATTTTATCAAAGCTCAAAGATGGTATAAGTAAATTACTCAATATTTTATGTCTTGGGTTTGATATTCCTCTAGTCATAGGAATAAAAATGTTGGATGTCATATATTTTATTTCTTTTTTTCTTAACACGTTTCTTCTTATAATGAAAAAAAGAAAAATAAATTACCCAATATTAAATATCATAAAATGTATGTTTAGACTTAAAATAAAACAAAAAAAAAAAATACCTAATACTCTCACAACTCTAAAAAGCTGTAGAACGTATAGAATTTAAGTTCTTCGATCAAAGTTATAGTAAATCAAGCAACAGTTTGCCTTTAGTACTCCATTATGAGATATGAGATCTTTTCCTAAGATGAAGGATTTCTTAATTCTTATATACAAAAGTATATGATTTTTTTTTCAAATATATAAATCAAGAAGGTGAAATTTGACATAAGTAAGTTTTAATATCAGTCTTCCTATTTCAAATTTGACAAAAGTAAGTTTTAAAAATTATGTCCAAGTGTAACTTGATTTTACTCAATTACATTTATTATGAATAGTTTCTATGTCACAATCTTATTTTACATAATTTATAATGAAATTTCAACTCAAAACTTCCATAACAACACACTAATGTTTAGTCATTAAAAGCATGATATAACATCTCTATCAAATGATTCAATAAAAATTTTAAAAAATCTATGTCAAATGATATACAAAGAAAATGTGAGTCAAAGGAAGATAGTGACTAATAGCATAGCAATTATAATAAAAGGCCTGCCAAAGCTCTGCGCCTAGCTTATTAGATACTCATACTAATAGTTAGTCAGATAGCAAATTATCAAAATCTTTACATACTTGAATCACTCCATATTTCTTGACTCATTATTTTTCCCAAAAAAATTAATATTTCTAAGTTTGTTTGCTCCTCTTATGTTTTTTTGTTGGCTGTCCTTAAAAATGATCTCACAACCAAAAGAAAATTCTGTCTTTTTGCTCCAATCTTGGGTGCGCGTACACATCTGACATCTACCTAGTTGGTAGCTTAACAATTGCACATGTAGCATCATGTGGATATATAATTTTTTGGTGGCCTGGCCAGAGAAGAAGCACATTTCTCAAATCTCAAATAAGTTGTTTTCTTGGCAGAAAGTTTCTTGTTGAACCACTAAAAGGAAAGTGAACCAAACATGTTTTTGAACTGATTTATGTTTTCATTTGACCAAACCAAACAAACTCTAATTGTTTCATCGATGGTCTCAAGTCTCAAAATTATCATTTATAGTGGATATGGTTCAACCAGTTGAGTACCTTCTTGATGACTCAGCTCAGCTAATTATCTATCTAGTTTCCCTCAAATTTTCTCTCAAATTTTCCATCACTTTCCTCCGAAACTTGCAAATTGACTTTTCGTAACCCAAAAATGGAAATTAATTATTAATATCTTTTTCAAAGAACAAAACTATTTATTTTTTGCCTAGTGGCCTAGTGGCCTAGTGGGCTAAGGTTTTACTCATGTAGCCCAACACTAGTAAAATATTCCAAACTCTCGCTAATCGTTTTTCAACACAACCATGTGTCATTTTAGAAGAGTAGTGAATTAGTGATAATCTTAAATAATTATTTTTTATTATTTTCATGATCACCTAATTATTTAATTTATATCTAATAAATATCTTGCTTTGATTTAATTTAATTTATTAAATTTTAGCTTCAGATATCGATTGATATAAAAATAATATGAAAGTTAAAAAATAATACATAATATCATTTTTTTTTTTGGTTTTTAGGGAATAGCTTAATGATTAAATATTGAATATTGTATTATAAAAATTCGGTATTCAAATTCTACTGGGACAAAATGAAATGAAAATATAAAAAAGAATAAATTATCCTATTATATTTTGGTGGAAAAAAATATCACATTGTCATATCATAAAAAGAGATTCAGATAAGAATATCATTGTGTTTATTTAATGAGTGAAACCCTTTTTTGGTCCTTGAAAAATTTAATGATTGACAAGTTCCCAAAAATGTTCGCTGATAATTTTGTCTTCAAATTATGGTTCCGTACAACAAATTAGTCCTCAAATTATGTTCACTGACAATTTCGTCATCGAATTATGGTTCCGTACGACAAATTAGTCATTAGTTGAGGACTAATTTGTCGTATGAAACCATAACTCGAGGATGAAATTGTCAGCGAACATAATTTGAAGATTAATTTGTCGTACAGAACCATAATTCAATGATAAAATTGTCAGCGAATATTTTTGGGACTAACTTATCAATCACTAAATTTTTCAGGGATTAAAAAAGGTTTAACTCTTATTTATTTATATATATGTGAAAGATTCGGAGGAAGTGGCCGGTAAACCGGTCACGTTCTCGACACTGCCAAAGATATCGGTGTTAAGGTTCGTGTAGGTCCCACTGAAGGACGAAAGGCGCAGATTAGAAAACAATCCAGCAAGTTACAGTACTAAACGGCGTCATACTCGATTTCCCAGAGAAGAAGTGAACAAATTTTCTCCTCTCTCTGTGCCAGCTGAGTTAGGCCTCAGTAGCTCCGTTGATTAATGAAAGCCACCTGCCTCATATTCCTCGCGCCGTGAAAAAGCCAACAACATGGCTTCGATGAAAACAATGTTCAAGGCTAATTCCTTTTCCGCTATAAAATCACATTTCCCAATTCTCATTCTTTAATTGATCCGAAATCCAATTCATTTTTTCTAAATACCCGTTTGCTTCTATATCCATCTTGGGATTCGATTTCTCATGGCTCCGATCAATCTGAAGCAATCTTCTAACACTGCAACTGCGCAGACAATAGCTTCGACCCAGGATGCTCGCATTCTTGTGCGCGAAACGCTGCGTATTAGTGCCAATTTGGCTTCTTCACCGGCCATTGCTACTCCTCCCATTGAAACGACGTCGGGCCCTGCTTCTTCTTCTTGGGTTGAATCGGAGTGTCGGCGGAGGATGGGAGGTGTTGCTGTTAATGGGGAGCAGTTTATAGATTCGAGCTTGAGATTGATTTGCTGCGAGGAACTTGATGGCCGGAGATGGAAGTATATGGTGGAGAATGATGGGTCTGGTGGCTTCAAAAAGAATTCCTTCCGTGTACTCAGTTTGCATACTCCTCAAGCTCCAGTTGATGTCAGTAGTTTCTTTATTTCAATTTCAATTTCAATTTCATTTTGTCAATTTTGTCTTTGTTTGGTTTCTGGCTTTTTCTTTTATTTGATTTTTGTGGTGAGTTCATGAAGTTTAAGACTTTCGTACTTGCCGGTTGTAACACCTGAATTGGATGCAGGGACTTGAAATTTTACATCTTTAAGAGAAGTTTTGTTTTACTCGCTTCCTCCTCCTGCTGATTTATGTGGTTGCTGAGATTTTGCAACTATGTTTACTTTTTTGAAATTTTATTATTACAATAATAAATTACCCGTTCAATCATTGAAAAGTATTTAAGTGTTTGATTTATTGCTAATACAGTTACTATGCTGCCTTTTTAAGTAGGCAATTGACAGTTTCCTTTTTGTATTTGTATTCAATTTTTTGTTTCGATAGTATGTCTAGAGTTAGAAATTTGAAGAGCTATTAACTGCATCAAAATTATACTATTGGAACTAGTTTTAGATGAATACATTGCAAAATTTCTTGGCAAATGCGGGGAAATCTTATTGTTGGCATAATTAACCAATTTGTTATTGTTTTATATAACAACTTGTACCCTTATTTTATGGAGTATGACTGATTTAATGTGAAAGGATGAAAGTTACTGGAAAAAGTGTTACATTTTCAAATACCATATGTTGACATCAAATTTAAAGTAGAGAGCTTCGGTCGCTTCTTATGGTATTAAGTAGGGCTATGATTTGGTTTGCAGGAATTAATGTCATTTGTAAGATCCTATGTTGTTCCAGAAGGTTTTCCGGATAGTGTTACCCCTTCATATGTCCCATACATGACATGGCGAGCTTTAAAGGTATTTGCTTCTTCAATTTCTGCTAAATCCAAAATAGGCTATATATGAGTTTCAAGTGTTAATTCATATTTGAAGCAGTAGAATATGCATCAATCTTAAGCTTTTTTATTAGCAAAAACATATTAATCTTATTAAGTTTTACCAGAGTCAGTTTGAAATTAGTTTATTGTTATTTTGATGAATATATTGAATAGTTTATGATCAATAATTATTTTTCCCTTATAGCACTTTTTCGGTGGAGCGATGGGCGTTTTCACAACTCAAACCCTTTTGAGTTCAGTTGGAGTCTCCAGAAACGAAGCGATTCCTGGGGCTGTAGCTATCAACTGGATTCTCAAGGTAATAATCATGTCCATATATTTATTATGACAAAGAAAGCCAACCTTGTTGTGCCAAGATTTCTTGGGAATAATTTCCTGTGATATCATTCTGAAAAACAGCCCAAAGTTCAGACATGGATTGGAGTTTGTCCTATAAATTATTTCCCTTTTCCAATCTCTATCAAACGTACCCTGATTGTTATTCTGGCTGTTAGATCACAAGGAAAATCTCTTCTTCTACAGAGGACTAGTTTCCATCTGTTTTTTCATCCAGGCTTGAATCTGATTTCTTATGATTGTGCTTTACTGTCAAATATTTTTCACATTAGTCCTTTTGCATCCCTTATCTCTGAGATTAACTCTTTTGTTAAACAATTGTTACTATTCAAGTGGTTTATACTATGTTAACGGTTAACAATATTATAGGATGGTGCTGGTCGTGTTGGAAAGATGCTTTTTGCTCGGCAAGGAAAGAAATTTGATTATGATCTAAAACAGGTAGTAAATACCTCTTTCTGGTAAATTTTGCATTACTATGAAATGGAGCTATCCTACAATCTGCTCTCTGAATTTTATTGTATTACAGCTGCGGTTTGCAGGTGATCTTTTGATGGAGTTAGGTGCTGGAGTGGAATTGGTAACTTCAGCAGTGCCACATCTTTTTCTTCCTTTGGCTTGTGCTGCTAATGTTGTAAAGGTTTGATGGCTTTCTTACAGTGAGTGAATTTGTGTCATGTCAGTTCTGCATGCTGATTTGTCAATTTTTGCTCTTAGAATGTTGCTGCTGTAACATCAACATCAACTCGGACTCCAATTTACAAAGCCTTTGCTAAAGGAGAAAACATAGGGGATGTTACTGCTAAAGGGGAATGTGTAGGCAATCTTGCAGACCTGGTATGTTTATGATCTTCTCTATTAATTTGTACTACAACAAGGGCACTGAGTTTTGTTTGTGAGGTTAGATGGATTCTTGCCATAACTTTGGTAGCTTGACTCATTGTTTGTACCAATGTTGCATTTCTTTTTTATTTATCCTAGATTAACACTAATAAAAGCCTCAGTAGCAACTGGTGATTTAGCTTGGCAAATTCCAGTATAGGTACTTGCAGCCTTGCAGGCCTGTCTTTATGCATATGTGTACACATAATATGCTTTCAACTCATAGACTTTTGAAATAAGTTATTAATTTGATGAATAATAGGAATACAAAGAAGGAATAAGGATGTGGGTCTCAGGCCTGGCCAATTGTTTTTATTTTAACTCATAGATACAGAAGTTTTGGTGATTTTTGGATCCTTCTGGAATGTAATTGTAAATCTTCTTTTCTTTTCCAATTTTCAGTGTGGAACCGGGCTGAGTATATTTTTAGCCAAGAAAAATCCATCACTTGTCACCACATTTGCCCTCCTTTCATGTGGATATGTCTTTAGCTCTTATAGAGAGGTTTGATCTTGTATCTTTAAAAGAGATGCTTATTTTTCTTTCTGCACGTATTCATGGGTGATTCTTTGTGATTATGCTTATTGCATTAATAGGTTAAATCTGTGGTCCTGCACACACTAAACCGGGCAAGATTCAGCGTGGCAGTAGAGTCCTTCCTGAAGACAGGTACCATAGGCTCTTAACTGTACAACTGTAGATGCACAAGCACCTCAACTTTCCTCTACCATCCCAGCCCCCCAAAAAACAGAAAGAAAATACTTATTTCTTAAACATTTTCAAATGGTCACTGCATACTATGCTTTTCATTTTGATCAATCTGTTTCCTCTATGTAGACACCAGTGCTTCTCTTTGATATATCATTTATCATATGTTTTATCCATATTTTAATTAAGCTGATTTATTTCAGGGCGAGTTCCCACTTTGCAGGAGGGGAATATGAATGAAAACATATTCAGTTTTCCATGGAAAGATAGGCCTGTTGTCCTTGGTATATGAATGGATTAGAAGATCTTTACTTGCTACTTTCAGCCTTTTTGCTCTCAAAAATTGAAATTGAAGTTTATTAATTGTTTTGCAGGATCAAGATTCAAGGATGCATTCCAGGACCCTGGTGCATATGTTTCCATAGAGCCTCTGTTTGAGGCATGTCCCAATTGCGTGGTTACAGGCTTTGAGTCCTCTCTTCACATTTTTCTCTTGATTAGTTCTGATTTCTTTTTATGTTCTTTTGATTGGTAACAGAATGAGAGGTACATTGTGACGTATAACCCCTTGAAGTTTAAGGTGTATGCACTGCTCAAGGATCAAGCAAAGTCTGATGACATTCTAAAAGCAGCATTCCATGTGAGATATATGACTATCTTGCATATTTTTCAGAGCAGCTGGAGAATTTTTTCAGTCTGATATTTGTTACTTTCATCTAAATCACCTTAATTTTACAGGCTCATGTGCTTCTCCATTTTATAAATTCATCAAATGAAAGTCAGGCTTCTCGGAAGCGGAAGGAAGATCCTAACTCAAAACTTTTGCCAACAGTTGCTGATCTTGAGACTTGTATTTCTGATTCATGCAAGATGGTGGCAAGCACTTATGTGGTTTTCAAGGGTAAAGCTAAGGAGCAGGTAAGCAGACACATTATGTTTGCTCATGGTTTCTCCTTATCCCTCATGAGCTTGGGCTTCTGAGTCCTTGCCTTGTTGCATGATGTCTTGAGATGCTTGACTATAACTTCAGCTTTAGTTTTGGTAAATTCCCCAATTTAGGGAAATTTTTAAAAAATATTTATTTATTTCAAGAGGAGGAAGGGGTGTGTGTCGAAGCCTATATATGGTTATGTGCCTATCTTACAGTAGGGTCCCATTCCTGTGGTTGCAATGAAGCTTTTGAATAGCTCTTTTCAAATTATTGGTGCTCTATACTGTGATGTGTAGTTCAATGTATAGGGCGGCCATTTCATATTGCAAGCCATATCCATGGCCGCCTGAGGGCCCATTCCCATGGGTGCGATGAACCTATGAGTACTTGGTTCTATTATTGTATATTAAATCGCGGCAACTGCTAAGTACATATAATCCTTTTTCTTGCAGGGTTGGACAATGTCAGAATCACTTCTTAATCCTGGTCGAGCTAGGCTGTGTTAATTTGATAATAGAGATGATATTGTCGTATTCTTACCTGGCTGCTGTTGGGTTTTGAGTGCCAAAGTTCTCGCATTGCTCTGGATGTGGATCGCGTCAATTAACAGAAGTTTAAAATCATCACTGTGCAAAGAGGTCTTTTGCAATGCTAAAGAGGAATCATGGGAACCTTAATCCTCACAAAAGCTGCGTGAGCTCTCCTGTTGGATATATCATATATGCATGGGGTGGCCTGTTACAGGATTTCATTAAAGGAATGACTCGTTAGCATTGTACAGTATATTACTACATATATGTTCATGTTTTTCAACCTTTTTTCCCCACTTGTGTTGTTTGTCATTGTTCCTCTTTTTTCTTGCTTGTCTTAATTCTTTTTGTGGTGGGGATTGCTCTTGGATAAGCTTTTCAGTCTCAATTTTGTAGCCGTTCTTTTTGTAGTCAGATACATAAAATGTAGAAACCATGAAGATCAATGCAAATCTCTTATTTGCATTCTTGTAGTTTTAATCTTATAAGATATGTGACATTTGATTAAGCATTGATTTGCAAAGTTGAACAATATATACACTTTTTTTTTAGGTGAGAAGCACTAGGCTTTTCCGTCCATTTGTGTAGAGAATTGCGACAGACATAAACATGTTGCACTGTTTGCCATACTATATATTTTACACGTTCTCCTGTAGAGAAAATGCTTTATAGATATATATGTTTTGTGAGAGGGGAAAAAGTAGAACTAATATTTGGTTTCGTATAAAAGAGAAGCACCTTGGCCAAAACAAAAACCCCTTCAACTGAGGAGTGCACGTTTTGATAGTACATGGGTTGTTGGTACATTTTGAAACATCTTAAGATAAATTGTACATGACTCTAAATTGAAGGGAAATTTTTTTGAACTTTTCCCTAAAAAGTATGAAAGAGAAGCACTAATATATTTGTGTGAAGCAAACGAGTCCTCACTTCAATGGCATGTGGAGTGAGTTTGAACTCGGTGAGAGTTAAATTCACCTTAATCCTCTACCCTTAGAAATTGTACTGTTACGGGAAAAAGAAAAAAGAGAGATGTATTTGCGTGGTCCTTGTCTTGTTTTTGTACCATACAAGTTTGGTAATGCCGTGGCTGGCGTTATCCTTGATACGCCATTTAAGTTTTTTTCACTGCATTATCAAACAAAGTTATTTTGTAAAAATCAAATATTATTTTTTTGTTGGAAGTAAAAATCAAATAATTTGAAAGTGTATTTTCCTGAGCATGCATTTGCAGCTATTCTAGTGAGTAGTAACTGAATAATCTTTTGGCATGGGAACCTAATATGGAGAGGGTCCATATGTTTCTTACCATACAGGCTACGGCTGTTTGCTGAGATGGTTCTGCATTCATGTTCTATGAGCTTAAAATTTTAATTACGAATCACATTTTATACCTGCCCTCACATAACATAAGGTGTCACAATTATCTGTGTACTTGCAATTTATCACACAGTTTCTTCATAGTAATGTTATTTATATATTTATAAATTTACTTTTTAATTTTTACATTGATACAGATTAAGCTTACTGAAATTTTAATTGGGTTCATATTAAACTCTCTTAGATTTTTTTTTCTTTATTATTCATATTTTTTATACCTCTACACCACTATACAAACACCAGTTTCTCTTTTGCTTTTGTTTTTTGTGACAGCAATTCATTGACAGGATGTGCCAATACAAATGTCATATCAATGTCAGCAATTGCACGGCATTAAATGGGGCTCAGAAGATCATGGTTTCAATTTAATAGGCCTCTTAAATATATAAGGGTAACGGGTTGGCGGGTGTTTCTTTTTTCTTTTCCTCTTTATTTTTTTTGCGCTTTATGAACTCCATGACAGCTGATAAGGTAACGTAATCCCTTTGTGAAACCAAAGGAAATGTGGGAAAGTCATGGGGTCCCTCTCGTTCAGTCTCTAGCTAGGTAAGATGAGAGACGGAGGCTCACTCTGAGATGGTAGCTCAAAACATCATTCACTGTATTAATGATATTTTAACTTGTGATATTTTTAATTCACAAGAGCATAGAAGGGTATAATTACTTCTTTTTTTTAACGGTAGTTTTAGGTTAATTTTTACATATCAAAATTAAATTTCTTTTCAAACAATTTTAAAAGCATACTTTTACATCAACTTGATTTATTAAATTATTAATATAAATATTATGCAAGCATCTTGTTGTCTTGTACATTTTTTTGGTAATAAAAAAATTAAGAAATAATGTTATACTCAAAATTATTTTTCTCATATTTTTAAGTCATTACAGATTTTAATTTAATTTATATTTCATAATTTTAACTAAACTCATTTAAAACTTCTTAACTAAACTCATAAGTGAGTTTTTGTGAGATTTTCCACTTCTATCATTCTAATATTGAAACCACAAGGCAATCTTAAGTAAGACTAGATATAGTTAAAAAATGATCGCCAAAAAAAAAAGAGATAGTTAAAAAAAATGATAAATTCACTTATTTTAAAATGACATAAAAGTTATATATAGTTAATTTAAGTTGTTAAATTAAAATAGTAGTTAATTCAATTAAACTCAAATTATTATTGTCGAGAACAAAAAAAATAATCCTAAACGGGGTTAGGTAAGACTCTATGTAGAAGCATCATATTTCCATTACTTCAATATTTGTGGACTAAATCTAAATGCATTATTTTAGCAGAAGAAAAATGTGTCATGCACATGGATTAGTTTATAATGCAATTTTTATTTCCCCTTTTAATGAAAATTTGAAATTGCTTCAAGCTAACTTTTCGTTATTTCGGTGCTTTTCCTTAACCAAAGAAGAAAGAACATTCTGCATGGAAGAATGTGCATCCCAAGACAGAATTAAAGTGTCCAGCTTATTCTTTTCATCATTTTTCTTTGTCTTTCTTAATTTTTTTAATATATATATTTTAACAATTGCATGCTTGCATGATTCGTATGATTATGCAAGAAGATTGCGGAATTTTAGAGGTGATATCACTTCACAATCATTATCATCGATCTTATCAAATAATTAGTCGCTGCTAAATAATATTATATAATATTGTCTCCTCAGTGTGCATAAGGTGGCAAAGACAATTTACTACACGTTGGCTAACATTACAATCAACCTAACTTTGCCTTAAAATTTGTGGACAGCCTTTTAGTTAAGTCGTTGATGGATTTATTGATGCTTTTGAATTTAGATATCAGTTCAGTTACATGAATTCATTAAATTTGGGACCCTTAATTGCCTCCCTGACTCACTCTCTTGTATCTATGTCTCTTGTCACTCGCAGATAAGCACACATGTAAAAGATATATGTTATAGTTTAAAATAAAAAAATATAATGGAATAGTTTATATAGGGAAAAATTATATGTAAATTGTTTTGCATTCACTAACTTTGCTAATTATGTGTGACAAATACAAATATATGGCTTAAAAAGATTTTCGTTTTAATAGAATTCTCAAAATAAACCAAACACAAAAAAAAAATAAAAAAAATCAGTCTTTCCTTTACAACTAGGGTGAACTAGACTAGATTATTAGTGATGTCTCCTCTACTTTCATTAAAGTAATTATATTTTATGTATTATAAGACCTTACGATCAAATTATATAGAAGCTAAATTTGTTTTTAGTACAAGAAGTCTAAGTAGAATATTACAAGAAATTTAATTATAAATAACCTTCTAGCTAGTTAGATGAAAAGTGAAGTAGTATCCTTAGATAATTACTAGCTTCTTTATTGCTCCATCAAGCAAATAAAAAACGAAGCTTCTCATTATAGTGAACTGTTTTTTTTTCTTTTTTTTTGTTGGCTAAGAACTTCTCATTAATTGGAGAGTTCTATTTTATTCCCTTCCTCACAAAATTTGATCATATATGATAAGGTAATTTTAGAGCAGGCACAAGCTATAAAAGGTATATATTTAGCATACAAAAATAGAATATTAAATGGTTCCTTTTCTGTGACAGTTACCACAGGTAACTTATGATATAAGTACGCAGCCCTGAAATAGAATCCAAAGCTTTGGAGGTAAGGACAGAATCCAACACATACTTTGTTTAACATTTTCTCAATATCTGTTTTTTTTTTTTTGAATTTATTGACATTTAATGCTAGCTCAACATTACTTTGTAAGTAGGGGACACACTTTCAAATCAATTACAAACGCTTTTTTCTTTGCTGCTAGAAAAATAATAATGTCAGAAAGCTCTAATATTTTGGCAGCAATATAATAAACTTAAGAAGGTTGTGTAAAGCAAATCAAAATAGTATAAGAAACCCCTATAATTCTACCAATACATATAATACTACCTCAGATTCAGTGTTGCATTCCATATGTTCACTAAAATGGCTCAAAAGAAACATCACCCAGAATTGAAACTTTTCACCCAATGCAATTTCCTAAACTACACCACAGGACAGATATTATTTTATATAAAGAAAACTTAGACAGACCCAGTAACCGGGAAATGATTAGAAAGATACTATGGAGGAAGAAAGTCAATACTTTTAAGCTAATAATTAAGTAGTTAATAAAGCACAAGCTAAATGAAAATGGTGGCAGTAATATAATTAGTTGTACTTTAAGCAGGTGGGGGGTTCTTTTTGGCTAGATTGTGCTTATTGTTGTGCATCCAAACCTTGAGAACTCTTCTCTTGACCCCAATCTCTTGGCAGAATTGTTGCACTACAGACTCCTCTTGCTTCTGAATTTTCCACCCAACTTTCTCTGCAAAGTTGAGCATCTTCTCCTTCTGCTCCTGTGTGAACTTTGTCCTGAACCTTTTCTTCACTAGCTGTGGAGGTCTAGCCACTATTCCACCACCACCACCACCAGCCTCTTCTTGTTCATCAGATTCTGAAGGAAGGGACCCCATGCTGTAGGGCATTATCATGTGGTGGGGTGGTACACTTCTTGAAGGTAGAATGTTACCTGTAGGGTATCCCAGAGCTTCAGGAGCTATGAGATTCTTGTGATGGCCTAAAATGAATTTTCTCCCCAACCTGTTGAAATGTGAGCTATGGTGGTAGTCACATGAAGAGGGCTCACCTTCTACTTCTTTTCTGTGGAAGTTTCTGTGACAATGGCAGGCAGAGCAGTTCAGAGCTTCTATTGTCCCTTCTTCTCCACTTGGCATGAACTCACCACACCCATCAGTGGCATTCCCTCCCATGGCAGCTGCATGGTTCTTTAGGCATTCTCTGTACCTCACCATTTTCTTGTAGGGCCCATGATCTTCCAGGCTTGCTTGCATTGAGGAGCCGTTGGAAGGGTTTTGGGGGGTTGAGGAAGAGATAACGTGGTTATGGTGAGGGGGGTCATGATGGATCATGTGCCCATGCCCATGCCCCTGTCCATGGCCATTACCATGTCCCCCACCATAAGTACTGTTTATTGGGATTGGGATTTCTCCTTCTTGACTGGAAAGTTCCATTCCTAGTTTTCTTATCTCTTTTCTCTCTCTCTCTCTCTCTCTCTCTATCCCCCTTTCTTCCTTGGCTTATTAATTTATTTGGTTCTTGTTTGCTTGTGTGGAGACCAAAAAGGAAATTACAAGACAAGGAGAGAATTGGCTAAGAGTGCCAAAATTATTGTAATTCAAAGTGTCACCTCCTTGAAATCCTTGGAGTTCTCTTCACAATTGTCAACTCTTTTAGCAGCAACACACTGGAGATGAAAACGATTTGATTCTTCACATCATTTCTTGGAACCCTTCTTAGTAGCTTCACTAAAGAAAGAGAAAGAAGTAAAAGAGACTTGTTATGATGAGTAACCAAATCTAGGGCTTTCTTGCTTTGAGTGATAACAGCTTGAACATGAAAGGACTCAGCTGGACTAGTTAGCTAGGAGAGTTGGGTGGTCAATATTTTTTTTTCAATTAAAAGGAAAAGGCTAGGAGATAAAGCCAATGGTTTTCAGCTACCTAAGCTTTGAGTACCCATCTCATTATCTACAGGTGAATTTAGGAAGAGAAAGTAAGAACTCAGAAATAGGGCATACAGGAGATGGCCATGATAGAAGAGAACTTTTTGAGTAAACAAAACACTTTCCCTCTCTGGGTATTTTCTATCTCTTGAAAAGGAGAGAGAAAGTGGACTGTGGGAGAGATAAAAGGGTCTACAGACAAACACTCTCAAGTGAGAAAATAATGAATTAAGATGGCTAGAAGTAGACCTTCTTTCTTCTTTTTTATTTCAACTAGTAATACAAACAGAGAGAAAGGAGCAAACTGGCATGAAGAGCATTGAAAACAACATACCAACATCAAGTTGTCTTGGAGAGTCTTGATGAGCTTAAACACCTTCAGTTGCAGAAAACATGGTTATAAGCAAAGACAAGTTGATTTGGCTTAGAAGGGAAACGTATAGAAAGAGAGTAGAATTAAGGTAACTATAGGAAGAAGGAGTCGAAAGAGAGAGAGAAAGGAAGACAACTGAATTTTGGAGGTGGGTTTTGCTAGTGAAGCACTAAACAGGAGCTTATAGAAGTGGTGAGGGGCAAAAAAGAGGTGAAGATGAGAGAGAAAAAAGCAGATTTTTACAGACAAAGAGGAATGCACAGTGAGTTTTAGGACAGGAAATTAGAAACCAAAAAAAAAAAAGTGGGGTGCTTGCTTTGCTTGCACTATCAGCCATCAAGTTTACGCCATATAGAGGGGAGCAGTGTGTCAGAGAGTGGAGAGGACAAAAGAGAGAGAGAGAGAGAGAGAGAGAAGGAAGAGCCATTCCCCAAAGAGAATTAACGAAAAGAAACGTCCTTCATAAGAAATAAGCAGAACTTCTATCTGTAAATTGGGACCTTCAAAGGTATTTTGTTTTTTTTACCCATAATTTGATTATTATCATTTATCAAGCCCCTTCCTACCAGAACCGTGAAATTTGCATTTAATAATCAAACCCACTTGTCTACTTAATTTGTCTTGAGTGATACAATGGGGGGAAAAGTAGAGGAGAAAATTAATAAATATTAACAGTTAAACTAGTCATATAGACTCATATCAACCTAAAAGTGTTTTGACTTTGAAATATAAAGAGCAAAAAATTTACAAATCCATTACTACCTTACATCGAAATTTTCTTTCAATTATAAGAATGGGATATGAATGAACTAATCAACTTGAAACTATTAAATTTAGGTTTATGAATAATTTATATATAAAATAAAAAAAATGTTTAATTTCACCATCTTATCTTTTTATTTCCCTTTAATTGGATGATCAAATACATGCTACTACATGTAACCTATAATTCTATGTATACTCCCATTCTTATTCTTATTCTTTTCTTGATGGAACTCCCATTCTTTTTCTTGAAGGGAATAATTTATGAAGATAGGTGCCATTAGAGGCAAGAGATATCAACAACATAATTTCTAGATACTTCTTGAATGTCCCTTTTCTTAAATTGCCTGTCTTCTCATCAAGAGCTACTTTGAGTACAGTTCCTTCATTTTAATAGCTTAACCATGGCTTCCAACAACTGATGTAAAAAAATGGTGAAGTAATTAAAGTGAGTGATGGAGGAGTAGAAAGCAAATGTAAACATTGTACGTGCAACAGTGGTGATAATTAGGTCTTTGGCTGAATATAGAAAACTTGTTAGTGGGAATCTTCCTTCACGCGCCAGCATTACCACTGAGGGAAATGGAGAGATGTTTTTTTTAATAAGAGGCCCTTGAATATTTGTGATATAACAAAATCATCATTTCCTTCTGTATATATTTGCTTGTGCTGTTGTGTCAAGAAAAAGTTCACTCAACATGTCAATGATGTCTCATTGGAATACAAACAGCAATGCATTCAGGTTTATCACATGAGTGAGATAAGGGGAGAGAGAGAGAGAGAGAGAGAGAATGACAATAGTTAAGGATGTTTCATCTTTCCAATTTTATAGGTTTGACAATTAATGAATCTTCAGTACAACATATTAATACCTAAATTCTTAGTTAAATATAGTAATATATTATATCAATCTATGGCTTTCAGCTAAGTGATTACTTGTACGGATACATGTTCACTGCAGTTGACTTATCTGCATCGTGGAACATAATAAAATGAAGGAACTCTTTTCATGAAAAAAAAAAACTTTGAAATATTATATTGACAAATATATGATAAAAAATGCTAGGTCGTCTTTAGTTGTTTAAATTGTTGTTCTGTAATTATTTTTTGATAAATATATGTTTTTTATGATTATATTTTATCTAATAACTACTATTTAAATTTTAATAAAATGTAACAAATTTTGCTCTAAGACTAAATAGAGGTTTTTACTGAAAAAATACCATTAATAGGTCAATTAGTTAGAGATAAATTTTTTAATTAGAATATATCAAGGATATTTTTTATGATAATTAATGATAGACCCAGAAATATTTAATCCATTCTTAATTGTAATATATCAGTTGGAAAATATTGATGTGAAAAAAATAAATTAAGAAATGATATTTTAAAAATCATCATAAAAAATTACCTTGATGTCACGGTTGCTCTGTAAAGCTGTTCTTTTCATATTCTACTGGGAAGGAGGAAAAGGACTCTCTTTATTACATTTGTATATAATTATCCAAATCACTTTATTCTTTTATTATCCTTACCTTTATTCCAATCTCTACACCACATTTAAAGACTATCCATCTTTACATTTTTTTGTTTTTATCTATGCTGTCTCTTGTTCTAGTAATTCTGCATGGCTCCCACTTTTTCCCTTTGCTGCTTTTCTTTCTCCTTTTTGTCCAAGACAAAATTATTCTGTATTTCTTTTCTCTCTTTTTGTAATTTTTTAGAACTTCTCAAACTTATTATGCACCTCAAGGTTATTATTCCACTCCTTTTGTTAATTTGTCGAACTAAATTTTGATTATACTCATATATATAAGCATATATTAAGGTTCTTCGTCAAGTTCTTCAAAGAAGAAATCATATTATGAATGACATAGTCACATGTGATTTTGGTCAAGTTACTTTTATATATATATATATATATATATGATTTTGTAAGGGATATATTCACCTTTATTCCTCTTTTTCACTACCCAATTTCATTTAAATTAATAGAAAAAGTAACTAATTTTTTTTCTTCGTGGAATAAAATCTTTTATATATTTTTTTTTTGGTCTCTTGCAAATCACATAACAAAATGGTTTTTTTTATCTCCTCCCATAATTAACCTCACCTTTCGGTTATAAACACTCAACCATTAAAACATCCTTTTAAATAATTTGAGTAGAAATATCTATATATGTGAGTTGAAGGTGAAAACTTCACGTAATTTATTCAAAATTTAGATTAGATTTAAATTTTTGTTCCTTCGTATATCAACAAAAGGAAAGAGAAACATATACGAGTCAAATAATATGCTTTCAATATTATGATAGATGAAATAAACTTCATCTAAACAAAATGTGAATAAGTAAAGTGTCATTTGCTGGATTCAAAATACAACTTCATCTAGGTTCTTTTTTTTTTTTTTTTNTTTTTTTTTTTTTTTGTCAGTAGACAAGAGAGCTAACACTTTGTGCTAGAGGAATTAATTAGGAGAAGGAGTTATTTCTTGTTAAGGACAGATTCTTTGGCTGGTCAACCTTAGCAAAGGACAATCCACCCACAGCCATACACAGATAGGAGATGAAGATGTTATGTCGTAGAGAGAAATGGGCGGAGGTCATGAGATCAACTCTCCCTTTGAAAAAAGTTCCACAATTAGCAACCCATGTTTATGTCTTCCTACTCTTATACAAAGTTATTACATAAAAAAAATACATATCTTGGCTATAATTTATTATTGATACTTAGTAGTATATGTAATTTATTACATATTCACAGAGAAAGTAAGAAAGTTAATTATGGTGCTGGGGTTGCTGGGATGAAGGGTCCACAAGAATAAATAGTGTTGATGACACATGACACACACCCTTGATCACAATTTTCAAGATGCCCACATTTTTTCCTCTTTCTTTTGGGGAAATCACATGGATCCAGTCATTCGAATCACTGCCAACCCTAAATTCTCTGCACTATTATTGCTTTGATTGATGAACCTTACAAGCACATACAAGTACTGCCTATTGCGGATAAATAGTTCCCCTATTGTTGTGTTCCCATTTCCCACTAGTAATTACTGCCTCATGATCATACATATCACTGTAAATCATAGGCAGTAAATTAGCATCCATTGTAAGTGACATTAATTTCCATAGTTGAAGATTAAGTATTCTAGCTATTACAAAGATTATTATTAGACATAGAGGAAATAAGAAACTAGTATCCATGTTGGTGTATATTTCCTTTTTGGTTTTTGTTGCTATTCTTATGATCTAAAATTATTTTTTTCTTTTTGTTATGTTTATGAGGTTGAAGGTAAATTTCTGCTCTTCAACTATGCCTAAATGACTATACATGTAAATCTGTTGGTTTTAAAATATGTTGTTGGTTCATGGCATTTTAGGGGATGATTGAAGACCCCTAGCAACCTTGAATATTAGTTCCAATAAAAACAGATCTGATATATTTACATGTGGNAGTAAATTAGCATCCATTGTAAGTGACATTAATTTCCATAGTTGAAGATTAAGTATTCTATTACAAAGATTATTATTAGATATAGAGGAAATAAGAAACTAGCATCCATGTTGGTGTATATTTCCTTTTTTGTTTTTGTTGCTATTCTTATGATCTAAAATTATTTTTTTCTTTTTGTTATGTTTATGAGGTTGAAGGTAAATTTCTGCTCTTGAACTATGCCTAAATGACTATACATGTAAATCTGTTGGTTTTAAAATATGTTGTTGGTTCATGGCATTTTAGGGGATGATTGAAGACCCCTAGCAACCTTGAATATTAGTTCCAATAAAAACAGATCTGATATATTTACATGTGGTAAGCATACTTTAAATTTAAGAATGAGTCATATTTGAGCTCATTAGTGACTCAGGGATTATGCTAGTTTATTCAACAAACATAAGCCTAAGAAGTTGGTTTAAGAAAGGGCAATCCCCCATTTAGTTATACAAATGGATTGAATGGATCCAACTTAAGCTTCTGTGGTAGGTAAACAGAACCATAATTATATCCAAAAAAGGAGCTTGCAGACACAAATAAACAAAGTGGGAAAATAGGTTAGAATGGTGTTTGGAAAACAAAATCCATTGAAGAAGATTCAAAGGTTTAGTGTTGATTGCTAGCTCCTTCATTCCTTTTAGCAAGCGGACAAGGAATTAAAGGAATATTACATAAAGAGTAGATGTTCCCAATGAAAAGTTTAAACCTTTTTCCTCTATTAAAAAGCAAATTATTCAATGACCAAAACCCAAAAGCATACAATTCTCTCTCCCTCTTTTTTGTTTTCTTCTAATTGAAAAGCAAATTATTCTCGGTCAACTAGATTTTATGCTCATAATAATCCGCAGGATGTTCTTGCATTTTGCTTTTTAAGATGCTTGACTTTCTACTAATAATCTCACACCACAACCACCTCTTTTCTAGGTGCCTTGTCTTAGGAAACCAATGCCACCTTTATTAAACCAATCATTTTCCATTAGCGAATCAAATTACATAGTTTGGTTTCTTTCTGCGTTCCCCCTTTGAGTCATTTGCTTTGGACATGCTTGTCATGATCAAGACAACTAGTATAATCATTCCTTTTCCATTTAAAGCTTCTAACACATGTAGTATAAAATCATACTAGTGTTTGCCCTTTTGGGGGGTTTTAATTTTATTTTTACTTCAATTTTCCTGTTTTTGGTGATGGGTTGGAAGTGGGGAAGGGTTTGTTAAAAGAATTAGAAGTCAAAAACTGAATCTATGGCCTTTATTTACCAAGCACTCAACAACTTGTGCCTCTGCAACAAATATCAAATGTAGCAGAATAGTGTGCAGTGTGACCACCACCAAATATGTTGGTATCATTCTTGCTAACTTCATACTCATATGGGCAACCTTTATTTTCTTTCTCTATCTCTTAAGAAGAAGGGATCATTTTCCATTCTTCAAAAAGCATAGCAACTCTTCAATGGGTTTGGTTCCTTAAGCTTGAAATGTTCAGAATAGCCATTTTCTTTCCTTCCGTTGTTAGAATCCTAAAACGCCAGAGTGTACTATCATTTTTGCTCAGCTTGTACTCATTATGTTCAAACACTTTTCTAGTTATTCTCTCTCTCCCTTTCACTTTTTCTTAGCTATAATTTGTAATAAATTTGATATCAATGTGAAAGATACATAAGCTTAAGCAAATTAAGCAAAAAAAATACAAGCCTAAAAAAGCAGATTTATAGGTTCATTTTTGCATAAAAAATTGGGCAAAGTTCTTTTCAAGCTTAGCCTATGTCTCTTTCAGGTACACAAGACTCATTGATTTCGACTCTGGGTAGGCTATGCTTTCTGTCGTTAGGGGCCCTCTGCTCATGATAGAATCTGTATGTGTTTCTTTTAAGTTTCAAAACGACTAAAAAAGCAATAGGACTAGCCGTTGGGAACATTCCCACTGCTTTTAATTTTTGTCTGAAGTAAGAACCAAAGGCCACACAAAGGGTAAAAGGGCACCAACCCAACATTCTCTATGGCCATATCATGGCAAAGCATGAGATTCAAAGTACGGCCAATCAAGAAAAAATTTAACTCAAGGGAAAAAAAAGAAAAAAAAAAAAGAGGCTATCTTTCCTTGTACACAACTCTGTTACTATCCCTTCCACTTTTCTTATCCCACCACCATGTGATGTTCTAGTTAACTCACATGACTGAGAATGTGGTAAGTGAAACTAAAGGAAGGAGAACTTGGAAAAGATTCGAAATTCGATCGAATCCATCATGGTACTACTATTATTGTCTTTTACGGATATGAAATATCTATGCAGTTCCACTTTGACACGATCCGAAAAACATTTATTTAGAATTTCCTTCAAATTCTAGACTCAACTTTGAAACAAACGTTTGTTAATTAATGAGATAACATATTTGGGTTATTCAACCAATGGATGATGGGCTTCTAGCAAACTCCTATTAGGAAGAGGGCAAGGTGTGATCTAAACAAGTTACGAATAATTAACTTATGAGTCTAATGGTATTTTTTTCCTTGTGGGATTTAATTCTCTCCCTTTGCTCCTTTCTCACTTTTCCAATGCAACGTGTTCCATTTGTTTAAAAAGAAAATTTAGTTCTTAAGTTGCAGTTATAAAGTTACCCTTGTCAAGATTAACCTCTTGGCAATTAAGGAAAAGAAAGTATGGAAGATTTTATGAAAGAAAAAGAAGAAAGAAGGTGGCATAGGATATGAATATTTGGCAGATTAATTTTATTTTGTCTTCATGTCAATTACCCACTACACTATATATAATAATTAACCAGTCTTGAGAATTGTTTTTTGGGGATATTGTATCTAAGACCTCTGACTTTATGTCAAATTTTGATTCTTTTGGGTTATCCTTAATCTTCATCCTTGAATATGGAACCTGATAAAGAAGGTGATAGAATTATCTTATCTAGACTTAATAATAGGCAAGAGTCATGCATGAGAGAGAGAGAGAGAGAGAGGGGTTGATGGGTTTGAGACACTGACCACGTTGATGCAGTTGGGGGACCATAAACAGCTCACAACCCAATATTTGAAAAATCTCATTCTTGCATTTATGCTTAATGGAGAAAAACATGACCAGTTTCTCAATAGGTATGAAGACATTTATTGAGAATGAACTGGAGAACATCACCACTTCCTTTACGTGATCTCATTCTCTCTTTTTATTATTCTCCACCTCTTTCACTCTCCATACTAGCAGGGAAAGGATGACACAAATCCATTCAGTTTTAGGGCTAGCAATCAATACCTTGGTTCCATTGTCCTTTTCTGTTTTGTTTTTGTGTCTTGCTATTGATTAAATTTTTGATTTAATACAATCACGTAATGGTCATGGGATTAAGGGGCTCCACTCCATTGTTGGTGTAGTCTTGCTTCTAATTTTGGAAACATCACCGAGTCTGTGTGGGTGTGTGGCCAGAGCTTCACAAAATTGGAAATAAAAAATTAAATTGAAGAGGTCAAATTGATGATATAAGTAATGTAGACCTTGAATCTTAATATAACTTACTCTATATTTGCTAGATACAGGAGAATAACTAAAGGACAATTGAAAATAGGATGCATTTTATCTTCCTTTTTCATTGAACTCTACAAATTATATATAAAAGAGTAAAAAATAAAATATGTTTTCACCCAAAAAAAATATATATATTTAGTACTTTAGTACAAGAAATATATATTGGTTGAAATCGAAGTGCATCATAATTAGAGTAAAACACTTTTTTAGTCTTTGAAAAATACAGCCATTGACAAATTAATCCTCCAAAAATTTTCAGTGACAAATTGTTCATTGAATTATTATTTCGCTGATAAATTAGTCCTCCAATAGGCAAGATCAGTGAAAAGAAAAAGATGACTTGAATGAGAAAATGAGGGCTTAAACATAGCTAGGCAAGATCAATGAAAAAAATTTAGGAAATGGGTCTGCAGAAGTTCATAACTTTTCTCATTAAAGTACCAAAGGACTAATTTGTTAGACAAAATAATAATTCAAAGACCAATTTGTCACTGAAAATTTTTGAATGATGAATTTGTCAGTAACTACATTTTCCAAGGACTAAAAAATGGTTTTACTCTTTTTATTTTTCACTTTTTCTATCAAGTATTAAGAAGTGAAAACACTACACCCTCTGTTTTTCATCTTTCCTATCTACCATGCACGCTGTACATTCAATACCCTTAGTTTAGGTCCTTACCCAATTTACATGTAAAATTTCTTCTTATTCAATTAGACAACAAGTAGATGAATGATGTATAGTTGAAAGATATCTTGTCCGGTGATTCCCAAACAATGTCACTGAAAAGTGAATCTAAAATTGCTGACAAATATGAAAACTCATAACGTACGCTTATGCACTAAAATTTTCCACTTGGGTTGTCATATAAGTTCTTGTTCTTTAATTCCAAAACAACATCATTATTGTTGTATGAAACCCACAAGTGAGTTACTTAAAAATCATTTTCCAACCCAAATCGAGAAAGTATTTGCAAAAAGAGGTAATATGCAAACTTATAATAGAAATGTAACACTTTTGATTAATTTATTTAGGGCATGCAAATAAAAAGAAATATGCTACATTAGAAGTAGCGGATTAATTATAGTCACTCTACATTAATGTAGTGGGACATTAATTACATATTAATTACAAAACAAACATGTTACATCAAGATAACATTTTTTTTTTGTCACACTATTACCTAAATAGCATGTTTTTTTGTTGTCAAGCTACTTTACAAAGAAGCGTGACACTAAGCCCAAATTGAATGACTATCCCACTATATTAATGTAACGTGACTTCAATATATATGTTACTTTCAATGTAGCGTATTTCTCTTTGTCCACATACCCATAAATAAATAAATAAATAATGTCTCATTTCTCTAATAAGTTTGTACATACTCCATTTTCATAAATACTTTGTTTTTCAGTCAATTCCCAAAATTCGAGTTTTCTCACTCACTCTTTTTTCTTCCCAGTATGTATGTGCATGTTTTGGTAAGACTTGTGAAAAATGCATGATCAAGATGATGATTAAAAGGGGTTTCGAATAAAGAATGTAATGGCAATTTAAGGGAGGAGTGGGAGCGCGATCCGAGACAAAACAAAGAGAGACGTACGCATGCTAAACCCCGCATGATCAACCAGTGAAAAGCTTGTCTCTCTGCCCTCCCTCCCTCTATTAACCTTTTCTTTCAAGTGTGCATATTGGTGGGTCCCACCAACTTGTCCTCTTCTTTTCCTTCTGCTTCTGCCCTCATCAACCAACCAAATCCATTTCCACCCAATTCTAATTCTCTTCAACAGGTTTATTTACCCCAATATACCATAATGTGTAAAATTTAAAATAAAAAAATTTTAAAAAATTCAGTTAAAATTTAGGCAAGTTTTAAATTTAAATATTACTATTTGTGCAGAATGTGAAGCAGCATTACTCTTCCAGTGTTTTTGTTTAATTTAAACACACTGATACTCCAAGCGGTCACTATTTAGTTATTGTCATATTTGTCTTTTAATTTGTTGTATTTGAGTAATACTATGTGCCAAATTATAATATTAATAAAAGATGCTTGAATACTTTATTAACCCTTGAATTTATCTATTTCTCATTAATTTGGATATTGACTCCTCATCAAGCAGCTTATTTCTTGGGAAAAAAGTTTACCAATTATCATATTAGGCCAATAGGGTATCAGAATGGTTTTATTAGTCATGTTACTATGCACAACAGTTTCATTACTCTACCCTCAGCAAAAGAGTTAACCAATCTGTTTAGTGCTTTGATGGTTATGATTAATTTTTCAGTAACTGGATGGATGTACTTTGAGAGAACCAGAATGGACCAATACCATAACATGACCTAAGATTTCTGGGATGAAGCAATAAGTAGCATCTACAAGATCCACTGTGCCATTTAAAAAACTAGGCTTCTTGCCTCAGCCACCCATGCATTATGCATAGCTCATGGCTGACTTTCTTGTTCTGTTGCTGCTGATTCTATATATATTCATGTATGCACAAAAAAAGGTCCTGCTTCTGCTGCAGTTTTACAGGCAGTACTTGCATGACTTGATATTAACAAAATCCAATTCCCAATAAAACTCATCTCTGTGATTAAGCTAAACCCCACAATTCAATGGGAGAAAAGCTCTGTGAAAACAAGCCAAAAGGGGTTGGTGTGCCTTGTAGGCTGAGGCTGATATGAGCATGACAGTACTACTGTTATCATCATGGTATCTCATGCAATCATTTACATAAAATAAAGGGTCTGAAATTTTTTTGGGGGTGCTCTGAAGTGGATAATAGTAGATAGATGTAGCGTGTAAGAAAACCCAGAAAAATGAGCGTGACAATGAAGGTACATCTGCAAAATTCAGAAACTTTTGCATGTTAATGGATGATGTGTATGTATAAATAATGTGGCTTTTCTCAGTGCTCTCTTTCATAAGCAGAGAAGTGATGGGGGGTTGAGCTACTCATGGCTTTAATAAACTGATCCTGACTCAATCTGATCTCATAGAGCAGCACGAGACACACCACCTTCCCTGACTTTGCGTAGTTATTTGTAGTGGCAATTAAGATAAAAAAGTTACCTCTAACGCATTCTGTCAACCTGCATAGCAGAGTGGGTGTCTGCTTGGTAGGTATAACCATGGAAAATAAGGCGCAGCCTTTGGTTTTGGGAAGAGAAAAAAAATTGATGCAAACAGTTCCTACAAATAATGGTAAGATAAGATAAGAGGGGGAAAATCTGTTACTATTCATGCCAATGCTTGAGGCCAAGAATACACTTAACGGTTAAAAATAAAATAAAATTATGATAACTTAACATAAAAGATTGTATCTAGATATTGCATCTTAGAATCTAAAAATCAATTTTTTTTTTAAATTAAGAATGGCCCAAATAGGTTCGTGAAACTTGGCACCAATATGCAATGAGAAATGATACGTTCATTTTTAATTTCTCACATATGTAGACCTTAATTGAATTTGATCTGTTTTTAAAAAAGTAAATAAATTTATAAAATACGAATTTAATTAAAACTACAATAATCTGATTTAGTGAGAGTGTGGGCACTCATAGGCAGTTCCTCATATTTGACTTGATTTAATTACAGAAGGATAAGAAAAAAAAATGCTCCATCATAAAATAAATGGGCATGTGCCTTCTGAGTCTGCAAATGATTGACGAGACGAAAACCTTTTACCCTTACCTGCTTCAGGACAAAGTTTCCCATCCCGTTGAGATGTCAGACTACTGTAGTGAGTATGAATGAGAAGGACCATTCTGTAATCAATTCTGATGGGCTCAAGTTTCTCAGAACTTACAAATCATTTTGTAGATTGCGGTTCACGCATTCTATTTTGATTGCCGTTCAGCGATTCACTCATATTTCTTTACACAGATCGAATGGTGTTTTGCTTTATCTGATTAGAAACTCAGTAATACATAATTATGATGAAGTACTAAATTAAACAATGGATTAAGTGAATTTTTTATTTTTTTCAAGTGTTGATAGAGAACACCATCAACGAAGATAGTGTCGATATAGAATAAACTCGATAGCTTAAGACCAAGTATGAGTTTATATCCCCACGTGTGCCAGTACAAGCATGTTAAGCAGAAAGACGAGTAAAATAACAAATGAATTCTCACATACAAGACACTTTTGATCCATCATCTACCTTTTCTATCTCGGATTGAGGAGAGGTTCTCTTCTAGCTTCTCATTCCAGAAAACAATCAACCATCTGAGAGCAATGACTCCAATTCCGGCAGCTTGCATAAACCTCTTGCCCCATTTGACTATAAAAATTACCATATTGCAGTGTAATGTAAAATTTTCAAATATGTATTTTACAGATAACCAATTTTTTTGATGCAGACTTACCCAAACGTGAATCTTGGAAGACTCATCTGATTAGCTTGCAATAGAGCAGTGTGACATATACATTGACAGATAAACCATAATTCCTCTTCTCAACGCATTTGACAGATAACTGACTGCATCACAAAGTTAGGTTAATGGCCCGAAGAGAAACCTAATCTTTTTTCATGAACATCTTTCTGAATTCATCATTCGATTTTGGCTTTTCATCCCCCTCTTCAGTCTTTGGTTTATTTGCGGTCCAACCAAGTGGTCTAACGTTTCTCGGTGCTGCAAAAGTGTTCTTCCCCTTAAGCTGGAAGTTGTCATCTCCAAGCTTTCTAGTAGAAGCAGACTTTGCTTCCTTTACAGCTCCTTTGGACGTATCATCAGATTCTTTCAATAGAGAACCTGCTTGACCGGATTGATCAGGGCCGTGTGCTGCAAAAATTGATTTCAGATGTGAGAGAAAGAATACAACATTATAAGTACATAAAACAGACATGTATCCAATAGTTAAGAAGATGGCAGACAACCTGACAGAGTAATTAAATCAATTAGATGAGGAAAAAGATAGTAGTGAGAAATGTTAGTGGAAGACGGCAAGGGGAGCAACAATTAAGGCTCAGGAATATAAAAAGATAAGCTCAACATTGTATATGTCAAAGCAAAGAAAAATCCTTCAAAAGCCATCACCAGCTGCCACCTGGTATAATGTTAGTGGAAGACGGCAAGGGGAGCAACAATTATGGCTCAGGAATATAAAAAGATAAGCTCAACATTGTATATGTCAAAGCAAAGAAAAATCCTTCAAAAGCCATCACCAGCTGCCACCTGGTATACATTGTGACTCCTCTCCCCAAAGTATTTAGTGCTGAAACATCAAGTTTCAAAATAACTCTGTAATGATATATGCAAAATCTTCGTAGCATTCGATTAACTGCCTGTGTTGCAGAATCTGAGTGCTGGCGGTCACACTTGACTTTACTCTGCCTAACTTAGACTCTGCCACACAGGCAATTTGTGGATAGTGTGCATAGAAAGATTAGGTATATATCCACAATTTCTTGATATAGTCAAAATAGATCATAATTTACCCAACAATTATGATCGACTGGAATTACTTAACAGCAACTGCATCTTGTGTCTGATCAATAAATATAATTGATACTTTATGAAGAGTTATAGACAGTTTTATGCCTTCATGAAGTGGCAGAAAATTTATATGAAAAACAAAAAAGGCCACAAACGCTAGCAGAAAGGATCTGATGCATTTACATGTAAGCACCAGTGCAAAGTAAAAACATCATAAGTTCACTTCACTTAAAGTTTTCTCACCAGAAGATTCCTTTCTGCCTCGATTTGGATTAGACCGAGCAATACTCAGCCTCTTCCCGAGTAACTTTCTCTTGTTCTTAGCTAATGCTGCAGCAAGGTGGTCATCATCTGAGAAATCCACATATGCTAGTCCCTTCATCAATTAAAATGAAATCTTTAAAACATTTGTGCTCAAAGTTGTGGACAAAACAAAAGTACATACAGCATTCATCACAATACTGTAACATGATCTGCTCCCTTAGTCATGTAACCATTACCCTGGGCAACAATATATATTCAATTTTACCGTGCAATGGCAATATATTCTCAGAATCAACTATGCCAATGACTGATGTCTGTACTTTTGTCCTCAATACATAAATGGTGAATGTATCAGGCAATATACATTAAATACAGGGCCTGACACTAAAGCAGGCACCAATCCAGCCCCAAGCCCACTTTCCCCCAGGGGAGGGGGGCCTCTCACCAGATTGAAGTCACACTTCAAAGGTTAAATTCTTAGTCAACCAAACAGTTCACATTTGGAAGAAATTAAGGCACAAAAAAAGTAAAGAATAAAATGACATGGATACCCTTGATTTTCCAGTGAACTTGTCATGCAGAATTCGAATGGCAACAACTCCACCAACATCACTGAAGAATTTACGAATATGTTGCTCGGTTGCCTGAATAGCACAACTTATCAGTCACTGGTCAAATGCCTTATCTGTTCAAATGTGCGCACATGGAGACACTTACAGAGACACAGCACAAAGAGAGAAGGAAAAAGTATTATCTACCGTAAGGTGAAGGCTTGAGATAAAGGCAGTGCACTGGTCAGAGAATTCCCTATTTTTTTCCGAGGTAGACTGTTGTTTGGTTACATTATCAGATTCCTTAACCTTCTCATCGACCTGTTCCACTTTTGTCTCCTGAGAAAAGTTCTCAACTTGGACTTTACTCTCCTCGGGTGCTTTCTTTGGCTTTCTCAGTGCATCTCTCCTTCGCTTTGCTGGAGACTGTTCATCAATTATGTCTGACCCCAGCTTTCTCTTGTCACGAGCATTTCTCTTTAGATGAATTTCTTTCTCCTCTGTTGACTTGGATTCCTGCTGTATCCTAAATAACTGTAGCTCTTCCAGACGAGGAGTGACCTAAGAAAAGGTGGTGCTCGAAAAAAATATTCAGTCTAGCTAAACAGTAGTTAGTTGTTTTTCTGCACATCCAATTATAAACAACATTCAGCAGGATTGAAGATTACATTTAAAGCAACGTTGAATGGCAATAGACAAGGATTATATCAGTTTCCAACACCATCTCAAGCTAAGGAAACAACTAAGGTAAAGACAATCCTAGAAGGTAATGATGTAGTATTCCTGATAGGGGTAACAGTCTGCCAAATGGTTCACATACGGATTTCCTTATACTCCAGCTAACTCATTAAATTCTTCATTAATTAGTAGGTAAAATACATCTCGATTTTTGCTTGAACAGTGAATAACACTTCTAAGTAGAAAGCCCTTGGCCATTAGAAAATTATATGCATTCTCCCTTATATTTTTTTAAAATGCTCCAGCTTACGTCATTGATGAAACTAGTCATATTCAGTGGATGACAACCTTGTATGATAAGTAAAGATGATGAGGAAATAATGTACCTTTTGAAAGGCATGATCAAGATCTTCCAACGTGCCAAACTCCCTCTCAAAGCGTAACCATGAATTGCATATGTCCTGAATGAGTCTGTTTTTTAGGAAGGGAAGGTATCATCTAATTCAAAGCAGTATTACATAGCAAGTAAAATAACCCATATATGATGTCCACATAGTATATAGGAGATGCACAACAATCACACAACATTATGTTTAATCATCAAAAAGGAAAAAATAAATAAACAAATGACATGGATATTTCTTATTCCCAAAGTACACATTTCTTAGCACTTGAAATTGATGATTTGATTTTTGTAGTTTTTCTCCCAAACATTAAGCAGATGATTTCCAGAAGCTTCAGATTAGGAGCTTGTTGCAGTTTCCTTCATAATTATCAGGTTTTATCTGCGACCTTCAGAAGCCTTTACTTTTAGTGCAGTGCTGAGTTGAAATCCCATGTGCTAAGATCAACAGGACTCTATGTAAAGATGACTTCTTTCTTTTTTTTTGATAAAAAGGATGAAATCCTTTCAAACTGATACAGCATATGTTCTGGAAAAATAAGTGGTTATGAATCGCAAAGAATTGTGTGATGCAACTAAGGTGTATATTCTTCTCTGCTTGCTTTACATCCCAGATAAACTTGTAAGACAGTTTGACTCTGATGACTAAATGAATCTTGAAAATAGCCAATCATAGTAATAAAATGAATTGTACAAAAAAAATTGTAAAGACAAACAGAAAGCTGAATATACCTCTGATCCAGTCCCAGGAAATCTTTTACTGTAGCATCTCTTGTATATGGACCTAGCTTGATTTAAATGACCCAATTCAATTTCCATTGTTATATAATCTTTCCATGCTTCCAACATTGAACCACTGCAAAAAGCAGAAGAGAAAAACAAGAGGACAACCCAGTTAAAAGGTCATTAAAAAATCTTTTTGATGAATAAAAAATTAAGGCACTTTAATTTAGAACAAACCAGATCTTAAGAAAACTCTCCCAAACTCCTCGTGCTGCAGTAATATCCTTTCCAAGTGTTCTCTCTAAAAGGGCCCAATAAGCATGTAAGTGCAACAAGGCCTCTGTATTCTTTAAGTGTGGTGACAGGTAATCTGCTGCACGCTGGAAGTGATAAATAGTTACAAGTTAGGTCTACGCATAAATAATACCATCAAATACTTGGGAAAATTCAAGCTAATCCACAGCAGCATAAAGTATTCTCAATACATAGACCTGTGGCACAGATAAGTGTCATTTCATTTTTTAGAATAAAAAGATAAATCTCACTTCCTTGAGGGATGAAACTACAATGAGAGGAGCCTTGCCCTTAAAAACAAGGAGAATAGGATGACCAAAATGATTGCTAACCAAAGTGCTAACCTATGCCAAGTTACTGCATTGCTACATTTAAAGTAAGCTTCCCTGGAAAAACAATAGTACATACAAGACTTAAACAAGAGCAATCAGGATTTAAATGCAGCAATAGCATTGCCACTGATATCCAGCCTTAAATCTCCAAAGGCAGTCCGAGTCAAATTATTATTATTATTATATATATATATATATATGACATTTATAACATAATAAATGACTTTAGATCAAAAGTATGGACTATAGCCATTTCAAATCCATCTCTGCGGTTATTGGCTTGCAAGAGAGTTGAATTAACAAAGACACTATGACGGCTATAAAGACAGTTATTAGTGAAGAAGTATCACTTGATCATTTGTACTTATAAGTTGCACTTAGCTTTATTTGAATATTTTTAAATCAGAGACCCAGTTCCCCTTAAGCAAGTAGATAGGAGGCCAGAAGCTTGTAAATGATTTCAATTATGGGTCTAACGATAAAATAATGGGGAAATAAAGTAACTAACCTGGAAGGTCTCCCTTATTATTTTATAATCCAACAGATCCTCTTCATGAGAGGATGCCATTCTCCGCCTTAAGCCATCTACTCGGGTGAGAAATAAGTCAAGATACTGAAACAAGAAATTATACCAAACAATTTTTAGATGCACATCTAGAGAATTATGAAATATAAGGAGTAACAAGGCGACAACAACATGCCAAGATTAAAAGAGATAGAGAGAACTGAATATGGTTCATACCTCATCAAGGGTTGAAAAGGTACATCGTGTGGATTTCTCAAAGACCTGAAATTAATGGGAAGATTGCCTGAATGACTTAAAGGAGAAGAAGAAATAACTCTGCCTTCACAAGAAGCAAAATGGATATTATAGGTATAGCATGTTCAACAAAATTTGTGCTAAAGTTTACATAAGATCATCATTGTAAGGAAGGCAGTTTGCATGTCGAAAGAAGTAAACTTTGCCACACCTAAAGAAAGAATTCAAGAAAAATCTTAAACAAGTACACTAGGAATATTCTTCATCTAAATATGACAGGATATCTGCCCTTTGCTACAATATTATTCCATTTGTGTACACAAAACACAGAAAAGCACTAGGCATTACACATAGGCACATTTTATCACACAACCAAAAAGAGAGCCACCATCTTTTACAAATTAATAAACTAGGTATTTTCAGAAAAATATCTACCACAATTCTCACAAACCTATATTTTTCCTCCATAAAAGGACTCGAGAAAGAAACTGACAAATGTACAAAGAGAAATCCATAGATATGTCCTCAAGTCAATAGTACAACCTTATAAAATGACAACACATAACAGCCAGAGAGGGCATATTCTACACATATTGCTATTTTTTTCCTTGTTCAAAGTTTTGGGGCACAACTCAGACTCAGAAGAATCCACTTATATTAGTGAAATATATTCATGAAAACCCAAGTGGAAACTAATGATACAATAACTAATAGCCTAATCTGTATGGAAGGATCAGACAAACAAGTGCATTGTTGCACAAGAACTTGCCTTTGTCTTTAAAGCAGTAAATTAACCCACCAATAGGGGATCTTCCAACAAAATTTAATTAAAATTTTCAACTATTTAATTAGCGCTCCAAAAGGGAAAAAATGCACTAAAGGTGAGTGATATCCAAAACATACTGCAGCTATGTCTTTCTCTGAAGCATGGCCACGCTCCAAGGAAAGCAAATAACGAGACCAAAGTTCTCCAAGCCATGGACAGTTCTTTGTGGCCCTAGAATAAACATTCCTCACAATATTACCAACCTGGAGAAAGAAAAAAGAGAAGGAAAAAGGTTCAGATTAAAAATTTGCATTGCATATATGTCTTATTGGCAAAATTAGTAATAAATAATAATAAAAAAAAAAACCTTCAAAGTTTTGTCCAAGTATCGAGTATAATCAAGCCAGAGATCAGATGATATAGGAAAGTCAGTAACAGCTCGCTCATATAAAACTTGAACTCTAGGTGGTGTCCCAGAAGACTGTTCAAATTTCAAATAGTTCTGCAATACAATGAAAGTTTTCTTAATTAACAGAAATTACACATGTTAAAGAAAAGTAAAAGTTCTACCTCTTACAAGTGGTCTTAGTAGTATTTGGAGACATACCATGTAGCATTGCAGTCTTTCTGAGTCAGATATATCCTGGCTAGAAATCTGTTCTTCATGATGAACACGAGCATTATACATCTCCAAGGCCTTCTGGTATGCTGAGGCAACATGAGGATAAATCACTGCTAGATCAGTAGATTCAACATCGATATTACCTTGTTCCACCTCCCAAGCCTTATAGGCCACAAATGTTGAACTCAAATCACTAAGGGGAACAGACAACTGACGGTGAAATAAACTCCGTAAGTGTTGAACCTGCTTTTCTTTTGCCTGCAATATAAAAGAGAAAATCTCACATGTAGAACTGAAGAAATATATAACTCCACAAAATGCTTCAAAATGCTGCATTTAACCTAACCAAAATTTTGGGTGAATCCCAAAATATATTCAAAATGAAGAAGGATTATGCATGTATAATATATACAGAACCCTACTAGTACTTCCACCAATTCCTAAGATCAATACTTTTTTTTTTCTTTTTACCCTTAGATAAACTACATCAGCCATACAGTGAAAAACTACAATTTGAGTGATGAATTTTTGTAAGTTTCTTTTTGACTGCTAGGCTTTCTTTGTTCTTTACTTCTCAACTTCAATAAACCAAATTGATATCTTGCTCTCAATTGAACTTTTACATATTATTCAGGCTATATTTATGTATTCGACATATTAACTTGACAATAACATTTTATTGTTTGCAATCACATTTTTTTGTCTTCAATTCATTTGCCAAGTAATAGAATTAGCTTCAATTTGATGTGCAATTCTTAAATTTTGTATTGAGTAACATAGAAAAGGATGTTTACATTGCCTACCTAAGTATTCAATATCCATCCTTCCTTAAACAGATAATTATTAAAATCCACAGGAAAATACAAATAAAAAAATAACAAGTTTTACACCATCAGATAGAATATAAATACAGAAATGTTCCAACCTGTATATCAGTCTCATCAATGGTAAGAAGTATTGCTTGCTCATATTCCCTGTATGCTTCCCATATTTTACTGCCTTCAGCAATATGCAAACCAGCTGCAGTAAGAGCACGCTCAAATAGATCTCTTGCCTTAGAAATACCAGCAGCAGAACATTCGAGTATTGTTGGATCAAACTCTTGAACAAAATTAAGATAGTCACACCAGAGAGTGACAGACTGCACAAGAGAACAAGGTGCCAAATGTGTTAATTTGAAGAAGCAAACTCATAAAATATCATCATAAATAAGGGGAAAAAACTAGCAAGTCTCATCTCAATACCTAAACTCACAAATATATAGTGAAAAAGTTATAGTTTCACAAAAGGGATTTTCTGCTTTAATTTCATATATTGAAAATAACTTAAGAGAATAGATGTCAGCTTCACTTCATTTAATTTAGAAACAGAAATTCTACCTCAGCCCATGACAAGGACCAGAACCTACATGAACCCATGTAGCTATGGACACATGGGGAATAAAAAAGAACAATATACATAGGCACTTGAGACATAAAGCTTTGTGCAAGTTTTGAAGAGAAATGTAATTGTTGTATAACAGCGGACAATATTTCAGATCCACTATGCCATGAATAAAGAAAAATACAAAGAAAATCCTCGCATAGACATTATCCAAATCACATATTTAAGTATATAACCAACCAGATAATCGAACACCCCACGCTCATAAAGCTTCACAATTGTACAGAAAGCATCAGGCCTGCATGGTAAAAGTAAAGAGTAACGAGATTAGATCAATAACTAATCACATGATTTGCATCAAGAAGTATACTAATAATACAGACTGAAACGACAAAAAAAAAAAAAAAANAAAAAAAAAAAAAAAACCCTATTCCCAGGTGGAACCACCACCAACAACATTTAAAAGAAAAGTAAAGAAAGATCAGAAGCATACCCAGTATTGAGGGAAGCTTCATCTTTGGTCCATTCTTGCCACATTGAGGGACTCAATGGAAGCAGATCACTCATAGCTTCCCTCGCTCTTCTCAGCTTTTCAATATCACCCATTCTCCTCAGAAGCTTTATACACTGAAAAAATTATCATCAACCCAAGGAAACAACTATGAAGGCTCAAGAACAAACTAAAAGAAATACTAAGTTTAAGGAAGACGGAAGAACTAGACATTTAAAAAGAATACAAAACCCTTGGTCAAAGACATAAACATAATCAAATGAGACAAAGAGAGATAGGGAGGGAGGAAGTAGATTAAAGTTTCATAACCTTCAATCAAGTTAAGCCAACAACTCACAGCTGAAAATAAAGATAATATATGAAAATGCAATCTCTAACCATCAACCACCCTCTCCCATTCTAGAAAACTTAGGGTCACACGCACAACACGAGATTAATATACTACTCTCTTCTCAATGTTCAAACGACTGAACAACAAAAGTTTGAATTACACGCGTAACTGTTTTGGCTTTGCAGCTTTGCCAGTATGAATATACTGCTTCGAATTAAAGAAACAAAACAAGAGATAATTCCGTAGTACAGCTACCAAAGTTTCATAATCATAATGAAAATAAAACAGAAATTCGAAACACAGTATAATTAAACATCCAATTCTTCGTATATCTCATATAGAAGTTTGCTCAGCAGCCAAATAGAATATTTAAAAGTATGAGCAGAAGAAGTTACTTGCACATGAGCATCATAGTCGGAGGGGTTAGCAGAGAGCTGAGACAGGAGGGTTTGGAGTTGGAGGTTTTGCTGAGCTTCGTCTTCGGAGTCAGAACCATCAGAATCATAATCAGAACCGAAGCCGGAAGCATTGGGGTTATCTTCCACATCGTGCATGGTTTCGTCTGCGTTGTTCGCATTCTCTTCTTTCTCTTCAGACGCAGCAACAGCAATAGTATAAGCTGGAATTTCAGAAGGTTCTGGTGCAGGGGCTAGGGTTTCATCCATGGAAATGGGAGGTCTGCTAGGTATGGATTTTGGCGTTTGGGAGAGTGAACACTGACCGGGGCTTCACGACGCTTGTTTTTTTAAATGTGTTGGGTATTATATCCGTCAGTGCTTACGGCGGCGGAGTGTAGTGAGCAGATGGGAGCACCGTGCAAACGTCGAATGCGGCTTGCGTAGGACGAGAAACGGTGCGTTAAACGGCCCGGTTGGGGACAATTGAGAAGTGACACTGACGTGTGTTGTGTTCGGTGGCGGGTCGGGTTTATGGATACGTTCCGCTCCACATGTTATGGGCTGTCGCCCCAGGGACTTGGGCTTTTGTTGCTTCTTTTTTAAAGCCTATTGGGCGCTTGTTGCTTTTATATATCTTTTTTCTTTTTCTCAATAAGAAAAATATTAAATTTTTTAATTAAGAATACTGGTGATCTCAGACCTTCACCAATTCTATATCTCTTTTTAATTGAGAATATTGCCAAGTTTTTCATTCTACTTTCCAATGTTTCCTTTTTGCTAAACATTAAAAATGTTTTCATTTGTTACTTCCGAGGTTGAATTTAGTTCATATTTAGCAAACTCGTTTACAACCAAGAGGACTTTTCCTTTCTTTGACAATTTAAAATAATGTTTTTCTTAAAATACTTCAACCATAAATATAAAACTAAATATTTTTTAAGGATATCCTTACAACAGAAGAAGTCAAACTAAATTTCAAATATCAACAATATTTTTAATTGTAATTTATAGCTTTAATGAAAACATTTTTAATTGTAACTTATAGTTTATAAAAGTCATAAATCTGAACCTCTTTCGTAATATTATCACAAATCATTACACTATATATACTTAAAAAAAAAAAAAATCCTTTCCCTACGAGTACATATCTAATTTCTCTATTTAATTAGTTGTGCAAGCTTACAACTAGATTTAAAGTAAAATCTTATGCTTAAAGGTCGATAATGAAAAGAATTATCGGCCTTTTGACACAAATATTACATTTTGCAAAAGTATTTACCTAAATATTACAACTTTCAAACTATTTACACAAATATTACACTTTTTAAAAATTCAAAAATTAAAAAAAAAAAAAAGAATTTCAGACACGTGAAACTCATCGGACACGCCGTGAGGCCCACGGCGTGTCCTAATAAGCCAAAATTCGTCCATTGTTTCAGAGTTGTAGGCCCCGTGTCACTAGAAAAAACTGAATGTTGGCGTGTTGAGAAGGAAACTGAGTATATAAGGAAACAATGGACGAATTTTGGCTTATTGGGACACTCTGTGGGCCTCACAGCGTGTCTATGTGGGACACGCCGTGAGGCCCACGACGTGTCCGATGGGTCCCACGTGTTTGAATTTTTTTTTTTCTAATTTTTAAATTTTTAAAAAGTGTAATATTTGTGTAAATAGTTTAAAACTTATAATATTTAGGTAAATACTTTTTCACAATATAATATTTGTGTCAAAAAGCCAGAATTATCCTTGAACAAACCAAACAAATTAGAACAAATTGTTTATTCTAATATTCAACACTATTGAACAAGATACAAGACATTTAACTCACATTTACATTCATATCCAATGAAGGCAATTTTATTTCACTTTGAGCCCAACTCATCCACACCAACAAGGCAACAAAGGAAAGGACGAATTCGGAACCGAGAAGCAGCAAAATTATAGTTTCCACTTTTCACTTCCTACAGTTCAGCCTTAGTAGCTTTAATATCCTCCCCAGAAGACCCTTGTTGAGCAATGTCAATCACTTTCGGTTGCCTCTTCTCTTCTGCCAACTTTGGCACTGTGATCCTCAAGACCCCATCTTCAAGATGTGCCTTAATGTGATCCAAATCTGCATTTGCTGGCAATCTGAATTGCCTCCAGAATTTCCCATTAGTCCTCTCGGCTCTGTGCCATTTCTCACCCTCGGCCTCTTCCTCTACTTTCCTCTCTCCACTGATCCTCAACACTCTGTTCTCTTCAACCTCAATCTTCACATCATCTTTCTTCAACCCAGGAATGTCCAGAGCTATGACATGTGCATAGGAGGTTTCTTTCCAATCAGCTCGGGCCAAAGCGAGTGATTCAATGCCTTTAGGGATGTTCAGTGGGGTTTGTTCAAGGATTCTGAAGGGGTCCTCAGAAGGGAGCATCATGTCCCAGAGAGTTCTTGTGTATGGCATCAAGGCATTGGTGGAGTGGGTGGTGAGGAACAATGCTGCTAAGAAAAAGAGTAAGGGAATTGAGATTTTGAGTTTGAATGCCATTGGGTTTTGTAAAGATGGGAAACCAAAGAAGAACTTGTGTTTGGTTTGGAAGAAAATGAGGGAAAACGGGGGATAGTGAAAAGAAACTTGTGGGATTTTGTTGATTTCGGATGCTGAGGACTTCTTTGTTTTCTGGAGAAGAAGAGAGGAAGAGAGGGATCTTATATGTGAGAAGGATTGAGCGGTGTTCAGCTCTCTGGATTGTTCTTGAGATTTTCCAGGACAAAGAGACTGTGAGAGACATCTAGGAGAGTCTAGAGAGGGAAACTAACCACAGGACGTGGACACAGACATAGTTACAATTGAAGAATGTTCCAGAAAATTCAAAAGAAAAAAGTAATAGGCCGATATGCAGGGGTTTGCAGGCTTTAGACCAAGTCATTCTCTTCAGTGATTTTAACTTTTAAGGGTGCAAAAAATAGATATCACTTAATTAACAAAATAAACAATTAAAAAATAATAATCACACATGTAAATATAATAATTTTAGGGTTATGAATTTTGAATCTAAATTTATGGTAAAAAATACCAAAAAAAAAAATAATAATCACGTATAGTTAAAACATAATAATCAANCACCTACTTTTCTAAAAATCCTTATCTAATTTTTTTTTTAAAACAAATTAAACTTTGATGACTTTGATAAAAACAAATAATAAACCATACATAATTAATACATGATAGTTATACACCTAAACAAAAATACACGTCAAAGTAACATATAATGACTAACACAACTTTTATTAGAAAATTCTTACTCAATTTTTTTTTTAAACAAAGCAAGCTTTGAAAAATATTAAAATAATCACATGTAATTTGTTCTCCTTCCTATTATTTCACATACCATATCTATGACATTAACTCAAGAAAATTGAAAAAACAAGTTTGCAGTAGGGAATTATAATTCATAAGCTAGCCAACAGTGCAATTTATTTAAAACATACTACTTACAAGGATAACATAGACCTGTACATTATTTTCTGAACACAAACTGCAAGAAGCAAATACATGACAAAGAGAAAGGCATTATATTTTTCTGCGTTAATACTTGATTCACATTTTAGCGACTTCAGAAACAAAATTCACGCTTCTGAATGTGGAATTGCCAGGTTTTTCATCAGTCACATCGAGAGGTAGTAGCATTGACCAAGGATAAGGGTTGAAAGGTAATCCAGGAATGTGATATGTAATGCTTTTCATTCTTAAAAGTGACGAGTGAGTCTGTAAAAATAAAATCCTTGATGGCCTGAGGACCACTGACACCCGGAGACCATTCTTAGTGTAAATCGTTAACAATTAGCCACCTAATTCCCAGATGAAGTAGAGTCTAGCTATTTAATGAAAGTGATATTTAATCTCGTGCTATGAAAAAAAAAAAACAAAAAAACAAACGAAAGTGATATCCAGAGAACTATTTAGAGGGATGTAAATGTAACCTGTTTCCAATTCATCATGAGGTACTGGATCTCCCAAAGTAATAAATGGCACACCAGCATCATTTTGGATGACATTAACTTTTATAGGTCTCATTTTTTTGGGCCTTGGACATGAGTTGATCAACTTCGTTATTGTTCTTTTTCATACAAATGCTTTCATTTCACACATATGGCACAAACCTAGGCTGAAGTCAACTTCCTTTGTGTTAGTTTGCTTTTGAACACGTGAAGGTAAACATGGCACTCGCCACTATATGAAAAATGAACAATTTATAAAGGGTCAACAGAGAAAAACACAATTTCAGTATAACTTGGCTTTATAAGGTTCAGAGAATAAGCACCGCGCAAGGCATTTTAAAGCACCCTACGCTACAAAAGAACAATTATAGGATCATTGTACCGCGCGTACAAGGTTATAGGAAAAAAAAGAGTCAAGCGAACAAGGATGAAGACCTCTATGAAGCTCAACCTGAATAACCCATCATAACAAGATGTTATCTCATGCCACATCTCACCTGCTGGCTATCGATATTATGGGCTATAGCAATGGCAGAAAACTTTAATTCAGTGCAACTTCTTGAANCGCGTACAAGGTTATAGGAAAAAAAAGTCAAGCGAACAAGGATGAAGACCTCTATGAAGCTCAACCTGAATAACCCATCATAACAAGATGTTATCTCATGCCACATCTCACCTGCTGGCTATCGATATTATGGGCTATAGCAATGGCAGAAAACTTTAATTCAGTGCAACTTCTTGAAACTTAGCAATGCATTGCAATGCTTTATTGAATTCATTTTCTTCCAATGCAATATTGAACCGACAGTAGCCGGGAATTCCAGTCCAGGAGCTACTGTTGATGCATAAACCAGTGGCTTTGAGAATCGCGTTCCTGATATTTGAGTCATCAGTAGTGATATTTCCGTTGCTGCCAACATCTGTGGTTGAAATCTTGAGCTTATCAATCTTGTTGAGATAGGCTGAGGGCTTGGCCACAACAGAAACACCACCACAGGGTTCAAGGACATCCCACCCACCTTTCTCAAGTGCCTATGGCAGTAATAAAGAAAAAATATTAATACACCAAACAATATAAAGATACAGATAAATTAGACTTATAAGCTCTTCACTCTTCTGTCATTCATAGCAGTTCATCAAAGTTTTGTAGTCTCATCATACTAAAATGTTAAGCAGTTTTTGAGGTATGATTTTCTCTTAGTAAATAGAATCCAAGAGATTTGAGAACTGATCTATGGATATCAAAAGTATTATCAAGTTGAGGCATCTACTGTTTTACCAGTAAGTCTATTCTTCATGTGAACATCCTAGCCACTATGATCACTTCCATATTGTAATTAAACACCTACTACTGCCAATGCAAAAGTGCTGAGTTGCAGATTTATTATTTACACTGATACCCTCCTCCCCTCAAGCCAGTCATTCCAGAAGAAAAGAAAAGAAAAAACCAAACTGCTTACTAAGTAGTTTCTAACTTAGCAATACAAATTACAATCCGAAAAAGCAAATCAAGTGAAAGTACTAGTCAAACAGAAATGTTGAGCAGAGAAAGAGTACCTCTTTGAAGCACTTAGATCTACTTCTCAATTTCCTTGTGTGGTGTAAAATAGCATCTAATATATCTGCTGCTTTCTGCTCTCTAAGGCTCAGCAACTTCTTTACAGCATATTTAACAGTACTATGAGGTCTGCTTAATCCTGGATAACTATAAAATGTGTCAACCAAATTTGGTTGGTTCAGAATCAGAAACCCAAATCTGAGAGCACTATTGAGCATTTTCAGAGACAGTCCTCCAAGCAGAGACACACAATATGATGGTTTGCATGAAGATTTCAGCTTTGACAAACACCCCTCCAAATCCCAGCCACCCCAGCTTTCACAGTCAAATTCCAAACCTGAGAATGAAGTATCAATTATAACTCTTGCCCCAAATTTAGCACAAGTGCTTAAAATCTCTCCTATCTCATTGTTGCTGTAAATTAATCCAGTTGGATTGATTGTTGGGCCAGAAATATACACCCATGGATTTTTCACAGTTTCAAGGGCTCCAGTAAGTGTCTTCTCTGTGAGCTTAAAGCCTACACTGACATCAGTAGGAATTGTCAGTATGTTAGCTTTCAAAAATCTGGCTGCTGAAACATAGTTCCCATTTGATCCAGCTGGAAAACAGAGGGTGCCGCCTTCTGTGATGCAGCAGAGGACCAGCTTATTAAAAAGAGCTCTTGAATTCTCTGCATATATAAATTCTGCGCTGTTATCTGTTGGGAAACCATAGTTGCTTTTGACAAACTGTTTGATGCTTGGGGTGACATCAGTTTCAGACTCAGCCATGTTCTGTCTCGCAAAACTTTCAAATATAGCAGCCTTGACAGAAGACGGTATAGGCAAAAAGTTTAAATCAACGTCCATGTGGATCAGGGACCCATTCTCTACCCCATCGATTGACAGCTCAGCATCATTAAGTACTGAAATGGCTGAATTAGCAAATCCTATCATATCAACTGACTTGACATTTTCACAGTTTCTCTGAAGGACAGGAGTCAAAATTAAAACAAAGTGAAAATTTGATAGGAAAACATTTAATTTATGAAGAACTAACAGCTGCATGGATGTTCTAAATAGCTGTACATAAATTTGGGGGGAGCGGGCAAGAAGAAAAGTAACAATAAGGAAGGCATTCGTCTTTCTGTTGTTCATCTACATGTTCCCCAAAGGTTCTCTTTCTGCAGTCAAGGCTCAGAACATGACGGTGTTCTTGCCAAACAACAGGTTTACTAATGAGTCGTTGATCATGAATCAACCCATAATGTTTACGCTACAGATAATGACAAGTATGCCTAACACCTCAAATGTATTATGGAAAAAAATCAGGATGGTTTAAACCTGGGTCATTCTGTTTTCCTCCCACCTCAAGACAAGGAAAGAGCAGATAACTTGAAGCCTTCCTTTACTCTTTTATTAACCAAAAACCGACACTAATGTCATATTACAATTGATAAAACACCAGATATAAGTCAATGAATGACATTGGCGCAAGTTTCTGTTTGGATTTAGGAAGAGGCAAGGGAGAACAAGGAAGTGGGAAGTTCTCTCATGAAATAAGGTTCCTAAATCAAACTCTTTTACATCTTCATCAGTTCATTCCACTGTGCTTTTTTGGTCCTAATGGTCTGTGCCACAAAGAGAGGTATGAATTATACATACTAAAAGCAATTAAGAAATTGTAGATTCAAAATTATTCGCAAAAGTAAGACTGACACACCTCCACAAGTTGATGTCGGTCTGCAAGCTGAAAAGAAAGAAGCTCATGAAAAATACAACCATAGTAGTATTGACTAATCAGTGCAGTATTTCCTTCTAGAAGTTCTACAGTCTTGGATAAGGCGTGAAAGAGATATTCTTCTTCTGAAATAATAAAAGCTACTTCTAAATCTGGATAAACCTGGAAAATATGCATTTGGAACCATCAATAAGAAATCACGAAAAAGCAAGCCAAAATTGAAGATTGCTTGTATAGGCTAAGTGAGTCAAGCAGTTTACATGGAATTTTACCTTATTTTTTACCAGTCCACATATAATAGATGCATGTGAGGGCAGACGAGTTCCTGCAAGATATTTTAGGACCCCATTGGATCCTGGGAGGCTGGAGAGCTCAAAGTGATCGGATATGTCTAAGAAAAGACGAGCTCCAAGCTCTCGTGTTATATCTAAAAGGTGCACAAAAGCTGAACTAGTGACGGCCTCAAATTGAGCAATCCCAGTCACTACCACTTGAGGCTTCAACTTCTTTATCAGTTCTATCATTAAGTCTGATTGCCGAGGGGCTTCAATTACTGCAAGTGCACCTTCTGAACAATCACCAGTTCCTGTACTCTGCTAGAAAGATAAAATTTTAGTTATAGTATATGGGATGATCAAATCAAAGTGTTATTAATGCAGCATTTTTGTAGAGGAATTTTTTTTTTTTTCACGACAAAAATAAAATTTTAGTTATATGATATGCAATGGTTGAATCAAATTGTATTTAATATAGCATTTTTGTAGAGAAATAAAATTATTCCATTTTTTTTTCACTATCATTTTCCAAGTTTGAGGAAGTTAAGGAGTTAGAACTAGAAGCTACAATTGGTGAAGTTAGTTCATGTCATTGGATACAACATCATTTATTATTTTAGTGCCATAAGAAGCTGGTTCCTTGACAGGATTCATTACATAATACCTTAATCTATAGGATTTAATGGCTAAGTTCACAATAAGTTAGGGAATATGTAGAGATGGCGGATGGTGACATGCAAAGCAGTAACGTGCCCTCTTTCTTATGTGACCATATGGTTCCATTATAAAAAATGGATATATTTACACAAAGAAGAGCCCGTGGAGAAGATTAGATTGAAGCTACAAAAGATATTTCTTGCTTGCATTTCTGTCCATTTCTCATCTTGCTTAGACAATATAATTTGTAGTAGTCTCATGTAAGACTAGTAAAGAAAACTAATCTCATCCCACTTCCAGAAGTGAATTATGCATGGCAAGCTCCCAGATGTTGTGCAGTTTCTTGACATAATGCACAAATGTGGATGTGCGCATGTAACAAAATATTAATCAAATTGCATATGGCATATGACATTTTGACAAAGATGACAGCACAAAAAAATTAAGCCATTTATTCATACCTCAATTGCTAAAGATGTTAACCACTGCCTAGGTAAGTGTCGAGTTAGATGTTCATCAACAACTGCAAGGCGAGGTGAGAATAAGCGAAGAGCGTTCTCAATTGCCACGGTCCTCGAAGGAAAGATGACAACATTCTTGCACAAGATTTTAAAATAGGAAGTCAATATTGTGCTATTACACACTAGATAAATATACTACGGGACATGTAGTTCCCAAGTACTAGCTCCTGAAAAGGATGGTTTACATGTGTAACATGTTATCAACAACATAAAACAATTTAAGGAGAGCAATATAGATTATTTACTTTTTCTTTTTGAAGACATATACATGTTTCATTCTATAGGAAGCATTTGCATTAATAAGCCATAGCATGTATAACCTAAATCACCAATGAATATTCCCAACATATTAACCAATCAAAAAGTAGAAAAAACTCTAATGCCAAGAACTCATTGCCTCCAAATGTGCCTTGCACAAAATGGTTGTTACTCCAGCGAGAAATATACCAAATATTTGTTACTACTTACTCAATAAGTCATAACTCTAACCAAAACAGCCATCTATACAGGGCAGTATGGGAAATTTCATAGAGGATATATTGTATCTCAACTTCGCAATAAATGGAACCTCCTATAAGCTAGATGCGTTTATCAGCTGCAAATTAAAAAATATAGAGAAATCTGATATATGAGTTTCGTATAGTCCTATACATGCATAAATATGGCCATCATATAGGAAAGGTACATAAACAGAAGACTACAGACAGAGAGAATAATTGATGAGGGTTAGAGAGACACCCAAGTGGTCAACATCTACACTACAAAGAGACCAATTTAGATTGCAAACTATCTCCTGTCTCACTTCTTATCTTTGCTAGTCTTTATTTGGATTAAGGATAATTATATGCAACTTCACAAATGCTCATGGATTTTTGTGCTTAAATAAGATATAGAAACAGAAGAGCACTAGCTGGATTATATGTTTACAAGCTAGGATAAGCACTTGGGTTTCAATGGTCATAGATCCTACTCCCATATACTACCCGGCCAGATCACACATGGAATTTTACTTAGTTGTAGTAAAGAAGAACAATAATTAGATGATGGAAAACCACCACGAGTTATTCATAGGAAAACTTAAATAATAGGATCCAAGAAAGATATAAAAGATAAAAGCCAAAGAGACATCATCTTATGCTATATGCTGTATTTCTATGCAAGCAGCAAGGCTAAATAATTGATAAGTACAGTTTTCTTCTTACATCGGCAGTGAGTGGAATATGGTGATAAGTTTTCATAAATCCTGCAATGAGACTGCGGAAACGTTTGCTTCCTGCTGGTGGCTCATAGGGAAAATATGAATTCTCCTTCAAGGTACTTGCAAGGTAAGCAAGGAAGGGAATCTTCTCATCAGCAACAGAATCATCCTCGAAAGACAAATCTAAAGAACTGCTGATCTCCTGGAATCCGTTTTTAAGAAACTCAAAAATAATCTTGACCTGTACCAATGACATTGTCCTTTAAATTTCCTTTTCAATGGGGCAATAGATATTCTCTTTGTGAACTGACAGGCTTTTGTAAAGTAAACACCTGATTAGGTTGACGAAGTTGACAACTGTAAACTGATAAAGCATGGGAAATGCGGCCACCAGCTTGTCCATAGGCCCATGCTGTCCGTGCACAAATAGGCTGATCTCCAGAAAGTCCCATAAAGAACTCAAAACGGTGAGGACTGTTCTTCTCAATTTCAACTAAGGCTGTAATATCTGTGTCGGAAGCCTGTGCCAACACATCTCAATATGATTACACTTTCACTGGAGAATGGAAATCTGTTCAAAGATCAGTCACTTGCCTGAAGAATTTTAGTCTGCCAAAGCTTTGTAATGCAGATACCACGACGTTCAAACAAGCGTTTGCAAACACCTTGACCTGGACGGCCTCCGATATTGAAGATCATAATTCCTGTTGGTTTGATGACTGCTATACCCTCTTCCACTGCCCTAGCTATTAAACCTAGGCCAAACTGATCCTCAACAAAACCCTAGACAGGGCATAAAACAAAATAAGAATGAGAATGCAACATTTCTGGCAAACATGGCTAGCAATTACATCAATGAAAAACATTTCCATATGCATGCAGATCACTGTCATTGGGGGAACCATAGATAACTTGTGCAGGTAAAAGTGATATCCAGTAACAAAGTCATGCTTGTGGCTTGGCATATATGAGAATCATTAAATGAGAATATGAAGTAACACTACTTCCCTAAATGCATATAACACTTTCTCTGACAAAACATATTCAAAGCTAAGCAAGTAGAATTGCAGAAAATATATAAGAAAAATAATCCCAACAAAAATTTTCTTATTTAAAAATTTTCTTATTTTACCTTTTTTATCCTCTAATTTTTGGGATGGAGTGAGGATCACAGATTAGGTGTTTGGTATATAATTATGCATGACATAAATGCTAAGTTCCCATAAAAATTGCAGATGACCAACAAATTTAGATAAGGATCTTCTTTACCTGGAGTGCACAATAATTGCTCAATGAATGAAGGAATTCCTCACTTGCGTTCTCTGTAATCATCTTAGACATCGCATCTGGATTTGGATTAAGAATCTGCAGGAAGCGACACAAGAAGTATAATTAATATTAGGCACCTGGCCCACAGAAATGCACCTGTATGCCTAAAACAACTATGTGAAGTATAATAAACTAAATAGTGCCCTACATGTAACGGTTCTAGAAATACCTGAGGTATGCATCCCACAATTCTCTCAAGTTGAATCTCATGATCTCTGCAGTATGATAGAAGATCAGATTCATGGAACTCTACCCTGTCCAGCAAAGTCTTCTTCTCCTCATCATAGATGGGTTGGCCTTTTTCATCTAAAGCATTTAAATATAAGTTTATCCAAGAAACCCTAACTGCTCTAGGATTGATATCAAGGCCATACACCTGCAAAAAGTAGTTCTGGACCAGTTAGCAAACTGCAGAAATGTTGTGCGTGAGAGCTTCCAGCAAAATGATGAAATATAAAGCATCTATGTTAAAAGAAGAAGTTGTGTATGAGTGCTTCAAAGAAAACCTTCAAAGGTAACCACTTCTCAGCTATGGCAATGGATATCCATCCATTTCCACAACCTAACTCAGCAACAGTCCTGTCCTTAAAAATAGAGTCTGGATGTCTATTAATTCCTTCATAGAAAGTGTATGACCAGTCCTCTGGAACAAAAATGCTAGGGATCACCATCATTGTCAATTTCTTTCTCCCTTGGTATCCTGCATTTAGCAAGACAGAGTCAGAGGAATACATATAGTGAAAAGAGTAGCCACTCTTTACAGTCCAACATATCTCTCTCAAGACTTAATCACATTGCAATTTTCTCTATAGGGATTGGCAGCAGAAGCATTTTATATTGCTGGTTTAATCATACTAGTAGACAAGCACATATCATTCATCAGTACTATAAGCAGTAATAATATTACTGATTATGTACCAAAATAAAGGTAGAACATTAGTTGGTTGAGAATACGTACACTGAGAGAAAAAGCAAAAAAGATGTCTATAGTAAATGTTGTACACTTCTGAAGATGAGTAAACGAAATATGGAATATGAATAGATACCAAATTTGTATGTAATCATCCTCTTACTAGAAGTGGATGAAATGGACAGGGCTAGACCCGTATACCCTCAACTGGGATAATCTACATGCAGTTCCCTGAGCTGACAAAATAACATAGGGTACTTGAACATCTTTTTTTCCTGAGAAGACTAGAATCCTCTTGAGCTGAGTAATTAACTCTTCGTTCAACTCATATTGAAAATACATCTAATTAGAAAGCAAAGAAAAATTGTACATAACCATTTTAGATATTAAAATTCATTGCACAAAGTTTCCGCTGCCTATAAAATTGACAGGAATGAAAAGATTTTCTCCATTTAACAAGGTTGTCTTTTCCTAATTTTNATGGACAGGGCTAAAAAAGATGTCTATAGTAAATGTTGTACACTTCTGAAGATGAGTAATCATCCTCTTACTAGAAGTGGATGAAATGGACAGGGCTAGACCCGTATACGCTCAACTGGGATAATCTACATGCAGTTCCCTGAGCTGACAAAATAACATAGGGTACTTGAACATCTTTTATTCCTGAGAAGACTAGAATCCTCTTGAGCTGAGTAATTAACTCTTCGTTCAACTCATATTGAAAATACATCTAATTAGAAAGCAAAGAAAAATTGTACATAACCATTTTAGATATTAAAATTCATTGCACAAAGTTTCCGCTGCCTATAAAATTGACAGGAATGAAAAGATTTTCTCCATTTAACAAGGTTGTCTTTTCCTAATTTTTACGTTTATTAACAGCAAATACAGTTTTGTCAGTTCTACGGTAAAATCCACATAAAGTGTGAAAGGCAGTAAACTAAATTTCAATGCAAGCGTCGAAGTTAAGGGGAAAATGGCAAAACTTATGCGCTGTGTTAAATGTCTTCTGTTTGAAGCACGAGATAAGGGTAGGAAATAGTGGAAATTAAAAGGAAAGGGAAAGGGCATTAAATACTGTTACTTTCACCGTTGCATCATGTAAATAACGACAAAACCAGCCGAAAAGCAAGTCGGTTATTTTTTCCCCTTTTCTTTTTCATTTTATTGGAATGCAAACCCAGGTCCTTTTCAGCATTCCAGTTATTGTGTTTTACCTTATCCGGGATCCACAGGAAACGACAAGTAGGGGGATCTTAAAAACACTGGTTGGTGGCTAAGGAAGTACTAGGAAAAAAAAAATTCCAGAAACATTATTTTCGAAGAAAAAGAAGAGTGAAGGAAATGCACTCGATTTAGCCTTCTTACTTGTAAATAGTTCTTACTCTGGTACAAACTTTCCTTCCACCTGCAGATATTCTCCTTTTCTCACTTTTCAATTTTCCGAGCAACCAAACAGGTAAACTAAAATGTCCAAAATCAAATGGCAGATGATGAAAATTGAAAATTCAGTATGATTTGGCAAGAGGAAAAGAATAGCAATCTCAATACCTTCGTACTGGTCCAAGAAAATGTCTTCGATCTGAAAATGGTAGGTGCTGAAGCACTGGTCGCGAGCTTCCTTGGTGCCAAAACGCTTCTGTATTTCCGAAAGGAAGATCCGAGCTTGGGAACGGGTATTCGGATCCTCCAGGCGCTCCAGCACCGACCGAAGAGCGCTGTATGCGGCGTCGCCGGACTGCTGGCACTGCTTCAGAAACTCCTCCACCGACCCGTACGCAGCCTTGTCCGCCATTTCCCTTGTTTCGTTCACTCTCACTGCACAGAGAAAAATTCAAGTGCTTACAGAGAAGAGTGGTCTGGATGAACTGCTGGGAATGAAGAATGTACGTTCCTATAAATATATCTTATTCATTTAATATAATATAGTATTTTTGGGAGAATTGTTTAATGACAGTTGACCAGAGAATTACATAAGACGTGGAGGAAAATGGATCGTCGGCCTCCTAAAAAAGATGGATGGAGCATATTTTCCACGTGAAAATAGTATATAATTGAAATTTTTAATTTTGTTAGAAAAGGGGAATATAGAAACTTTAATTAATTGAAAGAATTAGTACAAAAATTCCAAAAACAATGAGATATAAAAATCTTCTGTAGACGTGTATTATTTGAAAAAAGATAAAGAAAGAAAGGCGGATGCCAAAATAATAGAAACATTAGCTCATGGGTATTTCTATGATTTTTTTTCCTTTAAATTTATGTTTATAATTTCAGGTATAATTATTCATGGGCCTAAAATAATTTTATTATAGAAATAAATAAAAGAATCAAATAATATTCTTTCCGTGATTCTATGCTTTAAAAAAGAGAAAAAGTCTTTTTACATATTATATAAGATAATATCGACTATATAAAATTATATTGCGCAAAGCTTAATTGTATTATTGAGGCTATTTTTAAAGTTTATAAATTTTACATTTAAATCAAGAGTCATAGTTAAAATATTAAAAATTATATAAAAATATATTTAATGTTATTATAGTAAAAAATCTTTAAAATATACTATAAAAATTATTTAAATCCTTAAAAAAAAAAAGAAATTCTATCATGCAATATGTGGCCACACTATATTTGTCGATGTGAAAAATAATTAATTTTAATATTTAAAAATAAATAATTAAAATTAAATATTTTTACATCAATAACTACTATCAAGTTAAAAAAGTATTACATATTTCTCTATACATAAAAAATTTTATTAAAAAAATTTGAATCACTTAAATTTTCAGAAATTCAAAAATTTAATTAAAATAATTTTTTTTATAATCACTTGAGTTTTTGAATAAATAATTTTAATCTATTAATTAAACTGACTCAAATAATAATAATAATAAATTTCAGAATCCAAATAATTTTTTACTTCATTTTACTCTTTATTATATAAATAACATTTCTCTCACGTGAAGTTAAAGACTTAAAGATATGAAAGCGACGGTCTTTGCTTGACCCCAAGCCCACAATGTACCACACCAAGCTCTGAATGGCCCATAGTACCCCACTCCCTGTGGGAGACTGGAATGGATGATCACGGTAGGTGACCTAATAGTTATATTTTTCCTTCGCTAATAGACATAATCATTTGACTTGATGCCCTATGTTTTATACTATTATCATTGACAATGAAAAAATTACTCTAATATAACATAACTAATAAATATTCAGAAAAAAATTTAAAAAATAAATAAATATGCTATTATGAAATATCTTTTATCGTTTACTTTGATTCTTAATATGGTGACATCAAAAAATTTAAAAGGTACTAAAGTTTAGAGAAATATCTTTTTCACCTTAGAATAATTTGTTTCTTAAAGAGCTATTCAATCAGTGGGTTAAAGAATATACACTATTTCATGGCTGAGTTTTCAATTTCTCTGAATTTGTATTTCAAATACATTTTGCTGATAGTTTATGAAATCCTAGTTTTTTATATCAGCATGGTATTTCACAAGGTGATAAGGATTTCAATAACAACAAATAAAGTCAATTTTTATGATAGTAGCAATGTGCCGAAGAATTAGCCGGCAACAAATAACATAGGAGTTCATTTAGTAAAAACCAACTAAAAAATTAGTCTTCAAAGTATTTCTTTAATTAATACAATTTTTTACTTCTTTTTATGAGTGAGACTGATTTAGTTAATACAAAATTATTACAACTTAATTCAGCTAGAAAATGTATATACCTTTGTAAGTTATATCTTTTAAGTCTCCATACCAATATAGCTTTTAAATTGAGAACTACCAAATAATTTGTAATTGAGTGGTACTAAAATTATCTTTAAAACTTGTGAGTTTTGTGTTTAAATTTAGAATCAGAACTAAAAATATGAAAAAAAAATTGTTGAGAACTACTATTTCAATATATAATGTGTAGTTTACCAAACATTAAATCGTATGGCTGGATTATTTGCTGTGATTATGTTGCCAAACTACCATTTATTGTTGGCATTCTATTTTCATTGTTCTCAATTATATGACATTCAAACAATAAAGTTGTTTTTTACTTTCTTATTTTCATTCCTCTTGTTTTCTTTCTTCCCTTGTTTCCAAAAAAAAGTTAAAGTTATTAAGATTTTTTGGATTGAAAATTTGTAATTAAATTTATTTCTTTTGGTACAATAAAAATTTATGACAAAGAGATACTACTTTATTTTAAGGTCAGAATATGCCATGTACCTAATCAGGACTTATCGTAATTCTTATGAATTGCCTATCAAAAAGAGATAGCTTGCAATGAGATTCGAACATAGACATTATAAGTGAAGTAATTTAATTCTTACCAGTTAAACTAACCATTGTTGGCTAAATTAAACATATATTAACAATCAATTTTAATATATATTTAAGTTTATGTTTGATTCTTGTTAGCGAATAAAATTAAAAGAAGAATTATAAAAAATAATGTTACTCATGTTACAAAAAACTTATTAAATCTCACATATATAAATTGGTTAATTATTTAATATTATAAAATGGTATCAATACCATAAATATAATTAATTACTGAAATGATTTACACAATGTAATTTACTAGACTTACATATGCGTTAGTGAAAACAAACAACACAAATTATTTTAATTAGTAATTTATACTTGTGAGTATTAAATAACTAGTCATATAAATAAAATTAAATTTGAGCTGTTTAAAAAGATAATTAATTAAATTCTGTTAAATTTGTAAGGTTCAAATTTAAGTAAATAGTTTGGTGAAAGGAAAAAAAAAAAAACAATGCATCTATCATTACTGATTTTGGTAAAACTTTTTTTTTCAAAAACAGATCTCTTCCTCCCCAAGAAAATTAAGATAAATGAAATAGGTGCGTCGATTCCCACGCTTGAATCAGTGTATGTGCGCGCGCGCGCGCGGAGGGGGCTGTTTGGCACACCTTTCACTCGTGAAGACTCCAATAACTAAACCACCCTGTATAAATAGCGGTATCAGGTATCGGGAATGTTTTTCTCACTACCTCGTATGCCTTGATTTCCGTGCCGCAAATAATAGCGGTGGCCATGGAAAAACGACACCAAACCTCGCAGTCGCAGTTAGGGTTTCACATACTCGAACTCCCAGTTCAGATTCTCTATGACATACTCGCAAAGCTCCCCGTTTGGTCCATCTTCTGCTGCCGTTGCGTCTGCAAAACCTTTCGCAAACTCGTCACTGATACATACTTCGCGAACCTCTATATCTCCAGAGCCCCCACATCCTTCGTTGTGGTCACCAAGCAGCTTCGTCTCTTCTGGATTGAATGCTACTCTGGACCTCACTGTTTAAACCCTGCTTCCTCTTCTGCATCTCGTTTTGCTGAGGTAGGTAACCCATCTTCCTCTGAAACGTTAGGGAGTGGAATTGATCAAATTGGGAATCAGAATGATGGGCTTGAAGAGAAATACACCAAAAGGTATATTAGACTTGAGATTAATATGAAATTGGTGAATTCCTGTAATGGGTTTTTGTGCTTGTACCATTCTGATATGGAAAAGAGGAATCTTTACTACCTTTGCAACCCAATTTTGGGTGAGTTTGTGATGCTTCCCCCTCCTCCAAGTGATGGCCATCAATTTCTGGGCTTTTCTGCTTTTGGGTATGATCCCAAGAGTAAGAAGTACAAAATCCTTCAATTGGTGCAGAAATTGGATAAAGTTGTGGGTGAATTGTACACATTGGGGGAGAACTCATGGAGGGTAATTGAGGAAAATGCTGCTTCTGCAAAGCCTAAAAGTTCCTTTCAGCCATCAGTGAATGGTGCTCTTCATTGGGTTACTGATAGCTCCAAGAGTTCTGAATTGATATATTCGTTTGATCTGCACACTGACGAGTTCAAACCTGTGGCACCGCCAAGTCACTTAGATGTGAAGAAAATCTCGTGGAGCAGTGTTGGAGTGTTAGAAGGTTGTTTGTGCTTGTGTTGTGTTTCTGAGGGTGCTCTGTTTGAGGCGTGGTTGATGAAAGAGTATGGCACAAAGGAGTCTTGGACTCAGAAATTTACCATTGACATCAACTCTTACTGCGGATTGAGGATTGAAGAGAAGCATAGACCAATTGGCTTTACGAGCTACGGCGACATGTGGCTGAAATGTGATTCGGATTCATGCTCTATGGTTTCTTATAGTCCTAAAAGAGCTAGCTTTAAAGTCATTGACACTGGTGCCATACCAAGGTTTAATGCTACTCCTCATATTTTGAGCTTTGTTTCACTTAGGGAGATTGTTGATTTTAGGACTACAGATCTCAAACTCGAGATAATAAAACCAAATAAGAACTGATGCCTTAGGACTCAACATTTTGTTTAAACTTGATGGTACAAATGAATATCAATAAATTGCTTGCATTTATATTATTGTTATTCTCCTTGCTTTCTGATGATAATCCTTGATATTCTCTCTCTTTCGTGTGTTATAGAGTAAGGTATCAAAGCGATGTTTGAATGGTGATTTTGCATAATTTAGGAGAGGAATTCCCCTTTTTAGCGTGTATCTAGGGTCTTTTGTTTAATAATCCAGTGGCTTCTTCATCTTTTCATTCTGCAATTATTTGTTTATTAATATCCATTTTAAATTAAAGCCTTTGATGAATGTTTCAATTTAGCGTGTGCTAAAGAAGAAGTCATTACTTTAAAATTGGTGCACCATGCTTTTCTCCAATTAGCAAATATTGCAATCCAGAAAGATAGAGCTCAATATGCCATACCACATGGGTTAAGCAATTTATAACAGCTTAGAATTAAACTTTTTTAATGAAGCCATGTAATTATGGATATATATTCACTCTGACTTTTCAGTTCAATAAAATTTTCTAAGAATCTTATGTATTTCTTATACCTCACAAATTTTGCTGTGAAAGTGATCTAGCCAAAACCTGGGCATGGAAGAAGGTTCTTTTAAAATATTACGCAACATTTTGTTAGAAGTTTCATTGAAGAACTCTTTATGTAGCTACCAGTTCCAAGTTAACTATAAGTAAGTAGTGAGTCGTGTTAAGGACAGTAAAAATGGCATTGACAGGCCTCTTGCTTAAACTGTCCAGGTGGGTACAGGTTCTGTTTGCAGAACGACTGTTCCTGTGCCTTGCTTCTGTCTTTTCGTTACGGATGGACCTCTTTTGCAGAAATAATTAGTGCACACTAATAACAGCCATTTTTGTTAGAGTTGGAAAAAATCGAGTGAAAAAAAAAAGGTTTAAATGTACTGTTTGATGAATTTTAAATCAGATTTTTATAATTTTTTTTTTCTTATTTAGTGTTCTTATAATTAGAATTTTTTTTAATTGGATCATTGCCGTTAATAACTTTGTCAATTTAATGCTCACATAACAAATGACTTGTTTATGTAGCAATAAAAGAATATGACGTAACGCCAAAGTGGCATAAAAATTATCATCTCATCATCTTTACCAACTTCAAACTTCAAGAGAAGATGATGAGGTAACAATTTTTGTGTCACCTTGACGTCACGTCAACTTCTTTTATTACCATGTAGACAAGTCGTTCGCCATGTGAATACTAAACTAATAGAATTATAACTAGGAGTGATAAATGAACAAAATTAAAAAAAATTTAAACTATAAAGATCCTAAAAGAGAAAAAAAAAAAAATTATAAGGACATGATTTAAAATTCGTCAAAATAATAAAGACCTGTAATACATTTAAAAAAATATATATGTAATTTAAATGATCCACTGAACCAGTGTAAAAAGAACCTTAAGACCAAGGGAAAAAAAAAAGAAGGCTTTGCTCCAGCTACGAGCCTAAGAACATGGATCTTACGCTTGGTTCNAAGGCTTTGCTCCAGCGACGAGCCTAAGAACATGGATCTTACGCTTGGTTCAGATATAGAAGCTTATGGTTAGAGAGCTATATACAGGCTTTCTTTCTTAGCTTGTAGATGGGACCTTTTGGAGTAACTTTTTTGGCAACGAAGTTAAGATTTCTTGTTTCTATTCAGTACACGCCTTTCTACGCGTGATTCCACTAAGAATATGGCAAAAGGATTTCTCGTTCTGCCACAAGTACAACAACCGGAATAGGAGAAGCACATCTTAGTTTTCATAGGTGAAGTATTTACCGGTGCCTATCTCATCGTGTCAAAACAGAGAAATGGCAGAATCATTAGTTGACAAGTTCGGTAGTTCTTGGTGTCTTCACTTGCATAATGCATCCTGTGTCATTTTGCAGCTGCTGCTAGAAGAATTAAGTTTCATGACCTAGACCAAACTCATCATGATGGAACCACATTCAACAACGTCAGTATTTTCTCTAACGAGAAAGAGAAATGAAGACAAGCCACTCCTGCACGCAATGTAATTCCGGTGCTGATTGGCCAGTACCTAAATTTCTCGCTCATAATTTTGATGCCTCACTATATACTGTCAATGTAGTAGTGCAAGCAAATTAATCAAGACAACCGATGATAACAACTAAGCACCTCAATTGCACATACGCTATCGAGCCATAACATGTAAGTAATCTGCCGAAATAAAAATACAATTTGATGAAGGTTATAACCAACCCGACTTCAGTATGAATTTTTTACATTCAAAGCTGCAAGTTTGATGACAACTGAAAGCTTATTATAAAACACTAAAAGAAGGAAAGTGATGCCAGAGTCCCACAGTTTTTAGTTCTCCCAAGCATCCACCTGCAAAAGGAACGTACTTGTAAGCAATTTGCAGAAATGAAATACTTTCTGAATGGATTTCAGAGAAAAGGTGGAAAAGATGCAATAGCGCTTTGCTTGTTTTTTGTTGCAATCACCAGTTCCTTCAAACTTCTCACTCTTTCAGAAAACAACCCCTCCTTTTTTATTTTTCCAGCTAAGTATCTCCATCTCATTCTTATGTAGCACAAAATTACATATGTGAATTAAATTACAATAGTAATATATGCACATAATAGTATGGTTCAATCTAAACTAGTGTTAAACTGTCGGAGGAAAATCTTCATCTCATAGCTACAATGACATGATATAAATTCTTAGTTTCATTATCCTTGCACATCCATACTCTAGTGCGTCAAATAAACAATCTTGTTTCCACTTATATTGATGTGATTCTCAACGATGCAATAATCTATTCAAATTGACAGAAACAAACCAAATCTTTTGCAGCGATGAAGCATTTAACCAATAGAAGATTATAATCATGAAAGTAGAAGAAAGAGCCACCTAAATTATCTTCCTATCACAATATCTGACTAATTAAAAACGCAGTAAGCATCCGTTAGCTCTTGTCAACATATAAACTTTGTGGCAGAGGAATCAATCTTTACATCAATTTCATGAATGAAAAGAGTAATAAATATACACACTTTGCCTCTTGGCTAAACCACCTAAGCAGAAAAAAAGTAAACATACCCGAATTCAATGCTTGCTAATGTGTACCTAAGCATATCTATCCCTTTCCAATTTGCAAATGATCTAAGGAACAATCTCACAACACTCTTAGGATATTTAGGAGACTTCCAAGCAGTAAGATTTCAATTGGCAATTGAGAAAGAGAAAAGCATGAAACTTTATTCTCGATCCATATGAAGGCGCCCTCTCAGAGAACTTTCCACAATTAATATTAACTAAGGCGTGCATAATATGTTCACCAAAATAGCAAAGCACCAGTGAGGGTTGCTCAACATTCCAGCATCAGTTCAGCGGTTTAAAAAAATAAAAAAACTATTATTCACTATTCAGCACCCCTCTTCAAATAATCTAAGAAACCGGATTCTATCCACCATTTTGTTTCCCTATAAATAAGAACTTTAAATCCATATTTTGAAAGAACAATTAAAATTCCATAAATTTTCCGGGTAAAATTTAGGCAAACAGAAATTTTTCTTTTTCTCTTTGAAAATAAACATCAATAGAACACGCATTTTGAAGAGATTTGGGGATTGGACCCACCTGGGCATTTCCATATCATCGATGATCAGTGAGAAGCGTGAGAAGAAGATGAAGAGTGAGAGTGGTGAGAAGAAGGAGCGTAAAGCCTATTGTAGACTTGTTCACCAACAACGTAGATGCTGAAGGCCACAAGGGCGATGCCGAGTCCAGGTGTGGCGTGTCGAAGTTGATTCGTCAGCATCGGGTGCTTCCTCCACCCGTCCCTTCTCCTGAAGAATTCTCCGGTGTGCCCCTTCGCCATTTTTCTCTCTGTCTTCACTGCTTTTCTCTCTCTTTCTCTGTGTGTTCGTCCTCGTCTCCTTCAAGAGATTTCTTTCAGATGAGCTACTTGGATTGGGGCTATTGATTGTGTGTAAACTTGGGCTGCATTATGGGCTCAGCCCAATGGTAGGTTTTATGTATTTATTGGGCTCGGTTGAATAATGGGTTTCTGTAAATAATAATGATAAAAAAAATTCCAGCCAAAAAAAAAAAGAGTATTCACCAAAAATAGAATGTGAAATTTCATTTCTCAACTAGTCAAAATTGATTCTAAAGAGAATTTTGATTTCAATTTCCAAGTGGTTCAAATTTCATTTTTCATATTTACTAAATGAATGAAATTTTGAATTCCACTAAAATTTCATCTATCAATAAAAAATTTCTAATTTTATGTGCTATAAAAAATGAAAAATTTAGACAGTAGGAACTAACCAAAAGCTAGGAGAAGTAGTTAAAAAAAGAAAGAAATAAAAGGCAATTACCAATTATATGTGGTCTAACAGCAGTTGCTGTTGAATGCATTTTTTATTTTTTCTGAAGCACTTTACGGCATCTTCTTTAATCTTAAAAATTAGAGCAGTTTGGCATTAGGAATTCAATCGCTACCTTATTTATTGGCACTGATAACTAAAAATCGTAAATCAATATCAATTAATGNTTTATTTTTTCTGAAGCACTTTACAGCATCTTCTTTAATCTTAAAAATTAGAGCAGTTTGGCATTAGGAATTCAATCGCTACCTTATTTATTGGCACTGATAACTAAAAATCGTAAATCAATATCAATTAATGAGGTTTGATGAATGGATTAATTAATTATTGAAACTTATTGTTGTTATATTTATTTATTTTTTAAATATATTCACAGTCGTTACTGACTAATCACACCTTAAAATATGCATGTGATGATAAAGATGAATTTATTGCAAATAGAAAATGAGCAGTCTCGCATTGAGAATGAGAAGATTAAAAGCATCTTCGCTCTTTACTAAAATGGACTTATTGTCACATTTTTTAAGTTTTTTGTCTCTTCCTTTTCCATATATGCTATGCGCCTCAGAGGATTATGGGCTTCTTCGTCAGTCATCTGTGTTCCAACTGTGTATGTCTGTGTTGGAGGCGAACACAGTGGGTGAGAGATGGTAGTTATTCAAGCTCCTGTAGTGGACATTGGGTTCTCTTCTTCCCCTTCTTTTTCTCGTTTGGCCTTCCCAGTAAGTGTCCAATTCTGTGAGAAATCCGTCACTCATTTCCCACCCTCCAGGCTCCGATATAGAGGCAAGTCAATGCCTTTTTTTGATTCACTCACTGCTTGGTTGCTGAGAAAATAAAGACTTGAGCAGAAACCAAATGCTGTGGATTTTCAATTGAAAATTTTCTTTGGGTCGCTGTATTGATTGCAAAGTTGTTCAATTGGTTTCTTTCTTTTCTACTGCTATTGTTCTTTCTCTTCCTTGCCATTTCTATGTTGTAATTGTGGTTGACTAGTGTTGCCAGGTTATAAAACTGATTTAAAGAAAAATGGTAGAATTGGAAAGTCAAGGGTCACTGTATGCTCTGCAGAAGCTGGGGAAGTAAGTGCTTGGACTTTTTTCTTTCCACACATTGTTTGTGAAGAGGAAGGGGCTGCAAAATTGTAACCACTTGTATTGTAAATACTATTAATTATACTGAGATTGTTCCACAGGAGTCACATATTGTGAGAGAGAGAAGTGTCTCGGTTGTCCTACTGGCTGGTGGGAAGGGCAAGAGGATGGGAGTGAGTTTTCTATGTTTCATTAACTATTGATTTGAGAAGGAATTTGAAATTGATTGAACGTTCCAGTTCTTCTTACATGTATCCTTCAATATCACCTTATTGTGGCTGTAATTTTTGGAGAGAACTGATGATTTTGTTTATGTTTATCCTGAATTGCCAAATCTTCATTAGTTTCTATGTTTAATTAGTTTCTCACCTTCCTGATGATTGCTTATCGCGATCCTGCAAATAGGCTAGCATGCCAAAGCAGTATCTTCCGCTTTTAGGTCAACCAATTGCATTGTATAGGTAATGGCTACTACTCAACTCACTTCTTATATGTTTGTGGGATAGGGTGCACTGTTGTAGTTGAACACAATGTCAACAATTACACCAAATAGGTAGTCATGATAACAATATATGAATGCTTTCTTTGGACATTCCCGGAGACTGCATAATGAATTAATGTTCGTAACTGGGGCCATATGGTTGGAATTTCCTTTTGAAAAGTAAGATTTGATTTCTGACTATCAGTATTGAGTTTGTTGAGAAAAGACAAGAGTTTACATGAACTAATTCTTGAGAATACTATGCGATGATATTCTTGGTGCTAAGATGCTGACTCTAAGGAACACATTGTGGCATCTCTACTCATGTGTGTTATATCCTGTTTCATTTCTTAGCAATTTAATTATATGCCAATCCTGTGCAGTTTCTACACTTTCTCTCGCATGGTTGAAGTGAAAGAGATCATTGTGGTTTGTGATCCTTCATACAAGGATGTTTTTGAAGGTCTTTTTATCTGTTTCTCTCTAACCATCAACCCCACCCACCCCCCTCCCTTTTCCCTTTCTGTGTGCATTTTCTTTTGGTTTCTATTGTAAAACACACATTTTCCTCCTGGTCATTATTTAGCTTTTCTCCCAGATGCCAAAGAAAACAACCAAGCTGAACTTAAATTTGCGCTGCCTGGAAAGGAAAGACAGGATTCTGTTTACAGTGGACTTCAGGAATGTGTAGTTTCTTTCTCCCCTTAATCTTAACTAAGAATAATGTTATCACATTCTCTGACTCTTCTTTACTATAATTTTTTTCTCTAATGTTGTGGCAGGTGTTTCTTTTATTTCTTAGCTCTTTTTAAAATTTTTCCCAAACAATGATAATTAGTCTACGAGCAGCATAACATAATGAAAGTTAATTAGGCATGAGCAATTGGACATGTATTTGGGAAACCAAGATCCAGCTAGTTGATTAAGGTTTTAACTTAAACTACAAATGGAAAGTTTCAGTCCTCTCTCTCTCTCTGTTTATTTTATTTATTTATTTATTTTTTTTTGGGTGCTCGTGGTACTTATACTAGTTTAGCCTTTCAACGTTATATGTTAAATGCTCTTTCTTTCTACAGGCTATTGATCTCAACTCTGAGCTTGTTTGCATTCATGATTCTGCTAGACCTCTGGTATCAACAGAAGATGTGAAAAAGGTTGTGGTTGAATAAATTTGTTCTGTACAAGTTATTAGTTAATCTATTGTTTTTCATGTTTCTTAAAGTTACAATTCATAAAGCAAAGTCAACACTGTTGTGTTTGTTTCTGTGAGAGTGAGACACAGAAGTTATGTCAATATGCAGCAGTGATTCTGTCTTGGAAATATCAACCATATGTTTATGTTCATAGACCTTAAATGCATGCTATGTCTGATTTGTTTACTGCACTTTTAAGTTCTTATAAACATTGATTCCTTCATACCCCTTCCCAACTTCTTTTAATCTATTTAGTATTCATATAAGAGGATGATTAGAATGGTCCCTTATCTTCTGTTTTAGGTCCTTATTGATGGATTGTTGATTGGAGCTTCAGTTCTAGGTGTTCCTGCGAAGGCCACAATCAAAGAGGTATGCACTAGTCTCCATTATACCACTTCCCTCACAATTATTTTAGGTGACTGATGAATTGAATATCCCCCTTTTTCTCTTTGTCTGCATATTAGGCAATAGTTTTTAGACATAAACTTGAACACAAATTTTTGAGACAATGTAATTATGCAAGAACTATCATCTATATTCACTCCTGTTAACAGTGCATCATAACTCAGAGTTTCTGATGATCAGCTTGATTAAAATTAATTCAAAAGCATATGCTTTAGTACCCTAAATATTCAACTTTGAAATAACTAACTTGATGCTTTTCAACAAGTTATATTTATTTTTTAACTTCAAATCATCTTTCCTATTTCTTTTCTTTTCTTTTCCCACCTTTCTCTTCTCCTGCTAAACGAAGTTTGGTTCAAATTAAAGTTCAAAAATTATGTAGAGATTGAATTCAATTGTTTCCTTCACAGTTATGTAACTGCTGTACAACTACTGGAAGTTTTTATTTCATTCAACATGCTTGATTTCTCCCAACTGCTGCATTGTTGTGTACTTAATAGAATTAAATCAAGTAATAGTAACTTTATTCTGTGATTAGGCACTTGCATGCATGTCATAGCATCCTTTTGAATTGCAATGCGAGGAGCATTACAGGTTCTTCCACATTGCTTATGCTTCTTAGAAGTGTTAGTGTATTATACAGATCCAGTTCTAGAATAAATTCACGTACATTATTATGATGTTAAACGCAATTTCTTTCATTTGTTGACGTCAACAAAGGTCAAGCTTACACTGAATCAGCCTTCACATTTCATTTGTTCAGTAGTAAATATTTTCTCTCTTATAATGGATTATGAAAAGTAGTGAAGTTTGTCTACCCCTCTTTCTGCAGGCAAACAGTGAATCCTTTGTAGTTCGGACACTGGACAGGAAAACACTATGGGAGATGCAGACCCCGCAGGTTAGCTTTGCGAACTAATATATATCTTCTTTATGGTTGAGAAGTACTTCAAGCAAACTATTTAGCAGGTTGCCTATATTTTGATCTACAGGTTATCAAGCCTGAGTTGCTGAAAAAAGGTTTTGAGCTTGTAAATAGGTAATTACTATTTCTTATGCATCATAACATATGTGAATAGCTGTACACTTTAAACAAATGCATCTTCTAACAGTCAATATTGAACTCAAGTATATATAGAAAGAGTATACCATTATGCTATTTATAAACCAAAGAGTTGTGCAGGCTCAGCCATAATTACATTGGAATATACCCTACCAACCCGAGATATTTAGGTTTAATTTCTTATACTTACCACTACTTTTCTCATATTTTTTATTATTATGGCCTAGTTTAATTTAATCTACATTTTACAGTTTTAACTAAATCCACACCTAAACTTTTTCTGAACGATTCAGATTTCACTATGTACCACAAATGTGAGAAATGGTGAGGATTTGATGGATGGTTTATTATTTCTCGTTCGGTTTACTTCTTTACAACAATTATGATGGATCATTCCATGTAATGAACTTTTTTGTCTTATCCTTCAGAATCTAACTAGTATTTTATATGCAACCTTACAGAGAAGGTCTTGAAGTTACTGATGACGTGTCTATTGTAGAGTACCTTAAACATCCTGTTTACATTACTGAAGGATCTTACACAAACATCAAGGTAGTCTGAATTCCCACTATAACTTTCCTTCTCTTTGTTGTAAAATGTTTGGTCAATTATTATCTGGCCTTGTTTTGTAACTTCACCTTCTTGAAGCATCTGGGGAACTGTTTTGCAGGTCACTACGCCTGATGACTTGTTACTGGCAGAGAGAATATTGCATATAAATGCGGGAGAGTCTACTTAATAAACACTTCATTGTTTTTGCCATAGTTCACCTTCAAAAACATTTTTCTCTTTCAATTTTATGAGATTTTCCAGAATACATAAGCTTTGATCCTGCAAATCTTGTATCAAGGAGAGAAAACCATACACAAATCATTGAAGCTGAGGCATCGAGATTCATTTCTACTAATGTTGGGCCACTTGCTTCCCATTTTTTAGTTTTGGTTGCATTTAGACCATCTGTAGAACAACAGTGAGTTTTTTACCAAAAAAAAAAAAAAAGCAAATAAAATTGGCCAGCATTCTTGTGTGTTGCGATTGTAGTTCTCAAGGAAATATGGAATTTTATAAGCAACGTTCAAGAAAGGTCACCGTTTTAGCTCCAAAAAATATAATAAAATAGAAAAAGAAGAAACAAAGAAACAGAAAAGAAGCATATGAAACACTAAAGTGGCCAGTGGCCACCACAACCTCTAGTAGCTTTTATTGGAACTTGATACAGATTCTAATCTAAACACATTGCCTTCTTTCTTTTTTTTTTTTTTTTTTCATTTTTCTGTTATAGATACAAAGCCACACTTTGTCGCATAGCTATCCTGGGCGATCACTTATGTAAGTCACTAACAACAGTTTACCAACAGATTTGAAAGTTAACTTTTTTCATTGGAGACTGAAATTTGGACTCATAAAGTAAGCAGAACAAAACAATTTCGAAACTGGAGAAAGGAAGCTAGAAAGCTTTCATTGTCCCTCTTTATTAATTCCATAAATAAAGGATGGAGCAAAAGGAACACAGTAGCTGAACCAAATTACCTTTACATTTCTCACTCACATCCTTGAAGAATCGCTCAAATAAGGGAAAAAAGACAAAAAAAATGAAGAAAAGAAAGTGTATACTCAGAACTTGTACTGGACAAATCTCCTTTATCTTCCAGACTCCTTTTTCTTTGACTTACCACACTCCCCAAACAATGGAAAACGTCCAACTTTACGTGCTCCAACAGGGGTACCTTTTACCTGTTCGCAATAGAATTTGATGGGTTTATTCAGAGCCAAACAGAATCTTTTCATTAAGAAACAAAAAACAATGGACAAGGTATAACAACATACCTTTACCCTTCTACGCTTAGAGTTATTCCAACACAAAAATCCACTACATCCTCCAGGTCCTGTACTTGATTCATATCCCCTACAGAAATAATGGCAGTAAATGAGATGAAAAAAAAACATTCAAAAGTGAACAAATCATCACATCAACCATGTGATTACCAAACTGCAGGGAAATTATATTTAGATTATTGAGCTTAAGTAATTAAAATCAAGTATTACAACTATGCTATTCCTTAGGATAGCAATTCTCCTGGAATGCCAAACTGTAGTCTGTGGTCAACTTATTTCCAAGGGGCCTCTAACATTAAAAGTTTAGAGCACATATTTCATCATTTGGATAATTGATTTAGCCATGAGTGAAATAATTTGCAGAGTGGTTAATGAGACAGAACAACAGAATAGGAAAGATATTGATACCGGTTTTTCAGTTGTTAGGAGTCAGTTGCTATTATGATTTGTGTGTATGTATATATGCACGTAGTCCTATGAGATTTTTGTGTTCAAGAAACAGATAGCAAAGCAACAATTCAAAGTACCAACATCATGCATGTCAAACCATAAAAAGTTTCATCGAAGTACCTCTAAGACCAAAGGGTAACTACAAAAAAAAATTGTAGCGTTTTTACTCTTATAATTTAGACCCAATATTACGATTCAAATGCCATGTTTTAGAAGCATTTCCATATAAGTTGTTGATGACAAATTTCAATACGATAGGCTCAGTAAAGCAGAAGTTAAAACAAAAAACTATGCACACTTTCCCTTTACAATGAAGCTAATGAAATCTTTTTAAAAAATTTCTTGGAATATCAACTATAGTTTAATCAAAATCAACGAGTCATATATACAGGAGAGGCCATTGCAAATGGCCATGGTAATAAATTGTCAAATTGAAGAAAGACTTACCGATTGTCTTTGCTGGAATTGGTTGCTAAACTGCTATCATGCAATAAACTTGGGGACATGGGATAACGATCAGCCCTTCTACCAACCTGATCCTTCTGTAGGACCCTACCATTTTTAACTTTCAAAACTTTGAGTTCATGATTGAGTTCATCTTCCCAATGCTGAGAGGAAAACCTTGTTGAGTCCATGGACTCCATCTGGTCTTTATAATAGATACCCTCCTGAGGCAGGACTTGATTCCTCACGGGTCTCAAACGACTCAATGATCCCGGAGAACCTTTTTCTACAGCCTGTAACCATGCTGTTTCCAGCCTCTGCTCACGGATAATGGATTCAATTCTCTGCATTGGAAGATCCTGTCTCCTCTCTCTCAGACCATTGCCTTCAGCCGGTACATCTGATGAATCGGTGGTAGATGGAAAGTTTCCATCAAGCAATGGAGGAAAATTAGAATAAGCTTCTGTTCCATTCGTATGACCTCCTCTTTGTTCCTTTTCACTTGCCATTGTTGACTCTGCTTGCTTTAGTCCTGGTAGATTGACCTGATTTTCACCCTCACCATCTGGCAAGTGGACAATTCTGACCTCCACATTGCGTCTAAGAACCATTTCTATGGAGTTTGTAATACTGCTTAGAAACCTTTCCGCCCTAAGTTTAATATCTCCATCCCCAAATGCAACATATGCAACCAGAACACCTGCAACAAGAACCACATTAGGAGAGAAAAGAGAGATTTCTAAAGATATATGGGAAAAGCATACAAGAAAAGAGAGATTAACTTTAAGTAATAAGATGCAAAAGAGTAGCACCAATTGGAAAAAGATTAGCACTTTCAGCAAAGATGATCGGAAACAACAATGAATAAGTGGGTGTCTGGTATTAGCTTCCTTATAGACTTTAAATACCATAGCTGAAAAAAGTATCTGGTATCTAGTTATTTAAAAGTAAACAAATTGTCACATTTGGGATTGTCAGATAATGCTTCTAAATTCTCTTGTTAAAAACTTGTTTGCAAGAATCTTATCAGCTTACCTTCCACTTCACATATGGACACAAGCTTTCCATGATTGTATAGCAGCTGCCTCAAAGTCTTTGAGTGACACCTCCCAATGCAACGTGCCCAGATATCAAATAACTTTCCCGAATCTACACATCTAAACATCATATTTCCAACCAGATCATCACATGAAACAGGTGTGACACCATCATCTCTAAGTGGACTATTTGACGGCTTTGAATTCAAGCTGAGACCATCAAACTTTGATGATATATCCCTTTGATGGCTGGGATTGCTATTTACTACTTTGTGCAGGAATGCAGGGGATGTTGACTTTCGAGGCATATATTGAATATCTGACTTCTGCTTGGAAACAGTAACTTCTCTTGAAGCACTTGATGGATCATCTTCAGTTGTCTTGGAGCTCTGCCTCCTGCTGCTGCCCGACTGAGTAAGATCTGGAGAAGGCATTGAACCAAGCTGCAAAAGAGTTGCTGTGAACCATGTTGAGCGTTCACTGGAAGTTCTTAACTGCTTCTCAGCCTCTGAGAGAAGCTTCAAAGCATGCTTTAACCTCTCCAACTCTGATTCATTCACTAAGCATGAAAGCCAATAGTGTATCTCAATAATCAATCAGGTATTGTAGTGTTCTCATGATTGTAATACAAATATGCCAGTCAGAAGGGGTACAGAGCACTCAGAAAGAGAGGGGAGGGAGCTGTAAAATGCATTTAACTCGTAACATCTACCATGGCAAGCAATAAGCAAAAACATGGAATTAGGCTAAACTAGCATTGTTGAAAATGCATTCAACCTGGGGACTTTTTTCTTATTGGCATGTTTGTTTGACAAATTATTCCACCTGACAATTTTGAACCTAAATCAAACACAAGGTAAAATAACACCATGATATTTAGGAATGAGAATCTGGCACTGCTAATAAAATAGTACACAGCCACCTCTATAGGTTTTCTTGCAATACTTAACTTAGACAACAAAATGGTAATATTTAAAGCATTAAATCTTTAAGCTCATAACATAAAAGTATCATGTGGCAACAATACACTCTTACTAGTTAATGACATAAATATATAGTATCTACTACTTTTCCAATAATAACTCCATTACTCATGTGTGCCTAAATTCTTACTGATCTCGATGACAGTCAAATGAGTTTTTTTAACTCCAAAGTTTTGCTTGAGAAAGGACAATGCACTAAATAACACCCCACATGTCTTGATGTTCATAGAATTGTCAGCATGTAAACACCAAATTATGATAAAGGATGAAGATGAAAATCACATCAAGATTGAAATGGGGATAGTACTTACAACTTCGTCCCCCAAAGAATGAATCACCAGGTTTGGCTTCAATGACAGTATATGACCCAGCAATGATGTCCATAATGAGGCTAGCCAGTTGAGACATCAAAACCATTGGATCAACTCCAGAGTCCATCAATTCTCGGGCTCTTTTCACTGTTTCTGCAGTGTCTGATGACATTGCTAACTCCAAAAGTTCCAGTAACTTTTCATCTGAAACTACACCTACCTGTTGCAGATAATACACAGCATTATTAAGCTTGAATAAGATATGCACATGATCAAACAAAATAGAATGCTGTGTCAAAGAATAATAGCCACAGCAAACTCACTAGTTCATTGACAAGAGATGTAGTAATTCTTTTTCCCAGCAAACTCAGCTGTTCTAACATAGTTTCTGCATCTCGAAGTGAACCATCTGCATTCATAGCAATAAGGTCCAGTGCATCTGTTTCAACATCCAAATTCTCCTCAGCAGATATTTTCCTCAACCTCGCCACAATATCCCCATCTTTAATTTTGTTAAAAAGGTACTTCTGGCATCGAGATTGTATTGTTCGTGGCACGTTGTCGGGGTCTGTTGTTATAAATATGAAGACAACACGCTGTGGTGGTTCTTCAAGAAACTTGAGAAATGCCAGCCATGTCTTTGAGGGTAGCAAGTGACACTCATCAATAACAAAAACCATATACCGTGAGGAGGCTGACGAAGACCCTACTGATAATTTTTTCAATATATATCTAACTCTATCTATCCCTTTCTTATTGGTTCCATCAACTTCCAACAGACCCCTGCTCTTGTTAGAAACAAAATCAGTACATTCCCTGCAGTAGCTGCAAGGCTTACTGTCATCAGGAGCCAGACAATTCAAGGCAGCAGCAAAAATCCTGGCTGTTGATGTTTTACCAGTCCCCCGGGGACCTTGGAAAAGATAAACTGGAGCAATTCGTCCCCTTGAAACAGCACTTAAAAGTGACTGGACAACTATATTCTGCCCAATCAATTCACCAAAGAACATAGGCTTATACTTTTGACTGAAACTCCTAGCATTTTCTGGTGTGCCTTCCTCATCCCCTTCCCCATTGAGAGCAACAATCTCCAATCCTTCTTGACTCCTACAACTTGATGACCACCTTCTCCCATCCAACCGGCTTAAACCCTCAAGATCAAGCTCCCCAAAATTTGTAGAAAGTTCGTCATCACTCTGTCCAGTTCCTAGGGATGACCCTCCTCTAACATCCCCACTGTTAGTAAGCAATGGCAGAACACCTTGAGCACTCCTTGAAGAAATTCTTCGCTTGTTGGAAGTTGATAATGATCTCCGGTGTCTAGGATAGATAGTTTGACTTCCACAGAGAATGCTACTTCCCTTCCTCCTTAAAGTGTCTGAAAGAGAAGGAGAGTAACAACTCCCACACATCCCTCTATGTTTTGGTGTCCTTTTTGACCAATAGCAAGGAATCCCACATCCCTGTCGGCCGGGCAAATCTAAATGATCATCTACCTCATCATCACCATCATTCACTGAGGTTGTTGTGCCATCCCAGGATCCAACGGTACTAGGATTATAGTGACCATACCTATTATAAGAACTAGTTGACAATGCAGGGGTACTATAAGAATAAGAAGAGTCCTCTTTTCGACTGGTTCTCAAAAACTTAGAGGAATTTCGAGACCAATTCTTATGCTTTAGTTTCAAAAGCAAAGGAGAGGCCCCAGAAATTCTCCTTAAATCCTCAGAATTAGAGTAATCTTCAGTATCATCAGATTGCTCAACTGAGTCATCCCGGCTAAAAGCCATTGAAGGATGCCCCTCTAGAAAAGTTTTGGAATTTACTACCTTCCTAGCTAGATTGGTTTCTCGTTGTTGATATTTAGTTAAAATATCCAAATGGGTGTTAGTTTTCTTACTCTTTTTCTTAATGCCCAGTCCTCTTCTGGCTGATGGTGTCCCCAACGAAACAAGATTTGCATCTCTACAACGGATGATGGAAGAACGAGTCCCACCACCCCCCAAGTAAGTATCGCTCTTTGAATCACAGCCATTGCGAGCATCACTGAGGCTATCCTCGAAGCTCCCCAGAAGAGAAGAAGATCCATCATTGCCACCAGGATCTTCTTCATCTTCTTCTTCTTCATAGTCTTCATTGTTTTTGGCCCTTCCACTCTTCTCGCTCGACGATTTGTAGTTCTTCCAATTGTACAAGAACACCCTCTTCTCTTTCCCATTGTTGTTGTTATTGTTTCCATTTTGCAGAGAGAACTGAGAATCATGTTGGGAATTGCCATTGAACCTTTTACTGTCATTCTCCAAGTTATTCCTCCATGCAGAAGTAGAAGCAGCTGCCACAGATCTTGAGGAGCTAAGTGGTGACTTCCAGGAAGAGGTTGTACCAGGATCCCTTAATACACGAGCAGCTTTACGAATTTGAGTGAGCTCCTTCTTCAAGTGGAGCCTGCTTGGATCAGAAACTCGCATTTCTGACATTTTTGCTTACTGGGGTGGTGGACCTTATTGGAGCTCAAGCTGAATCCTTCAGAATCAAAAACCCAGAAAAAATGAGACCCATTTACAGTTATTTACAATATCCACATTCCCATTTGAGGATTATAGATAAAAAATGTATGTATAGCGTAAAAATTCAAACTTTTTTGAAGAAAATGATGAATGGAAGGTGATGGAAAAGCAAATGATTTTAGGAACTTGTGGAGGCAGATCTGACAGATAACACAGTAACAGGGGCTTGAATGAAAATGAAATGGGTGTCTTTGTTTGTTGACCTGACCCTTTCTCTCTCTCTTTCTCTCTGTGTGTGTTTTTTTCTTAGGGTTTTATTTGGCGCCCCAAATGAGTTCTTGAATCTCTGGCACTGTGTGAGTGTGGGAGTCCTGTGGTTTTTGGATTTTGGTGATCATCAGAAGTACATTCATAAAAAGGGAAAACTCCCTCCAAACACGCGGACCCCGGGATTCTCTTTCTAAAATGTCTTTTTTATCGCCTTTGATTGATTTTATGTTTTGCTTCTCCAATTTTTTGACTTTCTGTCTATGTTTATCACAGTCTTGTGTCTTAATTGCAGTGATTAGTGATTACCTTACACAGTATTTTGTATTGAATTGAAATTTCATATCCAAACCAGAAAAAGAAAAAAAAATCCACTTTTTGAAAAAAGAAAGAGATAAGAGATGTATCTCGAGTTATTTTCTTTTGTTGAGCAATTCATGCATGCAACTTAAAGCAAATGAAAATCTATTTTTATTTATTACCTTTCCTTGACTTATAATTACAAAAATCTAAAAGAAGATACTATTCACATTGAAAGATCTATTCATGATATTTATTTATGTTCCCTTTTTTGTTGGCTTAAATATGTAGACATTTATTCACATATAATATACATGCATATTTTTATTATTCAAATGTGGACAACTGAATTATTTCAAAAACAAATTTTGCATCACCATTTATGGTACCAAATTATTGTTTCAAGTTATATTGTACACTTAAAAAATTTATATTTCCAAATATTTCTTGAAATGTTCTTAACCATAAGTTAGGAAATGATTAAACTTTCATATTTACTTTTTTACCATTAGTCGATTCTGGCTATATAATGAGAGATAACTATTTTTATCTCATAAATCACTCCCTATATGAGAAAATAAAATTCCACATCTAAATTTTTGCAAAGCATGAGTAATTTTATTTGTCAAACTAACTGGCACCTTCAGTATATAATGCATTTTAAAAGTTAAGATATGGCATTGTCATATATAGTGTCATCTTAATAAGAATAAGAACAACAACTACACTAAATTTTTTACTTATAGTATTACCCAATGGTTAGTGCCACTTAGCTTAAGTAAAGTAGTGGAGTGGATGAAAAATTTTGCTAGAAGATAAATTCCATTGATTTTAATGTTTAAAAATAAATAAATGCTAATAATTTCTATAGGATTAAATTTAGTCCAATGATCACACATTTCAATGTTTCTATTGGCGTTAATGGCGGGCTTAAATGGAGTCCTATTTTGATTACAGCTAATAGCATAATTTTTGACCATTTGCTAGCTTTTGTAATTCCTTTTAAACAGATTGACGGATTCATGGAGCCAAAATCAAGCTCAAGACTCGTTGGTTTCAAACCTTTGAGAAAAAATGTTTCTTGTTCATATATGTTTCTCAATTTTCAAGATGAGCATATTATTTGGATAGATAATTGAAATTGAAAAGCTTATAGTAAATAATTAAACGATCATATATTTTGGTATTTTTTTGTTATGATTTTAGAATCAAATACGAAACTCATAAGTCATGATGACAACTTCAGTATCACTTAATCATATGCCATTTAATTTTAAACGATCATATATATGAGCATACAAATGTTTAAAAATTAAAATTTATCATTTAATTAAAAAAAATCAAATTACTGCCATTTGAGCTTAACATATGGATATTTTACACGCTAGTGATCCATTTCAAGAGTTAAAGTGCACCTGATAGGAATGGGAAAAATAAAAAAAAAAAAACAACAACAAAAGAGACAGAAAATTGAAAAGTGCCAATAATAAGCATGCCTCCAAATTGTGTCAATTTTCATTAATTCTTCCTCTATTTTCACTTCTAGCGAAAACACTGTTCATGAGTCGGTATTTACTGTTAGTGACAAATTTGTGGAAAAAGTTTCTCATAATTACCTAATACTTTGCAATAGTTTAAATGCTTAATTATACTCCAAAAAGAAAATTTATCAGTGATTTTGGGCATGCCTCTTAATTATGAAATCCACATCTTAGCCCCTCTCATGAATCATGATAATATTTTATGATAAGGGCAAACTCATTTCCCTCATATAAATCATAGTCTACTCATTCTTAATAAAATTTAAACAACTCTTTAATTTACCAAACAAAATAAATAAATAAAATTTAAATAACTCTCTAATTTTATAAGTAAATATATAACCAATTCTGCTATTACTTACCATCTAAAACATTCTATAATATTACAAACTAAGAATGCAGAATACATACCCATGTAGAAGTTTTTAATGCAAACAAATAAAAATAAAAACTGTGATTACTTAATAATGATAGAATAATATTACAATTACCAAGCAAAAAAGCAAGAGATATTACCGATAAAAAATTATTACAATCAATCTTCTACAAGAATCCTTCTGATCATAGTCATTCTATGTGTGCATTCTTACTATTTTGGATTTTTGCGATTGACATTGAATTCTCTATCACACCAGCTTTTGAGCAGTTATTGGATGCATGGATGGGGGCTGCCGTTTCTCAATCAATGTTAGTTGAAACCCACCTAATAGTGTGAAATTCTTGTGATACTTTTTGGTTTCTTTCTGTCCTATCAAACATAATATAGCAATTGCATTATATATAGCATAGGAATATCATAATCAAGTTCATTTGTAGCTAGCAGCCAATATCTGCCTACCATGGTTCTATTATTCTGTATAATTAATTAGGCACCTATAGTAACTTAGCTCAAAAAAAATTAGGCACAACAATGACTCTGACAAGTTGATAGTGAAGCTTTAGTATAAAGATTGAGTATTATTAGTCTCTATCTTGCTGTCTATTTGTGTGCATGAAAATTAGGCATGTGAAGGGGAATGAATACCTTCCTCTACCCTATCTGCCCACAAAAACCACTTCTTTGACTCACGTCTCTCTCAGTTATTCTTAATATTATTATTATTATCCTCTTTTGATGCTTCCAATCAAAGAGAATCTCCGTAAGAAATATCAGACACCTTCAATTGTTTTCCTATTCTAGTCATGTGATTCATATATTAGCAAAATTTTAGTAATAATGAAGGGAGATAGATTACTATATTATAATATGATGAGGATGATGGATTGGAGGTTAATCTCACCCTCAGAACATGCAAGAGTTGGCCATTGACTACAAATTAGATCAAAGAAGAGTGCCAGATCACATCTAATTTCATTTGTGGATGACTACTAGCTATTGACTAAAAAGTCCCTTTAGACTTGTCTTTGGACTCATTCACCTTGAATCTAATATTATCTAAAGGTGAGGGTTATGCTACACTCTCTCTCAGTTAGATGAGTTTGGATAGGATTCATTTAGTGATTTTAGTATCATTACGAAGATCTCGAAAAACTGAGTCACTCAGTATATGTCAAAATACACAGTTCTTTATAAAATGCAAGAACGACACGATATAAGAAAACGTGTCAGGAAACAACTTTTTTAAGTTTACTTTTTGATATTTTTTTTAATATTATGTCGTTATTCAATTTTATAAGAAATTGTGTATTTTGGCACATATTAGAGGATTCAATTTTTTAAGATCCTTGCAATGACACTAAAATCATACTGTAAGTCTCATTAAGTCTCACTCAACTAAAAGGAGTGTAACGCTACATCCCCTCTAAGGAGGGGTGTAGCATAGTGCTCACCTTATCCAAAATTGCAAATAAAGAAGTTGCAGAATGGTTAGGATTGACGTTTGATTTTTTTCCTTAAACTAGAAAGACAATGAATGTAAAAAATGTGGGGAACTTCTTTACATCCTCATGTGAGGCCATGTGTAGAAATGGCAAGGAATGGTACATGGTAAATGGGAGAGAGATGTGGATGCAACCAGGTCCAATGCAACAGCTAAAGCATTGAGTAGTGTTATGTGTTCAGGGGATTCTATGATATCATATGAGTATGTCATACTATTTAACGTGATAAATATACGTAATTTGTATATTTTATTGGATATAAATATATTTTATTTTATTTTTTCAAACAAATTTAAAAAATAATTAACTTGTACACATGTCATTCATACATTGATTATTTTCATGTAATATAACATACTACATAAATACTAAAAATATCTAAGAAACCTCCATCTTTTAGTAATATGTTTAATAGGAATAAAAATGGCAAGATAGAAAATGGAAAATTTACAATGCAAATTAGTATTATTTCTATTAAGAAGCGATTAAAAATGAGATATATGCTTTTTTAATTATTCACCTTCTTTACCAAAAGAGTAAGAAGTTATTCAAAAAAACAACCATTTTATTTTTATTTTCTCTATTTTATTTTTACCTTTTCTTCCAAACACACCCTAGAAACCATAAACTGAATTTTTGTTTATGATATTATTAATATATTGCCAGCATAGCTGTCATTTTTATTGTTGAATAGGCTCATAACTTTTCATGTATAATTGGAGAAGGGGAAGAGGATAGAAAGTTTAGAGAGGACATAATGTTTTAGTTTGGTATTCAAGTGTCTTTCTCCCATAAAATTTGATCATGTTAGTGCCAATCTTTTTGCCTGTTTTCATTTGTTTGATGACAAAAACATTGGTCACACGGTGTTATATAAGATTATTGAACCACAAGGAGCTTCTCTGTCTGAATTCAAATTGGCTTAATAATGCAGAAACTGAAGATAAACTGATAAGTAGGTCCATGGGTGGGTGGGAGCTGAACCTACCATTACATGGTAATGAAATTAGGATATGATATGACTCAAGGTGCATTTGCTTGCAACTATAATAATTTGTCGATTCAATTCATCATCTTTCAATTCCATGTCCATTCAATTCATCATTGTAACGCCAAAACAAGGGGGCAAAACAAGGGGGCAAGGGGCTAGTAGGTCACACAAACAAGTGCTTCTCCTTCTTACGCTTAAGGATAAAATCAACAGAATTGAGTGGAGAGAGATAAGTTAGTGGAGCTTTATGAATTGGTATGCATGTACATAGAAAGTGGTTAACTCATTGTACAGTCACATCGTATCCTAACATAAAAATCAATGGGGTCAGTTTTGTGCTTGGCATACACACATTGATGATGGTAATCTGCGTTTTCTCTCTGTTTTAGCCTAATTCAAGTTCTACCCCTTTAGTTTTCAGTCGATAAATGTTTTTTTTTTTTTTATATATTGTGAGATAATAAAAAAAAAATTTAAATAGATTTAGATACAATTTAGGTAGGTAGAGTTAAATTCAAATAAAATTATAAATATTACCAAAAAATAAAATTATATAAATGTAAATTGTAAAATAATATAAAAATAACTAAAATGATTAATTAGTTTGTGATTGAGTGGTACTAAAATTGTTATCAGGATTTGTAATTTCTGTATTCGAACTTGAAATCGTAGCCAAAACTTAAAAAAATAAAATGTAAATAACCTGTTTTTCTATTTTTTGTTTTTTATCTTTAGTTCTTTACCAGTTTACCACCTAAATCCCCAACCCCAGCAGTTTTTAGATAAAAGAAAAAAAAAGGCAATATTTGCTGTATGTCCAGCAGCCCAATAAAAAGCATCTGACCCTGACCCTTGCAGGCCCATTTTTTGTCCAGATTTTAGCACAAGAGTACAAATTTTCTGAATCTTCTGAGTTCTGATGATGTAAATTTCAACGTCACAATCTTGTCTAAAGCTGCATACCACACATGCTGGCACCTTGGCATGTCACTTTTGAACAACATGTCTAGAAGAATATCCAATCTCTATCATCTAAGGCAACATCTCATTCAGAAAAGAGTCGAACTCGGGGAGCTTTCCACAAACAAACTAATCAAGGTTGAGCCATATAGTTTAGGCAACTATGTGTTGCTCTCTAACACATATGCTTTGGCCACTAGGTGGGAATTATATGTTGACAAAGGTCAGGGGTGCAATGAGAAAACAGGAAGTGAAGAATCACATGGTTGCAGCTGAGAGAAGCACAACTGCACAAGGGTGAAATGCATAAGCTCGCTGTGGGAGAGAACACATGGAGCGATCAGTTTACGGTAACATCTTCAGAGTTTGTAGGTTCTGTGATTAAACCTAGAATCATATCCAGAGTACAATTAGAAAAAAATAACTGCGTGCAAATTGATGTTGAAGAAGACGAAAAGGAGGAGAAGGTGGGAGTTCACAGTGAAAACTTGGCTATATGTTTTGCTATTCTAGTAAGTGATATTGGTAACCTAGGGAAGAAGTGGGCTGAATGCTATATTGTACTCACAAACAAAATTGAGCGATACCCTTGCATTGTGTTTAGCAGAAAATTCTCGTTGGCAAGTGAATTTAAAGAAAATATTGAAGTACACTTATACTGCTGGAGTTTTAACCTCGAAACAGCAAAGAAAAAATAAAACACACACACAGAGTATGCAGGTAGAAGAAAGATATTGACACCTTGGCTAATGGAAAGATTTGCTTAAAAGAATCCTCGTCAATGAAAAAAAATAGTTCATGACAAATATAGGCAGGGTCATGATCCTACTTAATTCTTTAATATGTATTAAAAAGCATAGATTGGATTTTTTTTTTTTTAAAAAGAAAGAAACTGAACAAAGGCATAAGCAGAAGCTAATCATTGGTAGTGTGGTAGGCATCTCATAGCGACAAACTGGGCAGTAGTAACTCTCACGCAACCATCTCTTTGTGCAGTTTCCATGAAACACATGGGAACAAGGCAATGTTGCTGCACCTGCACGTGACCCTTTAGCACCAAACTCCTCCAAACATACAGAACAAGTCTCCCCTTTTAAAGCACACGTTCTTCTTATCTTTGTTCTTGAAGCAGCAGAAAATGGAGCATGGTATAGATTGTTTGGAAGCTGATGATGTGGGACTTGAACATATATAGAAAGATCAAACAAGTTTTCTATTTCTTTTGGTTTTGGGTCAATCCTTTAATTAGAAAATCGTTGGCTTTCATCTTCACATTCAAAAACATATCATGCTCAACTACAAGTTTAATCTTCAGATGCATGCACTTGGAACTCTCTTTTGCTTTTCTTGGTGCACAAGAGAAAAATTCGTCAGTGTTTTTTGTAATTTCGAAGTAAAAAACTTCCTGAAGAAAGAGTATCTATCTACCCCCACCCATCTTTATATGTTTAAGTTGTTAAATTTAATATTTTCGCAACAAATAAACCTCAAACCTAAAATTTGCACCCGTATTTTTTGTATTTTAATTTTATTCGTAATCATGATTTGATATATCTTATTGTTCTCATAGAAAATTAATTGTTTGTAATCATATTCAAAGGACATTGCAAAATAAAATAAAATAAAAAAAACTGTTATGTTGTTTATTTTTATAGTGAGTTGAATTTAGTGAAATAAATAAAAAAATAAAATTAAAACATATAGGCTGAAGTTGGTTTTCTATGGATTCTATTGTGGCTACTGGCTGGCGTGGGAAGCTCACAACAGTTTAGTTTAGTTTTATTTTGTTTTTGGTAGGAAGCTAACAAGTTTTGTCTTGATCTTAAGTAGTGGGATATGACGGGGTCTTCATGATGAGGATTGTCTCCAGTTACTCACCTGCATGAACATTTTCAATCAACTCTCTCAATTGCTGTTTTTGCTAGCATACACGGGCTAGCCTCTTGCACATTCATTATTTCAAATGAAATATCAATCTATTGGGTAAAATAAAAAATAAAAAAAATACAAGAAGAACTGCAATAATGACAGAAACGACTGTGAAAACAAATTGCACTGAAAAAACAAGAGACTTCTTCAACTCTAAAGATCCCAGTGACCAAGTGGTAAATTGAAGCACAAGACCCATTATACATCTTCAATTCTTCATGGCCCCTCCAACTGCCACATAAAGAAATCTCGTTCATTAACAGTAGAGAAGAATACATAGGATTGGTGCCTGGCCTTTGGCTAAAACAATGCCCATTCATCTTAGTATTTTTCTGAACAAAGATTAACAATAGAAACTAGAAAGGCATAAACCATGGGTAGCTGTTGCCAAACTAGGATCTGATGACACAGTAATATATGAAATATGAATCAAAACAAGATCAGAAGACACATAAATATATTATATAATATCTTTGTTGCCAATGACTACTTAAAAGCATAGTTCCCAAGATTAGACCGAACAGGAAAGAACGCTAACAAAACTTGAAATTCCGTCTGCATAGTCATTCGAGTTCATTGACTAAAACAAGTAACAAGTCCTTTCACTTTAAACTTGTTATCAAACATTCTAAATCTTGTCTGTTTTGTTTGATTGGTGGTTGGTCCAAGGGTTCTGAGCCTCTAAACTCTAGCCCTCTTGTTACTGCAGCTTGGGCACTTGTATTGCTTGATGTGCTCAGCCTTAGCAGGAGTTATTTTTACACATTTTCCATGGAACCATCTCTCACACACATCACAACAGATCCAGAACTCATCAGTGGCATAATTATCACCACAGGCCCCACATGTTGCACCTTGTTCGTCATCTTCCTCATCTTCTTCTCCACTCTCATCCTCTTCTTTGGGAGGTGGAGACATCTTCACTCCCTTAGACTGAGAATCAGATTGGCGGGACTGTTCAGAGGGAGCATCAGAACAGAAAGAGATGAGTACCTTTCCTTACATGGGCACTTAGAGAAACATAAACAAGAGCATGAAATTGAAAACTTTTTACCACCTTCCCACTTGATTTGCTTTTGCTACCATTGTTGTGAGCAGCTGATTGATCCTTTGGTTGTTTAGCACTTCCGGTCACAACTTCAAATATGGTTGGGAGATCATTTATCATTTGAAAAAGCCTTTTCCTGTAAAACACAGTTTGAACCAAAATTAGAAGCACCTCAATATAATCTCATATACAAACTTTGAATCTGATACTCAGGATATCCAGCAATATACTTTTTCTTCTTGGGATCCCAAAGGAATATGGCTTTCTTTCCTCCTTTTTGGATGTCATTTATCACTCAACTCCTAAGTATTCTATTTCACAGGAGTAAATTTTTAATCCTTCTAGATATTCAAATGACTCTGTTAGTATTGTACGAAAGTGACATCACTGGAGACTGAAATATGCCCCAGATGAAGACAAGCAAATTGGCTTTATCAGGCCCAATTTGAGACAAATGCAAATCAGTAATTAGTTGATATTGAAATAAAGCAGCAAGCATGGAAAATGGTTTCCACTAACTCATGAAAGACTATGCTCTAGCTTAAGACCATTTCTGGAGATTGCTACTGATGACAGGTCATAACATAATACTTTCAAGAATTACAATGATAACATTCAATAGACCACATTCGATAGTTATGCATCTAATATACCAGTAATTACAATGATTCTACCAATCAAGTTGCATGTATTTCCAAGGCAATAACAGTATTAGGTCATTGTCTATCAACAATTTATGTTACTTGTATTGTAGGTACATACTCCAAGATCATAAAATTCACCAGCAAAAAGATCAAAATATCTTTGCCAAAATTTTTAATCTAAATTTGTAATCAGTCAATCAAATTAATCCAAACTTCCCTTCATGTTCATAATGAATTCATTGTAAAAGCTCTCAGTCAACATTTATCAAATCAGGCCCTCTTTTGCTACATAAGTACAAGATAGCAGGTATAGAATAAAGTCTTGTTTGTGTTATAATTAAGATATCACTCCTCGTATTGATAGATTGCATTGCACATACTTTATTTAATAGAAAGAAAGAAGAAAATGGCAAGTTTACCCTTCTTTCGTCCTAGATTTTTACCAACTGCCTGATGCCCAAGCTTTCAAACCTTATGAGAGGAACAAAATATAAAACCTCTTAAGGTTCCAGGGCCCATACACAAAGCAAAACTGTGCAAGTGACAGAAATCAGAAAACAACAAGAATGCAGACAAAACAAACTACAATGAAAGTATACTTATACCATGTTCCGAAAAGTTATAGGAGTATCAGCCCATTGTTAAGATACCTTCTTGGAAAGTGAAAGATGTTAAAATTTGAAAATAAAAAGATAAGCAGGATCAATGCACAAAAACAAACAGGTTATTCTTGCAAATGGTAACAAGCATGATTCACAAATTTTAAGTCATAATTATACAACAGGAAAATATAAAGCACCAAAACCCTTAAAAAGAATTCAAGAAGTGGCATACATCTTACGGATACTTATACATATTGCAAATTTATCAACCGACTAAACTAATAATGAACATCTTATTCAAATGTCACACACTGTACTGCATNCAGGTTATTCTTGCAAATGGTAACAAGCATGATTCACAAAGTTTAAGTCATAATTATACAACAGGAAAATATAAAGCACCAAAACCCTTAAAAAGAATTCAAGAAGTGGCATACATCTTACGGATACTTATACATATTGCAAATTTATCAACCGACTAAACTAATAATGAACATCTTATTCAAATGTCACACACTGTACTGCATAAAATGAATGATTACGAATAACCTATGTTAAAGATGTTCAGAACTAGCAGGACTATGAAACCAAAACATTTACTGGAAAATGAAAGTGACATGTGGGAGTAAGTCGATGGAAAACAATTCAAGGTTAATGAGATTAACAAATTTTACTTAGGCATAATAGATTAACAAAGAATCTTACCTTTCGTTCTTACCAAACCCAAAACGAGCACCAAAATAGAAAGCAACAGCAAGTAGCCATGAGTCACTATGAACTGCAACCAGAGATAACCAGTCCTTCTCTTGCATCCCGTCCCTAGCAAAATTAATACCTAACGCTGGCTCAGGCAGTTCGGGAGGCACTTCCTCAACTGGCAAATTCACTTCCCATGTTTCATTTGGAAATCCATATAGACACAAGTTCTCCTTCTCTACAATGAGAAAGATTTTATACCAATAAATAACAGATTGTATTTAATACTTAATATTATCAAAATGATATCCTGGGGAAGTGAATATTCATAACCACCAAAAGTACATAAAGTATAATCTAAGGCATCATATTGCTAGCAACAAACGGACAAATAAAAGTCTTTAACTACCAAGTTTATAGACATTTCAAACCAATTTTTTTTTTTGGTAAAACAAAAACAATGCTAGTAATAACAATATAATATGAAGTTTCTTCTGCATTTATACCCTGCAACATGTTGCTTAACAATCAGATTACTGTTGTCTTAAACACCTATAAGGTGTGACATACAGCTTAAATTACAAATACATCCAACAAGAAGAGATTCACCTTCATATTGGAAGTCCAAAACTTAATTTGTGAAAGAAAGTAGCAAAAAATTATATGAAAAGGGTCAAAAATCTACATCATTTCAGTATTTAAGTTTCTTCTGACTACATAAACCGGAGTTCATTAACAATCACCATATAATGAACAACTTAAAAAGTCTTACTACAATTAATAACTCTAGCCAAAGATGAAAACGAAAAAACATGGAGCTTAGAAAGTTTTGATTCTGAGATCCAATTATTGGGCTTCCCAAGGCACCTTAACTGAAGCTCCTCTTATGAGCGACATGTTTTGGAAGAGACTCTGATTTTGGTGCGTTGGGAAGCTGCAAAATCAAGTACCAGAATCAAACAAAAAATGCTCTTAATGAGCCAGATATCCAAACTAGTAAATTTGCAATCCACCAATATTCTTTTCTCTTCAAACAATACAATGACCTAGTAATAAGTGAATCTAAATCAAAAGAGGATGCGACAAATGTATTAATGATAACTAAAACCACATTAAACATACCAAGTTTGCCAACAAATTTTAAGAAGAAAAGATAAAATGATAGTGAATAACGGTCCGTCCCTAATCAGGGAAGCTCACGTTTAACAGCTAACACTTGCAACAGTTATACCCCCTTATCATCTCTAATCTATGTGATAACCCTGACACGCAGCGCATGTGTTTGCTGATAAGCCCAATACGCGGTGCTCATGCATACTCTAAGTGTTCATAGATAATCAGATACACCCAGAATAAAAGGAAATGAAAATAAAACTTCAATACTGATCCATACTGGCAAGACTTGTGTGATGACAAAAGCACCATACATATTACAGGACAGGGGAAAGAAAAGTACAAAATCACCAACTACACCAAAAAAACAACAAAAACCAAAAACTCCACCAGTGTGGTAAAAAATGAACATGCAACAAAGTAACCCAGAATTGTGAAGGGACTTGTGTGGCTCGTAGAAAAGTAATATAACCGGTATGAATTTTTGAAACCATAAACTTACTACCGTGAACAATCACAACCCATACAGACGCCTGTCACTTCAACGGTTAAAGTCACAACCATCATAGTATAATAAATGGCAGTAAAATAAACAAATGCTTGAAGGAGTTGTAACGACACCAACAACAGAGAAGGGGGATCCTAGAAAATAAAAAGGAGAATGATATCAAAGCAACCCACCAGGATCGCACTGCTGGTAGAACTTTTGAACATCTGCAACAACAAAACCCAGAAGAAAAATTCAGTAGTATATATGTAAAAAAAAATTCTTAATTTATCGAAAAAACAAAAGAACTCATAATAAGGAAGCGAACCAGAAGTGAGGGCTTTAATCAATCCAGCTCGTCTACCCTTAAAGTCGCTGAAAACCTCCTCCACTGTGCGAGGTATTGGGTGTTCCATTCTCTCTCAGAACAGAGTACCCAACAATTTTCCGAATTCAATTACACTAATTATCCGAAGACCCACGTTCGAATTACAGATAATGGCTAGAAAATGCTGCTTTTGTTACAGAATCCTAAAGAACATGGATTAAATAGGGTTTCTTTTGTCCTGAGTAGTTGCTAGCTAGGGTTTTTTTTTTCTTCAATTTTAGACCGAAATTGGGGAAAAGGACCTTGTTTCTATCCAAATTCAATCTGAAGAAACAAACAGGAGGAGTAATTGAAATGGGAAACAAACATTGCAATGGAAGATATATAGGAGGATTAAAAAGATGGGGTTGAGAAGGAAAGGAACTGGGGTCAGGGGAAATTAATAATAAGAGTTTTAGCAGTATTATAACAGTTTGGTTCTTTCTCTCACTGCATTGGTCCTATATTGGGAAAGGGAAGTTTTTTTTTTTTACATTTTTTAATGTTAATTTTGTTAAACAAAATGTGTCTCTTATGTGGTTTTGGACACCTAGGCCTGTAAATCGGATTTTATTGACTTTTTTTATTTATTTCTTTTACAGGTCAGAAAAATTGGGGAATGTAATGTAACTATTATGACCATATCTGATAAAGAACTGAACTGATAAAAGATTGCTAAAAGCTGTAGGATACACAGATTTTAGTGCAAAACTAATAGCCTAATTAATGCTCAATTGGAGACAAAATCAAAACTTTTTTTTTTTTTGCAAGATTCACAATTACTCTTCAAGTTTAAAGATATATAAAATCTGATATCTTTTTTCCTTTTGGACATTGAAATACTCATATAAATATGCTAGAATTCATTACAGATAAGAGAGAAAAAGAAAAATTGATGAGAGTTAAAAAGTACTAAAGCAAGTCAAACTTATTCTTATGGATTTTTAATGGAGTTTTTATAAAATTTATTTTTAAATAATTAGAGAAAAAAAAAAAACTTATTCTAAGAAGCTTTACATAAAAGAAAACTATTTTGAAGAAGAAAAAAATGGTGAAAAATAATATGTCACTAGTCTACAAGGACAATCGAAGAGACGTTGTCGTTTAAGAGCTCACTTTGGACTTGATGCCACAGTGGCAAACTTGCCCCCTTCTTCTTCCCCGCGCTGTCATCATCAGCTTATTCCCCTTTTTTTTTGGGTGTAACAAGGGCAGCAACAGAGGCATCGAACAAAGAAAACAGAACTAGAGTGAGCTAACAGAAACAAAGATAGACACACAGGAAGAGTTAGCCATTCCACCCAATCCTCTTCCCTCTGAGATCCCAATTTGGCCAAATAGTAAGCACAAGAATTGGCTTCCCTCAACCCATGAACAAGCGAAACAGTCTAATCCCTCATCAGCAGACACCAAACATCGTTCACCACAACACAGAACCTGTGAAGATCCTTAGCTTATTCAGCTCCAGCCAAGGTGGGCATAAATGAAAATGGAGCAAAGAAATGTCAGTTACAATTTGCTTAGTTTCTCCAATATTCAATTCAGCCACCACCTGTTTGATATAATGCTTACGAGTACCTTTGATATTGGTTGCGGTTAAGTTTTTCAATATAGCATATTTTCACATTGGGTTTGTTGTTTTATATGAGAGATTGTTATTGCACTTGCAAATTGAATTATTATTTTTTCCTTAGTTATTGTTTCATGTATAGCATTTTTCATTTTCTTTGTAGAGGCTGAAAGTAATTGAATCTAATGTTGTATTGGGTTTTGTTGTGGTGTGGTGGACATGTAGGGAAATAGCATAAATATGCAAGTGGAGGAGAAACACTTGTTGGGTTGATTATTTATCAAACGAGCTTTAGCATGTCTCACTTATTGGTTGGAACCCTTTTGGCGCGGATGGTTAGTGGTTTTGGCTTACACAGAACCACGTGTAACTTAATAGCTAATTCCTGTGGACACAGGCACTCTTTCAGTACTATATCCAGTTGTGGTTTTGCTACCAAAAATATATCGGGTATGTAAACAATCATTTCACGTGCCTGTTTTATGAGCTGTTTGATCATAATTTTCCAAAAGTAATTTAAAGAACATGTCTTGTTTGAGAAAAAGGTGTTTTGGAGATTTTGATGGCTGAAAGTTCGTTGCTTTGCAGGACCACTCTTTGAGCGTTTGGTAAGACATGGGACTCAAACAGACTATTTAGGTTTGGATTACTGCTGGAGTAGGTTAACCTTCCGCCCTTCTTGTGTGGTTCTGAATTTCAGGGGTTTTTGTACCCTGCCTGAAGATGAACTGGTAGATTCTAATTTGTGTAAAGATACAAATAGTATGGAAAAGTCTTGTGTTGATTTTGTTGGTGATTGTACTACCATAGAGTGTTTGGAGAAGACCCATGTTGATTGCAGTGATGATTTAGTCACTGAGAGAAGATACAAAAAACCTTTGGATTTTACTAAAATTGAAATTGCTCGGCTCCCAACTGTCATGATTGTTGGGCGCCCTAATGTAGGGAAGTCAGCATTGTTTAATCGGTGAGTTCTACCTTAAGACATATGGTCAGTTTGCAGTCAATTATGGCACTGATATATAGCAGGTACTCTCTAATAATAGTGTCAAATTTATAATATTGCTTCTGTTTGGTGGTGAATTTTAGTTTAATTCGGAGGAGGGAGGCTCTTGTGTACAACACGCCTGATGATCATGTTACCCGTGACATACGAGAAGGGCTTGCCAAGTTGGGTGATTTGCGTTTTAGAGTGTTGGACTCAGCTGGCTTAGAAGCAGAAGCATCTTCAGGGTCTATCCTCCACAGAACTGCGGGAATGACTGCTAATGTGTTAGCAAGGTCTCAATTTGCAATCTTCCTCACAGATGCAAGGTTAGGATTAAAGATGAGTTTTAGAAGCCTTGTGCACTGATTTAAATTTGAATATATTGTTTATTTTAGAGAGATAACTTTGTCTCTATTACTGAAAATGCGCATGAGTGTGTGGAGTGAGTGAGGGAGAGTGTTTGTGTGTGTCTATGTTTAAATATTCAGGGATTTTAATTGAATATGGGGTCCATTCATCTCTGAAAGTTTGCATCTCAATCCTTCTATATGAAATGCTACTGTGAGGTATTCTATTTTTGTTTTTTTTTTGGTCTGATGTACAATTTTATTGACTTTTCTTTTTTTGTTTTTAATTTCTATCAGAGCTGGACTTCACGCTCTTGATTTGGAGGTTGGAAAATGGTTACGCAAACATGCACCTCAAATCAAACCCATCGTAGTAATGAATAAATGTGAATCACTTTTTGATGCCAGTGGCTCTATTATGGCAGCTGCTAATGAAATGTGGAGGTTAGGATTTGGGGATCCTATTGCTATATCTGCTGAGACCGGACTGGGTATGCCAGATTTATACCAGTCTCTTAGACCTGTGCTGGAGGATTATATGCTTCAAGTCTTAAATGGTAAAGAGAATCCCAATTAGAGACGGTTTTGTCATTCAACAATGAAAAAAATGATAACTGCATGGTTATTTATGCCTGCTGATTGTACAAGTGATAAACTTCAATAACAGACATGATATATGGTTCCTTAGTTTTTTTAGGAAGAGGGGGTTGCTAATTCAACATTTTGTTGATCATTTTTATGATTTACATCTCTTGCACTCCCATCTTATGGCTTATTTTAATTATGCATTCAATTTTTAATAACTGTAGATGAAGGTGCTCAGGATGATAGCTTCAGTGAGGACAGTAGCTCTCCAGAGGTCGATGAAAATAAGCTACCACTGCAGTTAGCAATTGTAGGACGTCCCAATGTTGGGAAATCAACCTTACTGAATACACTGCTACAAGAAGATCGTGTTCTTGTGGGTCCTGAAGCTGGACTAACTAGAGATTCAATCAGAACTCAATTTGAATTTCAAGGCAGAACGATTTATCTGGTAAGTATCCACTAATTTCCTTTTTTTACCCCCTTCTTTTGGTTCTAAGGGTATAAAAAGAGGTAGGGATGGATAGATATAAGTAGGAAGGTTGGCAGTAAAAGGAAAAGAAAGAAGTTCTTTCTTATTCTGTGCATCAAATTAAATGATATTGGCATACATTTTTTTTAGTATGTATTTAATTAATTGTATATATCATTTTGTTTTTAAAACAATGCAAATGTGATCATGACAATATGGAATTCATCTATTTGAAGATTCAATCTTAACTATTTCATAATGTCCTTTAAATATAATGCCATAGCATCTACTGCAAAATCTTGTACGGTAAGCATAACTTGATATGATTCACATATTCCCTTATTTTTTTATTGGTGGCACAGTGCTTGTCTATTTTATTGTTGTATATGATCTTTAAAATGGGTTGTAAGCATCCAACCTGATAATAACTGCAAAGTGCTTAAAGGTATGCTGAACATAGATTACTTTAAGGATATAACACTGAATAAACATTTAATGTACAAATTTTGGGTACATAATTAAACGTTATAGTGTTTCCCTGTCACTCAGGTTGATACAGCTGGGTGGTTGCAGAGGATGAAACAGGAGAAAGGACCAGCATCTTTGAGCATTGTGCAGTCAAGGAAGAGTTTGCTCAGGGCTCATATAATTGCTTTGGTACTTGATGCAGAAGAGGTATGCTCTCTTTTGCATGTTTAGGACAATGGCAGTAAATGCAATTGTGATATAGTCGATATCATTAGCATGCTTAATTGCAGTTTGAAAGTCCACTGTTTTGATTTCCTTTCATATATTTCCATTAATATAATCCAATTTTCTGCTCTTAAAATATAATTGTTTTGTCATTGAAAATTCCCTAGTGGACATATGGTTATTGTATTTTTATTCTTGGCAAATTAGTCTCTGATAATGGCAACATGCATTGTATTTCAGTATTTCCTCTACCGGTTCATCCCTTGGATGGAGTTATCTTTCCCATTATGATGATAGTAATACATCAATTATGAATCACCATGTGTAGGCTCCTTATTGTCTTTTGTCAGGTGAATGACTGTGAAATATGTGTAATATCCTTTCAGTGAATATTAAAAAAATAATCAAAAAGGTCTTCTTTCAACCTCCCTGTTTCTATATACTTATTTCATCTTATATTGATCAGATTGCAAATGATAAACGAAGTATGAAACATGCTGAAGTAGTTATAGCAAGACGAGCACTGGAAGAGGGGCGTGGCCTGGTTGTGATTGTGAACAAGATGGATCTTCTAAGAGGCAAAAAAAAATCTTTATCCTATGAGAAGGTTCTGGAAGCTGTTCCTCAAGAAATTCAGACAGTTATACCCCAGGTCTGCCGCATTATAATAAGCTGACTTTCAAGTCTAGCTATCTTATTAATTTAACTGTTATACTTCACGCCATAAAGTGTCCTAATTTCTATCATTGATGTCAAAAGTACATATTATAATTGATCATGCCTCAAACAGAAGAGAATGTGTGTGAGGTTATCAGATAGTCTCACCACCAGTTTTTTTGCACTTAGCATCCAAACATATAAATTGTCTCATTTGTCATTTCCTAAATTTGTTCTTTGACCAAACTGGTAATCTAAACGGGTATAATTACTTAGAAACCTACATATAGGTGTATCATGAATCCTCCTCATCTTCTCAATCAGAGGGGGAAAAGTTTTATAATAGTAAAAGGTCAGCCCTTTGATTGGCTTTTAAGAGAATGCAGGAAGTTTCTTCCTCCTCTCTTTATATATATATAAAAGAAAGTATGAGTGTAGGGAATTTGAAGAAAAAACTTGAGCATGCTGTAAGAGTTCACTCTAGGCCTTCTCAAGACATGAATTATGTATAAAGTATACTGCTATGTGCTTACCATTTTAGGGAATGATTGTTGGAAAATGATGTTGCGGCGTATGCTTGTGCTGATGGTGGAAACTTGAGGGTACCATAGTATAGTAATAGAAGGGCGTTTAGATGTTGGATTATAGACCTGCAAGCTCAGAGTATTGGTTTCTCAGAAAGGTGGGTATCAGCGCAGGTGTAGATGGACATTGAACTTTCACCACAATTGATAGAGTAAATTTTAGATGTTAAAGTAACCATTTTGATCCAGTCCCTGTATTCTGCCTGAAATGAGTAACAAATTCTATATTTCTATTCTTGTACTTTGTTTATACTGTGATTTATCATTGACTTTTGGCGACTGTTTGCAGGTGACTGGAATCCCAGTTGTATTCATTTCAGCATTGGAGGGAAGGGGCCGGACACCTGTCTTGCGGCAGGTCATTGATACATATGAAAAATGGTGTTTAAGATTGCCTACTGCTCGTCTTAACCGTTGGTTGCGTAAGGTTAGTACTCCATCTGTTATCAACTTTCTGCATGTCACCGTAAAACATAAAATTGGTAGTAAATATTCTTTCTTCTGCTCTCTCTTTCCATGGGTTTGATCAGGTTATGAGCAGGCATTCTTGGAAAGATCAGGCAGCACAGCCCAAGGTCAAGTATTTCACTCAGGTCAAGGCCCGACCACCAACATTTGTTGCATTTGTGCGTGGGAAGACTCACCTTTCTGATACAGAAATTAGGTTCTTAACAAAATCCTTAAAAGAGGACTTCGATTTGGGTGGAATTCCTATCCGGATCATGCAACGTTCCGTCTCTAGGAAAGATGCTAGTGGCAGTAGGAAGAGTAGCCAATCTGTTGGCAGAATGGCTGAAAGGGTCTTATCTGACAAGAGAAGTGTCGTAGTTGAATGACAATATTGACTTTGATTTATACCAAAATGACTACAAGGAATCGAAAAAATGAGTTGAGCCTAGTCCAATACTTAGATTAATTTTGTACCAAGTGATTAGCAATAATATCTTTTTTTAACATTTGTAAATAGTTAAACGGGCTTCCTGCTATCATTTGTGTTTGTTGACAACTTCCTGCAAAATTGGGGAGCCAAGTCCTTTGTAATGAGCCCTTTCCGCTGGTTGTTTATTGTCCTTGGTTGAGTACTTACATCTTTTGCCTATTTTGACAATTCCCCTTACGTAAGAAACAGAATTACATGAAGCATTATGAAATCATCCTTCTCTCCTTGCTGCCATTTGTTATCTACTAGTTGGGCAACATGAGCGATGTCACTGCGTTGCACCCAGCTTTAAATACTTGTTCAATATTTTAGAACATATAATTAATTAACAATTTTTAAAAAATTACATCTAACCTGAATTCATTATTTCATTTACGTTTTGTGATTCTATTTTGTGGAATCAAATATCCTTAATTTTATGTCTAAAATAATTGATTTATACTGTTAGTACTTCGTTTTTTGTTGTCTTCATTTACAAAGAAATTGACTTTAAAACCCTTGCTCTAAACCTCTCGTGATTATAATTATGTGTGTTAATCTTGTAGATGCCGTCCAGGTATGTCAGCATCAACATTACTTCTTTGTAGAATAAGTTGGTGAGGACAAATATTATTTGTGCACATCATTATATTGTTGGTAGCATCAATAATGTTGAACATATGTTTCATCATCCTTACGTCCTTGTTGATAGTCCATCAAAGCTGAATATCAATCTCAACATTGATCTTCCATCTTCACATAGATGTAGTAACTAAGTAGTTGGGAGCACAATTCCAAAGATATTGACAGAAATATTCACGCATTTACTTTTTGAAGGCTCAGACTCCCTTTCCCTTTTACCATCTCTCAAGTGTTTACCCCTTGTTGGTGCGACCTCTCCCCCCATTTAAAACCATGGGAAAACTATAATTTCTCTAATCCAAAATCAACCACTCCCTACTGCCACTTTTATCAGCAAAGCACCAAGACATCCATTACCAAACCTCCCCCACTTGCTTAATTGTTCTCTTTCTTGCAAGGGTAGCAATGAATTTAACACCTCTACTCTAAGCGCAACATCAAGTAAAAAATATGTCAAAGATAAATGTAGCATTGATACAACATCAATATACATGTGCAATATCTAGTGATAGATTGAGTTTAAAAGACTACACCATACAATGTTATAACCCGTAGTATTTGCGAAATTTTAACCTGAAAAAAAAAGAAAAACAAAATTTGAATCATAACAATCATACCTGTGGAGACTCGATTATTCATTTTGGCAGCTTCCCCACAAACAGCTTCAGAACAATCAGCGATTCAGAAGGCTAGGGAGTAGATATATGCTCAAATTTCACATTCAATCTTCTTGCTACCGTATGGATATTCTAGGATCATAAAGTATGACAGCAACTTAAATGTTACCACAAAGACTCAACTTCAGTATTTACCTAAACAAGTAGTAATCCCGAATGCCACACTGCAACTAGCTCATTTCCATTTATACCTGGCCTTCCTGTATATCCAGATTAATCGACATAGGCTTCTACCTCACATGGAGGCTCAACTAAATCAAATACCAATTCCAGCACAGCACAGCAGAATGCATATAGAACGAATTAATACAAGTATGCACCAAAATTACTTAGATTAAACATTATTAATGTCCTGACTCCATGCTGCCCACATTCGAAATCAAAATATTTGGTTTAAGTGTTGCACCTCCAGAGTTCAGCTTTTACTACAAGACTCATTGAGCCACTAAACCATTTCCAAATCGTAGATCCAGTGCACAGTCACGGCTCCATGTATATTCAACTAGATATGCTTCTCATTTTGCTGAGTATTGGATTTTATTTTCTTGATGCTGTGCAAATATAACTGGTTTGAAAGGAAACTAAAAGAAATACATAGAGTCAAGGAAAACACAAGTTACAAAACAAAGCCAAAAATCACTGAGTTGGGAAGTGGCCCAGAGAAATTTGGAAAAGATTCAGCACATGGCCGAGTGATCTTCTAGAGAGACATTTGATCAAATAATTTAACTAAATCTCATATTTCTTTTTCTCAAAAGTGTTTTGTTCCTCCATTGCTAAAACTTACTATCACACAATTTCTTCTGGCAACAGAGTATTAAAAAAAATTCTACCACCAAAAAAATTAAAAATTTATTTGTCAAGGTGATGTGGAGGGGCGAAAAAAGGCAACTGGTGGAAAGCCTTCCACAATACAAGATGTGGTCGTGTTGAAATTCTCTATAGCGGAGCACCGTATATTATTGCTCAAGTTAATTCAATGCTTCCCCTTGTACCCCCATGGATTGTTGCTAGCCCACTTCCATTGGTCCCTGCACATCTCCTCTACACCATATTTTGCCCTGTAGAAAAGCAAATTAATTGTGAGAAACTAATATCATAAGCTACATAATAAAAGGACTCCCACAACTCACTTATCAGCTATGCAAGCATAATGAGGCACAGTATGTAAGTCTCCAAGTCTCAATCTTTTTGTCAGCAAAAGCTTTGTTAAGAATCTGAATGAAACCAATTTAACATGACTTGTTATGTATAAAGCTTCGTCTAAAACTTACTTCCAACCAAGTTCTTTCTCAGCCTTCTCTGTAGATGCATAAACAGCAGTAGCATCTCCTGGCCTTCTAGGACACAATTTTACTGGAATTTTCTGAAAAAATGAAAGAACCAAACAAAATGTATAGATATGATCATTTGGGAAATGCATGTTCATTTGAGAGGACGATGCACAATCACCTTGCCAGAAGCTTTTTCAAATGCTGCAACCATTTCAAGCACAGATGTGCCACAGCCAGTTCCCAAGTTGTAGGCAGTGCAACCTAAGCACCAAGTTGTCCCAGTTCAGTTTAGCAGCAAAAACATCAGACAGTAGCTTTAGGAATAAGCAAAGCATTGATACACTTGTCCAGAATCTTATTGCAGTTCTAGTACGTGCTCAACACTCTTACAGGTAAAGATGAAGTTCATTCATGCAGATATATGTCAAAAAGAGGATTAATCACCAATATTCTCTGTTGTGAAAAGTTTTCGCAGGGCAGCAATGTGACCATCTGCTAAGTCCATTACATGGATATAGTCCCGAATCTGATTCATAACAGAAAAAGAAAAAAGAAAAACATGAACAGTTTAGAAGGTGAAATAAATAAATCCATTATGATACTCTATTTTTTTTAAAAAAATTGGAATTTGTATTATGACTCAGAAGTTTATGTCTTACTATCATGCTTATTAAATAAATATACTGTTTTCAGATGGGACAAATGAAGTTTTTTTTTGGCTAGAAGCAATTCTCTCATGCAAAAAGAAAGTGAAGTATGTGGAGAATTTACAAACCGCACTGCCATCCTTTGTGGGATAATCATGACCATATACGTTAAGTACAGGCAATCTCCCAACAGCTACTTGCTGTATGTAAGGCATGAGGTTATTTGGGATGCCCCTAGGATCTTCACCAAGTTTACCACTTTCATGGGCCCCAACTGGATTGAAGTATCTCAGTAAAATGATCCTCCATTCTGGCTCAGCCTTCTGAATGTCTCGTGCAATTTCTTCAAGGAAAAGCTGTCATGAAATGATGCATCAGAGAGCAAATAAAGCCAATCCTATAGTACCAGAAACAGCCATAGAAAAGGAAAAGAACACCATAGCGATGCTTGCCTTGGTCCGTCCATAAGGGTTCATAGCCTCTAACTTAAAATCCTCAACACAGGGTATCTTATCAGGTTGGCCATAAACGGTTGCAGATGATGAGAAAACCATCTGTTTTTCCCACAAATTCAGGTTACGTGTTAGGCATAAAGCATGAACGGGTAACATGTAATGAAATTTTATACATAAAAGATGTAAAAATGCTAGGTAACATTATATGGAATAATAAAAAAGTGAAAAGAAACTTATACCATCTAAATTAAAAGAATATAAAAGGGTTATTGACAGTTTTGGTCCTTCTGTTTTACCGATTCCTACGAGTCAGTCCCCCATTTTTAAAAGTGAACGATTTAGTCACTGTGTTTTACTAAGTTTGGCAGTTTTAGTTCTTCCGTTAGTCAACCAAATGGTCAACTTAACAACATGCTGACATGGCACAAAGAAATTAATTTTTTATTGTTATCATGCTGATGTGGGATAGAGAAAGTAATTTTTAAATATTAAATAACCATTTAAGCATAATTCAGTCATAATTAACAGAAAAAATTATTTTTTATTTTAGATTTTTTTCATTAAATTCAAACAGACAAAAAAAAAAAAAAAATTCAGATCAAGTAAGACATGTAAATAAAGTTTCATATTTTTTCAGATTAAGTCCTTAAAAGATTCTACCAAAAATTTTAGATAAGATTATCTAATCTAATTTTTTTTTTACTGTTTGAACTCTATGAACAAATTTGAAATTTTGATAGAATCTCGTATGGAATTAATTGAAAAAAATCTGAAATATTTTTTATTTGCTTGAATTTTATGAAAAAAAAAAATCTAAAATGGTTATTTAACAATAAAAAAACTCATTTTTTCGGTTAATTATGACTTAATTATGCTTAAATGATTATTTAACATTCAAAAATTTATTTTCTCTGCGACACATCAGCATAATAACAATAAAAAATCTAATTTCTCTGTGCCACATCAGCATGCCGTTAGGTTGGGAGGACTAAAACTACCAAACTCAGCTAAATCGTTCACTTTTAAAAATGGGGGATTGACACGTTGGAATCGGTAAAACTGAGGAACCAAAATTGCCAATAAGCCAATAAATTTTTTTAAAGATATTATATCCAGAGACACTTAAGACCACTTTAATGCATATAGGAGCCTCTTCTTAAATGTCATGGGCCAACTAAATTAAAAGAATATAAAATTTTAAAGATATTATATCCAGAGACACTGAAGACCACTTTGATGCATATGGGAGCCTCTTCTTAAATGTCATGGCCCAAAGTGAGACCCCTTTGCCAATATGAGAAGAACAATCTAGGCATGGCCAGATACTTACAGAAAAAGCTATACTGCAGTTAACACCATCACACAATGAAAAATATATTTGAATTAGCTGCTCAATGGAACGGATATGCATTGATTTCCAGATACCCGAAGAAGACATACTATGCCCCTTTCAGGACCTAAATGTTCAAGAGATTGAAACACGGGCTCACCTTTTTACAGTTATATTTTGCCATAACTTCATAAAGATTGATGGTGCCCACCAAATTATTATCAAAATATCGGCGGGGATCAGCAACACTTTCTCCAACAGCTTTCAGCCCAGCAAAGTGGATCACAGCATCAAAACTGTATCATCATTATGCCCAATTAAAATTAAGGAAAAAAAAAATCATCTCCTCATAACTATTTCATGTTTGCTTCAATAGAAAACACTCAAAAACGACCAAAATCAATGTAATTCTCATACTTGGTTTTAGAGAAGAGTTTCTCCAAATCTTCCTTATTCCTGAGATCACCCTGCAACCAATCACAAAGCAATCGTGTAAAATTCCTGCAAAAGCATGAATTTTGAAACCCCAGAAATGATCAAATTGGCACCAGAACCTAAACTCATACCTGTGTGAATTCGAGTTTCTGAGAAAGCTGAGGACCTACCAATTCCCGGACCCGATCCACTGCTTCCATCACAGAATTGTCCAAATTGTCAATGATTGAAACCCTAAATCCCTCTTTGAGAAGCTGAACCACTGTGTGTGATCCGATAAACCCAGCCCCACCCGTTACAAGAATTGTTTGCCCCGACACAACCATTTTCACAAGGTTCAACGATCCCCAAACAAATTCAAAGATAGAAAGGGAAAAGTTGAAGAGAGAGTAGTGAAAGCAGTGGAAAAATCGAAGACTGAAAGAGAAAAAAGGTGAAGAGAATGAGGGAGAAGGGAGAGGAGTGAAAGCAAGGAGATAAAAAGAGGGAGAATCTGAGACGTAAGAGAAGATTGAGAAATTCGAGGAAACTGTTGTGTTAAGAGATTGAGTAATCGTTAGTTCTTTTAATTGGCGCGCCTTTTTATAATTTCTGTTACCGATGTGCCCCCGCTAAGTGCCAAGACGCTTATCACTTATTTGGTGCGAAAATAAAATATTACTATATGACACTTATTTATTTATTTATTTTTTGTTTAAAAAGAATTTGATTTTCTCTTAAATATGCATTGAAATTTGAAGGTTGGAATCAAGAAAATAATACAGATGAAGCTTTTTTAAACCTTTTATAATAGCTATGATTGATTAATTAAAATTACAATATAACACAACTTTTTTATTCTTTAGATTCATGAAGCATATGATTTATCTAATAGAAATTTATGGGCTCTTCATTCTTTTGTTGATATCGTGACCATGATAAGAATGTAGAGAAACAAATATTAAATTGATTTATCAAATTTGATGCTAAAAAAAATAATTTTCCATTTTTTTTACATTTAACTAATTAATGTTTTTAAAACGTTAACTTATTAATTTTTTCACATGTTTAATAGTTTAAATTATTAAAAATAATTAAAGTTCAATATAGTTTCTTGTAAATTTTAAATAAAAAAATGATATTCTGTTTTTTAGCTTTNAATAAAAAAATGATATTTTGTTTTTTAGCTTTGTGTACACACATTATATTTGTGAAGTACACCAACAAATAGTTTTATATAGTGATGTAGATCCTATAGCTGAATGTCAATAGCTTCAAGTTACTTGTACATGGTAATCATTTTCAATCATTAGTCAGAAATTTAAAACAAAACTTTCATGGAAGGTAGATGCTTGTGTTAGAGCTGAGGGAGGAAGACATGGGAGTAGTATTGATTTTGAGAATATTCCTCTAGTATTATAAATTTGTTTAAAGAGCATAAAAAAAAGTAGTTCCAACTGTATCTAACTAGTTTAATTACCACAATTAATGCATCTCTTGATCATATATCTGATTGGGAACAGAAGCTGTTTGGCTATAAGGTCATGTTGCCATATACCAAGCAAAATCCATGAATCCTGCAAGAGGGTTTAGCAATAGTTAAAGTTTTAGGTCCATGGAGGAACACAATTAATTGAATCCATAAGTGCATGCAGAAACAAGCAGCAACAGCATGTCTTTGACATCAGAAAAGTGAGCATATGTGCATTTAATTTCTTCTTCACATTAGGGTAGTTTCCAATGGTGACAAGAATTACTGAGTCATCAGAGAACATGAAGAATCTAGCTACTTAAGATGGAAGTGGAGATGTTGTTCTAGATTTGATCTCATGAGTCAGAACAGGAATGTTAATTGCCATTGAATGTAAAAATTCCATAGGGGGAGTTCTTCTTCTTTGGTTGAGTCAACAGCGAATTACTCTGCTGCTTTTTAACATCAACCATGATTTCACCCAAAACCAATAATTCTCTTTTACGTAAGAAGATAAAATTCTAATGATCTCTCCACAACTCAGAATAATGAGTTGATTACGTGAAACTCCATGGTACAAATAATAAAACAGAGAAAACATACCAAAGAATAAAAACAGTAAAAGAAAAAATACTTTTTATGAGTTGAATATAGTGATGACCGTGGTCTGCATATACGGTACACAACAAAAATAGCAGCTTTTAAGTTTATTTTTTTGGGCCTAAGATATGGGCCATAGAAGTTATGGGCCTTTTTCTTATCCGCTAGAGATAATAGCTCCCAGAGATGGCCCAAAACCCCACCTATCATTCCGGGCCTAGAATGGGCCAATAAACATGGCTTTCTTGCGAAAGAAAATTATTGCAATGCCTAAATTTGTTTACCCATTCCACTAACGAAAAGAGCAGTGATACATCTAGGGTTAAATTTTTATATCTCTTTTATATTAGCCTACATAATAATATCTGAACTCACTTTGGATTCACATAACGACATAAAATTTTCTTGTACAAGTTTAGAGGTATAAATCTATAATTTCTCCTTGAGAAATTATAGGTTTACATCTCTAGAAAGAGGTGTAGGGGTATAACAAACGCAAGCCATACCAAAAAAAAGGTTTAAGTACATCTAATTAAACTCATATATTATTACATATACTGATATATTTAATAAATTTGTAAAAATAATTATGTCAATATAAAAAGAAAAACACATTCTCTCATCTCTCCATCAATTGTGACATTTTGTCATATAATGTGAACTAAATAATGCAACTCGATTGTAATACAAATAAAGAAATTTATATGGAAAAAAATAAAAACACAAAATCCCCAAAACTTTTCCAATTAAATATAAAAGGCCATATGCTTGCCTCACAAACTATATGTGTCTCCCACTCCTCGCTAACATGATGCACTTCAAGTTCAAGCTCAAGAGTCTCTTCATCTTCGTCCTTTCTATCAGCACAATTTTCTTTGCATCGGGCAATCTATTTATGCATCAGAGTTTGACATTCGTAACAACTGCCCTTATAGAGTGTGGTTATAGCTTGCCAAGTAATAGCACCTCATGCTATGAGTTGGCATAAAATAACATTAGTTAATTCTTTTTTTTTTAAAAAAAAAATTAGTTACAACTTTAAATTCATCAAATATAAAATTTACAAATTCTAACGATAACTTCAGTACTACTCAACTATAAATTATTTGATTAATATGAGTTATTCAAATCTTATAATTATTATACGATTAATTTTATCTAAGTATGCCAAAATTAAAGAGCGTAAGTGGTACCATCTAAATTCAAATAAAACTATTTGTAGAATTATTTATAATTGCAATTTTAAGATTTGTGTAAATACTATATTACTTCAAGATATAATATGCAAAAAATAGGCAATTTGCCTACTGTCTACGAGTTGTATAACTTTTTATGAAGGAAATCGATTGAATTTTTTCTTTTGATTGTACTAAGATAAGATATATTATGAGGTTAGCCATTTTTGTTGGCTAGATATTAGATAATGTAAACTCTTGCACATGTATGGTTGATCCTTGATGAGGCTTAGAAAACCTTAGTTATCTTGCAACCTTGATCGGAAAAAGGTAAGTCACCAAACACAAGTGTCATAAAGCTTTAGAAGTCCGTGATTGAATGGTCTACACAAATTTAAATGCTAACAAAACTTAGACATATTTTTTCTTTTATGTGAAAAAAACTTAGATATTTTATCCCATGCATCAAGTTGTTGTTTTATGCTTAGTTTGTCAGTGCTTATATGCCTTTCAAAATGCTTTCTAGAAGTTAATACTGTAAGTCACAACTAATAAAGATGCAAATGGTATTCAGCTGTCATTTTACTAAAAAAATATTATTATTATTATTTTTGTACTTGAATGAAGTTGCCAGTTTCAAAGAGCACTTCCAAACAAGTATGTATATTTTGTCCTTCAAACTCAAAAAAGACAAAGATAATGAACATATGAAATGCTATTATCATGTTTATTTGTTGTGATTTTTACTAACAATGTTTGGAATGTGACTTCTGAAAAGCATAAGGAATGGGTAACTACACATGCTTGTTAATAAGAATTGAATTTTTAATTCCTATCAACTTGCTTTCCTTTATCTAAAATCAACACTATAATATGCATGTTCAAAAAATCACTTCAATTAATGATGAAAAAATAACACCAAAAACATTTTAATAATGTTTGTTAATATACATAACTAAAGAATTGAAGTAAAAAAAGACAAAGTATTTAGAATATAAGAGGGGTGAAGATATATATCGGGCTTTTTAAGGGAAAATGCTACTCTGGAATTCAAATTAAGAACTTGTTAGGATCATGCTGCCATTAGACCTTCTGAAAAACTTCATTTTGGATGATATTTTAGCATATATAATCTGTTTACACAGAAATTCAAGTGTCATCGAACTAGTGATATATTTTATTTTTCAAAGGTTAGCTTACAATCAATATTAACTTTTTTTTTTTTTTAGGTTCTGTTTGTTTTGATACATAGTTTCTACATAAAACATTTTGGCCTAAGAATTTTTAGTTCTTAATAACAAAAAATTCTTTGGAAATCATTTATATCAAAATAAACTAAGCCAGCTTAGTGTAAAATCGGAACCAAAGTATTTACATAGCATCATTAGTAGCTAGCTTAGTGTAATGCTGCTGTTCTAAGGGTAATGAAAGATAATTAAGGGGTTTAAATTACAAAATTTTAATAGATGGGTCACTTATACTGTTTACTAACTCTTATATGTATTCTGTACACCCAAAAAAAGAAAACATTATATTAATATGTTCTTCATGAAAAAAAAAATATATATTTTATGTGTTAGTTTTCATGGAAGCAAGTAAGCCCATCCATATATACTCATCACGAATGGCTTAATGTTGACATTTTTTCTTACTACAAATGGCTCTATACATGTTTCTAAAAAAAAAAATGGCTCTATACATATACTTAATAAATGCCGACAATGGAAATAAGTACATATAAATGGCTTAAATTTCAAAGTTCCTTGCAATAAATCAAAATTGCACCATTAATATTCTTAAATAATCACTGAATGCAAACTAGTTTAGAACTTCAAAATCTATTTCCTATATAAAATTGTAAGATATGGAGTCAATGGTCACAATTAATTACAATAATATACTTTTTAATTTTTGATTACTTGTTATCTAGCTTTATATATACTTATATATATTTATGAAAATACCATCTAAAAATTATTAGATGATCATATATAAAAATAGTTTAATAAAATATTTTCTCATAAAAAAGATAAATTGCGTTTTCTCCACCAAATTTATTGGTGCACAATTGCAATGCCCCTCCAGGTATTAATTTGCAACTATATATATACTAGCTCCTAATTTAAATTGGTGTAGCTTTATGTCCCTCTAGTTGCAAAATAATACAAACATAGTAGAAAACTAAATATACCTTAAGAAAATCAATTAGAAACTCAGAGATTACTGAGAAATGATTTTAGTTAATTAAGTCCCATAGTATTCTTACTGCTTGATAAAATAAAAATTGCAAATATTGTGCACTATTTTGAAGGAATATGGGTAACATGTTTTGTTTTGATAAGCATTATTGTTAAAGGAATAACTATATACTTAAATAGTTAGGATACTATTTGAGAAACTTTGCAAATTGCACCAATATAATAGGGCGTAATATGCTCAAATAAATATATTGGAGAGGTTACCATTACATCAATAGACTATGTGGGAAAAGTAAAATTAATAACCTATAATAATAATGTAGAAAATAAACTGCATACAAAAAAATATGTAAGAAAGATTTCAGTTAAGTTTTTTCAAGAAATTTTTTGGTGAAATTCGCTTTAATGAAGAAAAAGATATGTTTTGTATAATAGAAAATTGGAAATGATATATCATATCTTGTGTCCTTAATAGTTAATAGTCCAAGTCTCTCATAAAGATTGCATGCATCATTCCTCATTATAAACCCTAATTTCCGTTATAAAATATAGGCTTTTAGGTAGCCACCCCCTTCTAGAATGTCAGTGAAGTTAAATCTGCTGAGAAATTAGAGATAGGCCAATAACTACATATATTAGGTCATTAGATAATGAAGAATGGTGTGTGGACAGTGCAGATATTGGCACTGCATGGACCTCTCTAAGTAAGAGAACCCCTGTGAGACACGCCCGCACATATCACGCCACCTTGCAGATGTCACTGATTTAATTTGCAGTAATAATTATCAGCCCCTATACCAACCAACTCACCGCTATTGCTTAGACTTCAGCTACTACATTTAGATTTAGATCAGATCCCAATGTAAATGCTACTGCACCTATATATGCTCTCTATGCTCTTTATGAGAGCGTAAGAGATCCATCAAATCCAAATGCTTGTCCATACATAGGGTGGTGAATGGTGAAGAAGATCTCAGTACATAGAGGAATATGAACAAATTAAAATGGAAAATTGACAATTTTCAAGAGACTGGAAATGGCTCAACTTAGTGGGAAAATTTTAAGGTATATTTGGTCTACATTATGTAGATCAAGAGTATTTGAGTATGATTAGTTTTGAGAAAAGATTTTACGGCTTCCCGATACAGCAAAATAAGAAGCTCCTCTTAAAGAGCTTATGAAATTCCCTCATGAAACAGCCAAATTTCCTCAAAAGATACTATAAACATATCCTAAGTCAATCATATGCTTTGTAGAGCAACATGGGTTCTTTGTGTACAGGGATTAACATAGAACCCAAGTGTTTTTGTAGGTATATATATGTAATTGGCTCAATTTACACGACTATGTAAATTGAATCTAATCGGAAAATCTCTCGAACTTAATGGTCTTTCTATAGTTGACTGATTTGCACATTGTGACTTACAAAAACTTTAGAAACAAAGACAAAAGTTGATTGAATATAGAAGGGTTAGTTAGTCCCCCTCACCAACCAAGGATGCAAAATAGGACAATCTATCCTGTCTCATGTGTTTTCAATATTCCTTAGTACCAATTTAGGTATTTCCACTAGCTCCAACAGTGAACGGCGTGACATCTATGAGAGAAGCAATATTCTCTGATCTAGAACCCTGATTTTCTACTTGAATTTGTTGAAACTAGTTTGAATCTTCTACAAAGAGAATATGGGCCCCATCTAAAAGAGAGATTAAAAAGTAAACAAAAATAAAAAGAAACCTTAAAATGTAAAACCCTAATAGTGCTATACTAACAATTAATATTGATCAATATATGAGTCATACAATATATATTATTGCAATCTACGGCCACATTAGAGTAAGGAAATGAACGACCTACATAATGTTGCAGTTGAAATTAGCACAGATAATCAAGTCTCTATATGTATGTGCAGTTCATAGATATAGAAATGGTCATTACTTGAAGGACATGTTGCTGTACTCCCGGTTTGTCTCTGGGATTGGATTCCACTCCCACAGTCTGTCGGGGAAAGTGGTTGGCAGCGAATTTGGCAGCGAGTTGAGAGCCATTGGTTGTGGTTGCATTAGCAAATTAGAGAACTGGTTATTGGGGTGCTGACATTGAGCATTGTAGTGTTGTTGTTGATAACTTACTAGCCTATTGAGATCATCCACCATTGCATTAGTAGATGACACCGACGAAGCTGCCCCGGCCGGGCCGAAGAAGGTGGGGATTAATGAGGAGGAGGCTACTTGTGCTTGCTTTGATTGCTGCATAAGCATTAACCCTTCATCTTCCATTTGAACTGGTAGCCCCATTGTTGTCATTGCAGTACGGTAGGCATTGTGCTGGGAGAGTCCAAGGGCTGTAGTGACATCTGAACCTGCAGTGCTGCTTCCTTCAGCTTCGTTTATTTTGTCAAGATCAATTTGCTGTGATTGTGACACAAATCCCACGTTCTGATGAACCATTTCATTGTGCTTATTCTTGTCTGAATGTGAAGCTCTCGACGAAGATGGCCGGGTTGGGAGGCAGCGAGGAAGTGAAGGATGGTCTTCTACCCCAGGTCTCTTGTAGACCCGGCAAAGCGATATCTCAGCCTGGAAACAACATGGAAAGAATTCAACTTAGAATTAAGAGAGGTAGAAAATCAATTTTGGTGAAAGTAAAGGTCTCCAACTTTGAGTATGCTATATAGTCATCAGAAGCATTGGTAGAACTCATTACATGGAGACAATTTATGTTCACTGAATTTAAAGTTCATGCATGTTATTCATTATAGATTTGTGTGAGAATGATATATTATCCTAATCTTTAGCTAATAAAAGAAGTGAATGCTCGAGTGGTGTCTGCAGTGGTATTACTCCCAATTCCTTTATTCTTTTGTTCTCTCTTCTTTAATTTCTATCCTATTTTATTTGCTCCATCTACCCTTCTCTTAACCATGCTATTGCTAGCTATATAGCTTTGGAAGTGAAGCTTGGAAACACTCACCAAACATACATAATTACATATATATCCAACACGAACTAAATTGAATGAAATTAAAGAAACAAAAACCTGAATCTAGATGAATTACTGATTTAAAACTAGGGTTAAATCTGACGAAGACTTTCTTCACTATCTATTATCATGGAAGAAAAATGGATAGGAAATGATAATGAAGATTTTAGAGAAAACCCATGAAGATTTTAACAAAAAAACTCCTTAAGTGCTTCCCTCTCCGAGATATTTGTCTTGTTTTTGCTTATTCAAAAGCTTTTAAGATTGAAAAAAACGTAAGTGGTACCTTTTGATATCGCTCAGTTTCATGCTGTGGCAAGCGATACTCGTTCATAATCCAACTGGTTCGGATGCCTTTCGGAGCTTTCCCAGAATAGAAAACTAGGGTTTTCTTCAAGCCAATTGACCGGAAATTTTCTGTTTTGATCAATCTATCAGCTCCGGTTGCCTTCCAGTACCCAGAAGTAGTAACTCGGTTCGGACGATCACCGTTGCGATACTTTCTATCTCTAGGCACATAAAAGAACCACTCCTTCTCACCAATTGCTGCCATGGCTGCTCATAAAATAACGAAAACCCCAAAGAGAAAACCAAAAAATTAATCATTTAAATTATGATATATATATTATATGTGAATTGAATATATAGGATAGAAAAGTGGAGGTGCTTATATATATATATGTGTGTGTGTGTGTGTGTGTGTGTTTGAGACTTCGAATTAATATATAGATGTCTAGCTATGAAGCAAAAGACAAGAAAAAAGAAGAAGATGGAATTATAAAAAAGGAAAAGTGGGTTTCGATTGCTTCGAAAGAAGGGAAAAGAAAAGTCTCATATACCAGGAAGTTCCCAAGGGTCATAGCGATAAAGATCAAGGAAAGTGATTAGCTCAACATTGAAGCGCTTTCCCTCCACCTTACGGCGAAGGTAGAACTCCACAAGCTCTTCTTCTGTTGGATGGAAGCGGAAACCCGGCATGACCATGTCGTGGTCGTGATCGTCTAGCTTGTTATTGTTGTTGTTGTTGTCGTTGGTGGTGGAATTGGTGGTGTCGTCATGGCTATGGCTATGGCTTAGGCTCATGGTGGAAGATGATGAGTTTGCTGCAATTGCCATCGACTAACTAACAAGTAGTTAATTATCAAAAGCCTTCAACTGCTCTTTGGTTTGGCCTTGCCAAATTTATAACCAGAAATATTGTACGAATTGGGCTGGGCAGCGAAGATAAGAGATAGATGGTTAAAAACTTAAAATGTACGTAGTACAATTTTTTATTTGTTTAGTTTTTATCTCTCTTTCTCTCTCAAGGAAATTGGGGTTTAATTAGAGAGAGAGGAATTGGAGAAGAGAAGAGAGAAAAAAAAAGGAGAGTTAATAGAAAGATCTACATAGCTTTCAGGCCCTACATGGAAGAGGAATGCGCTAAGGTGTTTTTAAGATGAGAAAATGACATTTCAATAAGAAGACAGGGTGGCACAGCCCCATAGCGGTGCCTTTGGACCTTTCTTCCTCCTTACAATTAACTTGGGAAGAAATTCCAAATTAATTAAATTTGTATTTATTATTTTTTCAAATTCTACTACTTCAACCAAATATTTTGTAAACCAGATTACGAATCCCTTAGCTCACCTAAAACACTCGTGTGCTCTTTCTCTCTCCTCCTCCTTCTTTTCTATCTCTTTCCAAGAGAATCAGATTATGTTAGGTCATAAACGAACTATTTTAACTAACATCTAGCTTCTCATGTTGAACCAGCAGCTAGCCATATAATATGGTTGAGTAAGTTTGTTTTTGATATAGAGGGGTTGTAGTTTAACCTTTACATGTAGAACACAACTATCTTGTTAAAGGTATGACTATACTTAAAAGGGTCATAATTAAAATTAGATAACAAATTAAGTTACTTATTTTGTCTAACATTGTGATAACTTCTTTTAATTTTATACACAACAAATGGCTTGAAAAATAGTTACTTATATGATCAACACTTGAAGATTAAGCTAGAAATTTCAACTTAGCATGTGTAAATCTCTTTCACCATTTAAGGATGGAAACTCAAAATTGACATATAATTAACTTCATTCTGTATTTCGGGTTAAAACTCGATGGTGAGCTCCTTGTAAGCACCGCATATGATATCTGATCAAAATTGGAAAAGAAAAGTGAAGTTCACTAATTAATGTGCTCAATCTATACAAAGTTTTTCACAATAGATTTAGAGATTTCATCTTTTTGTTGACAAATTATTCAATTATAGTTAAATCAAAAAAGGGGGAAATTTTGAACAAGCCATATTATGTATGTGTGATTGGCACATGCAGTGTTAAGACTCTCAACTGAACATTTTTATGCTCAAGATATTGCAGTCATCTTCATAAAATTATGGTGGCAAAGTACAACTAATATCACAATTTGTTTATTCAATTATGAACCTCAATGTTTAAGGGTAATTATTATAAGATGGATCATAAAATACATAAGATAGTTAAACAATATAAAGTCAACCCTACTAGAAAGGATCTAGTCCAAAAAGAAGGGCATACATCGAATTCTCCTGTATGAAACTCAAAAATTTATCTTGGTAATTCCATGATGTGATGGTTATGGAACTATGTGCTAGTTGTAATAATAAAACAAACGGAGAGAAAAGCTTGCGTTGACAATTTGACAATATTTTCTTGGTGCAATGCATGTTGTAACGGTTCTGATATGGTGGGGGATGAAATATAATTGATTGTGAGGGTTAGCTGGTGCCTGCTAGTAATTTTGTGGTAACCAATTAGGGTAATTAGAATAGGGTTAAAAGTGTTGTTTTGACTTGAGGATATATATATAACAATGCCAAAATTATAAACACATTTTTCCCACAAATTTTGTTTAATATATTATGCCATCCTTAGGCCTTAATTATAGTAGCAAATTAATCAGCAAGGTTGGATTGAGATTAAAAGCTGGTTAGTTATAAAATATTAACAAGTTAGTACTCTTGTGGATTAATGGTACTGCAATATTTTTTTTTAGAAAGTAAAGATCATGGTTTTTTTTTTTTTTTCTCTTTTTGGCAATCGGAGTGTAGATGATTCCCTACCTCATATCTAGCACATCGTGACATCATTTCATTTCATTAATTGGATATTAGTTATATAGCTAACTAGGCAGCAATAGAGCCGCAAAGAAAAAGTTTCATTATTTGATAGGCTTTAGTTTCAACCCTACGAATAATATGTCCTTATTTCATGAATTGCCTAATATACATTTTTAATCATAAGTGCTATCTAATATCATACCCTCTTCATTAAATCCCACTAATATAATTTTAAGTGGCATTTGAATTTGGAATATTGAGGATATAATCATAAAGTTCTACCGTTGAAGTGTCCTCTATTAGAAAAATATTAAAAATGACTATTTTATATATATATATATATATATATATATTGGTGAGAGCACAAATATGGATCATATGATCAAGATAGCTTGTTACAAATCAAATCATTGATATAACTACAATTATTGTGCGTCTAATGTACTATATCTTAAAAGTAAAGTGACATTGTACTCACCTACCAAAAAAAAAAAAAAAAAGAAGAAAGTGACATTGTACTCAAATTACGCAATTGGTTAAACTTCAATTTCTTATTTTCAGAACAATAAAGAGAAAATGGTTAAAAGGATAACTCATGACAAATATTTTTTTCAGAAACAAGGTTAATCACTTCTCTACGGAGTTAACTACATGCTAGTATATAATTAATTAAATCAAGAATTAGTTAGCATTTTTCTCTTGGTAATATCTTCTCACACTATCCTTTGATGTAAATTACTGTACCCTTAATATGAGAAACGAAGCATATTGGATGAAGTAAAACTTATATGATCTTTCCCATAAAAAAAAAAAAAAACTTACATGATCTTAATTATTTGTTTTTACATGATTAAACTTCTAGAAAAATCAAGCAAGTGATTAATAGTACCATATGTAATAAAAAAAAAAAAAACATTATTTAACACACTCATGTGACTTGTGGGTTATACCATGAATCAAGAAGTAGTGGACTTAATTACTTCATTTCAGTCAAAGCAAGAATTTATTATATGGTGCTACATAATAATGCATGTGTGTACTTATAAATGGATAGAGCAAAAGGTCATGCATCCAGATGCATTAAAGTGATTGGTATAAGGAGGTGAAGAAGGTAGCGTGTGGGGGCAAGAGGGAAACAAATTTTCTGGCCAAGCATGAATATATACATACATTGGTGGGGAATGGGTTGGGCTGCTTGTACAGCTTATTTTATATGTGATTTGTGGATGAGTCAAGAGAAACCCGTGACCACTCTTCTCCTATGGTCATGACAATAACAACGCACTTTGTTCTTTTATATTTATTTCCTTCCATATCTTTTCAGTTTCTTTTAACCACTTCTATTTTATTCTAGATTAAAAGTAATTATCATCTAAATTTGTGTGTGTAGCAATTGGTTTAGGTGATAAACTTCCCATAGAATTATAGAGACTTCAAACCCAATTATTATTCATAAAGATTGCTTCTAATCTTATATAGAATTGTGAGAATTATTAGATCTTAATTACTAATTTTTAAGTAATTTAAAATTTTTTCAAATTTCATTTCTTTTTTTTTTAAAAAAAAGTGTACAACCCTAATGGAAATTATCCTTTTATGGCTAAATTGAGTTATAATTGAACCCACAAAATATCCTTCAAAAGCTTTTTGCATTTATTAGGATTACAAATTTCCCTGATGATCAGTCCCTCCCTATCTCCCTCTTATCATTTAGCCCCACTCACTTATAATAATCAGCAAGATCATGATACTCTCTCTGTCTCTTCACAAGTGCTAACTATTCAATCGCTATATGTCCATCCAAATTTAGCTCTATTCACGTCCTTTTGAATTTTCTTGTCATGTAAAAGCCAAACCGTGTCTTATTAGAATGACAAATACATCAACCAATCGAGCTGAGTCTAAAGGAATCCAAGAACAACAAGAAATTTGAGGTTAAAAACCCTTCAAAAAAGTGTCGATATATGACAAATAATGAACAATAGCGTGTAAAGATAAAACAAATTAAAGTTAGCAAGTTGGGTTCCCGTTGATCTGTGTAGAAGTGATTAATTATATAATTCTTTGTCTTTACTTTGAATTCTCCAAAGGAATGAAAGGAAAGAATTCGAGAAACATCTCTTGTTGACTCGTACATTTTGGGAGGCTGCTTACATATGTATACAAAGTGAGGTAGAGAGATAATTTTCCCATGAAAATGTGAGCATAAAAAAAGAATTTCTTTCAAGAAAATGACAACACTTCTCTCTCATTTCAGATAGTTAATTTGTTAAACGGAAAAAGGATTGAGATGCATAAGAAACAAAGAGAGATTTTTAGAAGGGATGCTAGTGAACCTGAAAACCTAATTAATTAGTCAGTAAGATAGTGAGTGATATATAATTATGTGACTATTCCAACTATAATCCATTGCTAACAAGGATTTGGTTACCAATTTTGGTTGATTACCATATATTACAATTAGTTGATGTACTTTGACAAGAATGATGAAAGTCGGGACTATAAATTTCACCCACTTAATTTTTAGTAAAATATACATTATCCGGCCAATAGATTTTGACTTTGATGTTTGCACATTTTTTCATGGAATTTTTTTTTTTTTAAAAAAAAAGCATTAATTTATAAAAGGGCCCTATCATTTTCAATCTGAACCGACCATATATATAGTGAAACCTCCTTCTCAGAATCAATTTGATCTACTTGCTTACATTCTGCTTAATTATTGAATGAACTTCGTCTTTTCTCGAAGTTTGTAGCCCTTCATACCCCATATCCCTACCATGATTCTTTTAAAAATTGACCTCGTATTTTCTCACCCTTTTTTCTTTGTTTTACACGATAGATATTTTCTTGGGCGTGTCAAACATTTGTACAATGCAGATATTGTTCATTATAAGATATTGACTGCATGATGGACGGGAATTAACATTTTGGTCATCTCTAAAGATTTTCAAATTGACAACTGGTGCTACTTTGTATTTGTGTGAAAAGCAAATGTGAAACGATTAACTAATTAATAAGTCGTTAAAATATTATAGTATATTATACCAATCATATCATGATAAGATAATTAAGTGAAAATCTGTCGTTTATATTAGTATGATGACGCTATAGATATCAAAGTCTTTTCTATAAACGCTCTCAGGTCAAGCTATTGGTTGATCTCAGTGATTAATTAATGCCGTGTTATATTAGATTTGATTTAATTAACCAATTTATTAGTGTATTCTAAGAAATGGATAGATTATATGGTGCACCCAGTGTCTGTACTCTGTAGACCGCTAGACACAATAAAAGTAGATCTCATACAGAGATTATTCCATATATCATACACTGCTAGACACAAAAAACAGTAAATTTCATACATGAATTTCTGGTAGGGTACGTCTACATTTCTTTGTTTTTTGAAATTGTGGTGTACAGATTAACACTAGGACTGCTTGATAATTTTTCCAGAAGACGGTGGAGAAAGAAATGTGAAGCCAGGGAGAGTTGGAAGAGAGAGCCAAAATAAATGATTTTGTTTCTACGCGTTGTGAAGGATCAAGCCAGCTTGAATTCCTATGGATGAGAATTTGTAAGATCACCACGTCAGAGTTTTGCTACAAGATTTCCTCCACGCTAGTGAATGTGAGTAATAATATGAAGAAACTCCAAAAAAGTGCTTTTTTCAAATCAAGCCAGCTTGAATTGTATGGATGAGAATTTGTGCTTGATTGATGGCCTTATCAAAATTTTTGCTATGATGTCAAGGAACCTTATTTAATGGGTTTGGATTCAAGTAATTGTGGTTCGCTTGTATATGTAAGCTGTATAGAAAGTCACAATCATCAAGAAGCCAATTGATTTTGTTCTTGGAATCTTTGGCTGTGGTTGCTTGGTTTTGAGATTGAAGTTAAATAACTCATTACGTGTCTCACGAGCAGGATAATTATACATGAATTTGTTTCACAATTGTATAAATTTTGTATTAATCCAATATATATAATGAGAAATGCTATTTAGTATAGTTTTAACTAAAAAATGTAAATTCATAGGTAACTGTTGGATAAAACAATTTGTTGAATTTATTATTTGTGTAACACAACTAATTTTTTTTTTTTTTTTTTTNTTTTTTTTTTTATATATAATTACTAGATATTGTTAGGAATAACCCTAATTATTATGTAATGCAGTTTGGTAATAACCCTAGTTATTATATAATATTCCTCCACCAAAAAGAGTTGCTAAAAGGAAATAAATACGGGACGTTGAGTGGTTTCATTGTTTTAGATTTTTTTCTCTTATTTTCTGCAAAACAGCTATAAACACTAATTAACTTGCATTTGCTTATTAATGTTTCCTCGTTCCTTTACAATATCACAATTTTTGGCTTCTGCACTGAACTTTGAATTTAAATCCATAGTCGTCACAATATCTATTTATGGTAAACCAACAAGCATACCAAATGGGCTTCAGTTAGGTGAATATTGCAGTGACGTCTCTGTGAGTGGAAGTAATTCAGAAAGAGAAAAAAGCATAACCAATTTTGCATGAAAAGTCACCTCGTTTTCGGCTAAAATATCTTCCAAGGATGAGGAAAAGAGGGACGCACCATAGTGATGTAATAGACAATAATAATGACACAAATATTATTCCCTCTTTTGGAGAGTATTAAAAAAGAGAAAAAGAGCAATGGTGGCGTTTTCTGGGTTGTGCTGGTGACGGTGGTTCTGGGTGGCTCAATGGGTGGCTGAGCTAGCTAGGCCTGCGCATGACAGTGTACGGGACCAGATAGTACAAATGGACCCAGGACCCACTATTTGGGTTAGTCGTGGGTGCCTCATTAATGGCAGCACAAACACACACAAGAAGCTCGTGGTTTGGACCATTTTGGCGGTTGTCAACAATCCCCGTCTCAATTGCATGGACATGTGACAGTGTGTGTGTGAGAGAGTGAGTGAGAGATTGATCAGTGAGACTGAGTCACACACGAAGAGATTCTACTATTCCAGATAGGCATGTACAAACAAGTTGATATATCCTCTTTATGATGGATATTAACTGAGTGTGACATGCACCAAAATTTAATTGTGCCAAATACAAAGAGATAGAGAATATCAGCACATACTAGTTAGACTCAGCACACATTATTTCATATTCTTATCAATATAATTTGTGTTTATTTAGACATTGAAATATCTTTTCATGTCATGTCAACTTTATAAAATTGTACGAGTTTAATTAGTGTATAAGTAACATTAGCATATATTATATATGCATGTATGGTATATATGGATGGACATGAAGGAGGAAAAGTTAGTGTCTTTGGCCAATCACCGACCTCCGACCATAAAGGGAGGCTATGTCTGATATGGCGTTAGGGTTTCAGCCGTCCAACCAATCTCTTCGTGGAAGGACATGGATGTGCTATTGTCCTTTTGATGAGTTGTACCTCTCTACAAGTTATCTCAACCCATGTCCAAACAAACTCATGCTTGATTTTTCCACTCTCATCTTTTTTCTGTTTTCTACTTTACAAACCACCTCTGGCTATCATCTTGACGAAAATCAAGAGGTAAGGAGTTAAATGAGTCTGTCCCTAATTAATTGCATCTATACATTATAATTAATTAATATGGAGTAGATTATATCAACAATCAAGGTACACATGCATAACCATGATGTTGTTGCTGATGCTGATCCATCAATTTGATTATGAGACTGAGAAACAGGATAACTTATTTTCTCTCATAAATTCATAATTGATTACATTAGAATTAATGTTGCCCTATATTTTCTAGAATCCTATATACCATCTAATGACTTGATCATTGGAGGGTTTCTCGTGGAGCTTCGATTCTAGCACCTCTGAATTTTCTCCATTTTGCAGACCTTTTCTGTATCTTCTGACACAAACTCAATGTAAATTTGTGACAAATTGAATTTAGAAATCTTTAAAATTTTACAATTTAGATTATTCCTTTGAGATATGCTATGGATTGATGGATAATTTTTGTTATTTAGCAAACGTTTATATATCTTGTGTCTTTGGCAGTATTGGAGCAACGGTCCATTATTTTTATCAATTACATTGAAATTAGTTTTGTTGACCTACAATTTTCTTTCTTTTAAAGAATCCTAAATACTCTCTATTAATGACTTGATCATTTTAGGGTTCTGCGGAGCTTCGACGACTCTAGCAACATTTACTTTTCTGTCTTAAAACATTTCTCTATCATCTGGTAAAAGCTCAAGGACTCAACAATTCTGTGAATTCACGACAAATTTGAACTTAGAAACCTTTTAAATTGAACATTTCAAATTGGACTATTAAGATATTCCTTTGAGATATGTTATGGATTCATGGATAAATTTTGTTATTTAGCAAACGTTTATATATCTTGTGTCTTTGGCAGTATTGGAGCAACGGTCCATTATTTTTATTAATTACATTGAAATTAGTTTTGTTGACCTGTAATTTTCTTTCTTTTAAAGAATCCTAAATACTCTCTATTGACTTGATCATTTTAGGGTTCCGCGGAGCTTCGACGACTCTAGCAATACTGCCTTTTTTGTCTTCAAACCTTTCTCTATCATCTGGTAAAAGCTCAAGGACTCAACAATTCTGTGAATTCACGACAAATTTGAACTTAGAAACCTTTTAAATTGAACATTTCAAATTGGACTATTAAGATATTCCTTTGCGACCTGTTCCTCCATACATGGATTGATAGACAATTTTTGTTATTTAGAAAAAAAATAAATGAACTTGGGACGTCTTTCCAAATTTGGTGGACCTGTTCATTATTTATGATTGAATGGTCAAAATTTTTCCCTCCAAAACAAGTGAAGCAAGTGAGAAATACAAATCAACGAAGCTGAAAGGTATTCCTTTGATGATTGTGAAGGCTGAACAAAAATGTTAACAAAACCGACAATAAATTTGTCTTTTCTAAGAAGAAATGCCAATGCATGCAACTAGCACCATTTACTTTTCTAAATTCAAACCTACCACGTTTAATATATAAAAAATTTGGAATTCATGCATTTTTACTGCTCAACATGCTATCTCTTTAACGTTTTACTCATGTCCAAATTTGCTGACTAATTGTGACGAAGGGCCGATCAATGATGGTCATCTAAAAGCTCCTGTTATATTTACCTATATATTAATTATATTAAATTTCAGACCATACATTTGAATGCTTTTAACCTAGCTGGGTTAATATGTAACTAACACATGATTGGTTGTTATTGTAACAATAAAGGTGGCACGTTTCATGAAAAAAAATAAAAATGGTGACACGTGTCAAACATATTAATAAGAACCCAAGTTAAGAAAGCAACTATTAATATATTTTATGTTTATTAAAAGCTTAATCGGTTAATCCCTTAACTATTTAATCATATCCATTAAACCCTAGCTAGCTAGTCAAGGATATTAATTCCACAATTCCCCCTGCTCCAGGTTTGGTTGACTTTTTTAGTGGTTTCATATCGAACACTTCAGTTTATATTATCTGCAGGAGATTTTGTGGTGCCAAGGGAAGCTAATGATCAAGTTTATTATATTAGCTAGTGCAAAGTGTTTGCTACACTGCTAATTGTTTTTTTTGTGGTAATACACTGCTATTTTAGATGCCTATATTTGAGATGTTGACATCATATTCGATCATGTGAAATGTAAGATACTTGAAACTATAAAATATTCTCGTAAATATTTTATGTGTATTCACAAAAACATACTTGTTCTACATGGTCAAGGCAGAAAATGCACATTTGACCACAGATGGATGGTGGACATGAAGTGGCTACTTACTTTCTGCTCACAAAATATAGGGTTATACAGCAGAAAACCAAATGTTTTGGCCCATATATTTTGTATAGGGTTATTGCTTTTTCCTTAGCCATTGGTCATCAATCATCCGAAAAATTATTAAGGACAGCTACTTAGGTTATTGTGCAGTTTTTTTAATCAGTAATCTTATTTTACTGCAATCTTCTTTCTTGATACCCAGAATGCAAGCTCCATTACTATAACAAAAACTTGCATAGATGAGTTGAGAGATAGAACTTAGAAGAAATATCTTTCATAGTGCTTCTACACAAAAAGACAATTATGGTCATTCATTAGTGTCAGATGGGTAGCACTAGAATGTCGACGGATTTGATTTTCTGTCAAATGAGAATTTTGTTTTCAGTGAAGCTGGTCATCGGTGGAGTTTGGTAATGCCATAATGGCACTACATGTGTGAAGGGTTTTTAACCCTTGTCCTCTGCATTGCCCCACTACTTTTTTAAAAGCCATCACAATCTGAACCACCTTATCCCCAACTAAGCACAAAGCCCTGACCCATGTCAAGGTCAAGTCAGGGTCAGATAACCTTCAATGGATTCTATGAATATCCACACACATACTTACACACAAACACTCACAGAGACCTGTCAGTTGCAAAATCCAGTACTTCTGCTGCAAGCCTACAACAAATGGAGTAAATTGTCGTATGCATAATATGCAGAAGAGGATGGACTTATCACAAACTAATTCAACCTAAAAACATAGCATCAAACTATAGTTGAGGTTGAAGCTACTTATGGAATGGAACTTTTGTTACAATAAGACTTGCAATGTGATTTTAGAGTCTGTGTTTATAGTTTCATACTATTAATTAGTTAATATTTTTCGTCATGTAAAAACTCTTTAGAAGTAAGCGTAGAGATGATAAGAATTGGACTCTTAATCACTATAAGTCAAAGAGATTTTGGATGCCATGATATAAAGAACTAACTTATAATTTGAAAACTTTGAACTTAAGATTAAGATATTAACTATGAAATCTATTATTGCTGCTCCTAAAAATGCAGTAGATTGTCATATGCATTATATGAAGAAGTGGGATGGGTGTGTAAAGAATTAATTTAACCTAACAATTTAGCATCAGAATGTATGAAACCAGACCAAGGGTTGAAGATAAGGAATAGAGCTTTACTTCTAACAGAATTTTTAAAGTGATTTTGAGATATTGAAAAAGCCAAACATGCTATTAAGATATCTCTAATACCTTTTTTTTATGTCTCTAATATGTCTTCTCACATAAAAATTAAAAAAAAAAAAATACTCTTTAAACTTGAAGCATAAATAAAACACTTGGTCATTCTTGTTATACTAAAATTACATTTAATTAAGAGATAGAGGTGCTAAAGATGGAACTCTTGACCTCTAATAGTGAAAAATACTATGATATTAAAAAAAGAAAACTAATTTAATTTAAAAGCTTAAGATTAAAATTAAGCTAATTAGTTATAAATTCCAGTACTACTACTACAGAAAATGCAGTAAATTATGATATGCATGCTAACTATGCAGAGAAAAGGAAATATCTAGTTTGTTACTTGTTAATAACTAGTAACTTGAAAGAAGTTTCTTGCTTTGGAATCAAAGTTGCCGACTCTTAACTGCCAAAAAAAAACTGCATTTTGATATTTAAACGAGCAAGTGAATGGTGGGTTGTAATAGAAAATGGTGGTTGAGCAAAAAAAATGGACAAAACCAGACGAGGGAGGGTGACTTGACAGGTGCATCACAATCACACAAAAACATTGAAGGGTCCACTTCCAAACCGTTGGATCCATCTATTTAATGGGTCATTGGATCCAAATCGAAGGAGTGACCAGTCAAAGTATTTGACTATCAGACCCTCCCTGGATCCTGACCAAAGTTTGACCCTCTGACTATGCATTTATTGTTCTTTAGAATTAAAATGACATTGGAACTAACCTCTTGTTGGTTGGTTTTATTATTCAACAAAAATATTTTTTTTAGAAAAAAAAACCATTTTGTTCTCTCCCTCTCTGTCTCCCTCATTTGGTTCCAGAATAAGTCGTTGTACCTTTTGGGTCGTCTTCTCTAGGACCCATCCTTAACATGCAATGCAGGCAAGCATCCCGTGATTCCTTTTACGAGCTTGGTACAACTTGACAATGTTTCTGCTCTCACTGATTGCTCTGTTTTTTCTTCACCAATTATGCTCTTCTATATGTCTCTCATTTTTCTTTCTCTTTTATACTACTTTACACTAAATTACAATAAAATTTAATTAAAATGCAAAAGAATTGTATTTTACTTGTAAAACATAAAAGAAAAAGAAATTGTTCTTGTTAATAATGTGGGACAAATGTAGCCAGATGTTCTGGTGCATGATGGCATCAATACACAAGTGACTTTCTCTGTGAGTACCTCTCTCTCTCTGCTCTCTGCTCTGAGTAAAGATTGAGCAAAGAAAAAAAAAATAACAAAGTGGTAGGAAACAAAGAAATGGGAAGGTTGTTAGTTAGCCCATTATGCGACTGACATTTAAAAAAGAAATTATAATAATCATAAAGATGAAAAAATGAAACAAAAATAGTTTTTGTTGACCCACAGGCCACAATGATTGAGTTTCATATCTAGTATTATTGAAGTTGTGCCCAGATTTTCTTGTGATAAAATGTACATTATATAAGATGTTTATAATTTATAAGCACATAAATTATAATTAGTTTAAATTTTAATGTTAAATTTAAACCCTCATCCTCTCATATCTCCTATTCAAGAGAATTAGTTTAGAATAAAAATATTTTTTTCTAATTAGAAAAAAACTGCTAACAGTGTGAATTTTTTTGACCAGCCTGGAAATAATCAAGCCATCAAGGTGTTATAATGTAATTGCTAATTAAAAAGAAATATTTAAATCTACTTATATTTAATAATTGTTGGTATTTTGTGATGAATGAGAGACTTTTGTTTTTTTTTTAAAATATGGTCAACCTCAGTTAGTGGATCAAATTGTAATGGGTTAGGTATCGAGATGAAACAATCAAGTGGCCCAACCTAAACCCTAAACCTAGAGGCCCCACCTAAAATACCCATTGCAAATGTATATGAATTTTGGTTCTGAGCCCACTTTCTAACCAAAAAGTGAAAATGTTGGAGGCTTAAAGCCCATGGGCTTCTGTCACGTTGAAGCTTGTTTGCTTCGTTATCTCGTTCTCTTCTTAAGCAGTTGAGTTTCTGTTTTGTTTCTCCCTGCTATTATTCTCTAAGATTACAGATAAATTATAAAAAAATTTAACAAAAAATTAATTCAAATGTTAAATGACATTTTTTGTTTTTAAATCGTAATAACTTTAGATTTCTCCCTTATGCTGAATGAAGCATTATTCTTTCATTCAATTCACCCAAAAATAAAAGAATCCATACATACATCAGTTCTGAAGCAATATGATGATTGCAGACTTCCCTAAGCTTTGTACAGAAGCGTTAATTTCAGCAAAAAAAATGAAAAATAAAAATACAAAAATACAGATGTGTCCTTGATGATACAGTTAAACAGATAACAGAACCATTTTAGTTCCATAAGATTCCATTTTTGCGTTAGAGAGTATCTTTATCCTGGTTGATGCAGCTGATAACATTTTCTATACTTCATTTCCAATAATTAAAGCAGGAAACTATGAAACCAATGTGAAAAACTGCAGTGTCCTTGTCATGAACAAATGCTCATCCACATACCTAAGAATGTAAGACATCCAGCACCTGATTAGCTACTTGAACTTATCATGAAGCACATCTGTTGGTCAAAACTGTATAGACAGAAAATAAGACCTGATCATCTACTTCAACTCATTATCAGATAATTGCTGCCTTAGATTCTTTAGTGCATCCACAACTTCTGTATCAAGATTGTGCTTCAATAATCTACCTTGAAAGGAAGTGGATCTGCACAAAGAAGCAAACCAATCAACAACATCAGTCATCACAACAGGAGACTAGTTCTCTCAAGAATGGTAATTTGCAAAATAATCAAGCTTATTCAAATGCATAAATATCAAAGTTGACTAACATTTTCTCCAATGCAGAATATCCAGAATATAAATGTTTTCTATAAATGTATTCATGGTGGCAGGCTTGAGCAGATATGGAGTATTATTTTTAAATGGATTGGATGAGTTTCCTTACATTACACATACATATGAGGAAGAGGCTTTGGTGCAGTGGCACCGCCTCTCAGCCTTAAGGCTTGGTCACCTCATGTTCCCAGGTTCAAGGCCACAGTACCCCGCTCCCCTAGCACACTAAGTGTGCTCCCCTCTATCTACAGGGGAAAACAAACATTACACACATACATCCTATACGATGACAGTTTGTTTTCCTTGTTACAATATACTGCAGGAAGTCCATCAAGAATTTGAGTAAAAGTACTCATGTAAAACCAGATAGCTAAAATATTTAGGCTGTGTTAGGAACCAATTACTGCATTATAGGAGACTACATTTTGAACCCCACGAACCATCCAGATGTAACTCGAAAACCCTATTGTGAAAGACAAATAGCATACAATTTAAACCTCATTTCAGATAGATGATGTAGTTTAAAAAAATATCACAGATAGGGTACACCTTTGTTCTTGAAGCATCCTTTCAACCTCCTTTTGTGATGCCTTGATCTACTACCAAACAATCAAATAAACAAGACCATGTGAGAAACTAAAGATCCATCATTAAAGAAGAAAATTGAGTAATATCTTCAAAGGTTTGCCAAGCAGATATGCTCCTCTCTAATTGTATGGCTGTAAAAAAATTTTAAAAAATGCAAATACTTAATGTTAATACTTCATTGGCAAGTCCAAGATTTTAATATCCAGCACTAGAAAATTCTTGAGAAATTGTATGACAGGAAGTCCTACGGAAACCCAAGAAGTTAAGAGCTCTAAATTATCTTTTTCTTTAACATTTCTTCCTTTGTTATTTGATACATAAGCAAAAAAGGGTACCACTTGTTGAACTTGTCTTCATCAAACTGTTAATATCCTGCAGCCATTAAATGTTTTACCTCAGTAATCAACGCCTTGCAACTCCAGACAAAGGCTCCCTGAAAAATGTGACAGTGTAAGTCTTTTGGACCAATATACAGGCCACACACAGGCTTCTGGTAGTTAAAAGGTTTGTATAGTTAATTATGAACACTTGGACGGCACATTACACGACTGAAAAAGAATTTCTTGACAATTGACAAATAAGTCTCTTTCAATTTTAACTAAAGTAGTCAATCTATGTAAAGAATGCATACTGCTCCATATGCAGCGTGCTGGTGACAATGATCAGAAGTGACAACCCACACTTTGGGGCAACCGTCCTCCTTCAAAGCTGCAACCTAAAATGACGAAAGAATTCTAAAAACAAATTTCAAATAAATTAAAAAACAAAAAATTTAGAGGAGACTAAAGATATATGGTATTCATATGGATGGACTATTTCAGTGTAAATAATATCAGAATAGATCAAGGTACTCATACTGACTGTAAAACACAGCTGTTTGTTATAACTGATTTATGGAGACTTCCATTATTTAGAACCACAGTGACAAATACTTCAACATAATTCAAGGCGCTTATATGCAGAGAATAATGTTTTTTCATTGTGGGATTAGCAATCTTGATGGATTACTCACCATCTGATTCCCACATACAAAAGCAAGTCAGACAAGGGGAGCTAGTGTATCAGAAGAAGGGTCAAGAGAAAAAAGACAAAATTCAACCATATCAATCTTATATATATATATATATAGATAGATAGATATATAAAAGTGTTTCTTCAAAATGATATTAGAAGTCATATTCTTGAATCCTGATACAAAATAAGGAAAACTCATTAAAACCATAAAAGTCCATGTTCATAGTTCAATTACAGGCAGAAGCTGAATCAACCAGATATTATAATTACCTCTGTTTCAATCCATGTATCTGCACATGTTTCACCCGAGAAAACTACATCGACACTGCAACATCATCAAAATTACAAGATTAGACGGATGAAGGTAAAAAGTTCAATGATATAATGTAAGATAAAAATATTCCATCAGAGTTCAAGGAAGATGAAAGTTCAAAAAGATAGCTTTATGCCAGCACACAGTCTTTGTTAAAAGAAACTAGCACGTGAATTGATTTGTTAAAATCAAAATACACACTAATATATATAAATTTCAAATATATCTTTTCGGTTGGTTAAGAAAACAGAGGGGGGTCTAAGCAAAAGTGATAATAATCCCATTAGTATAATATAATTTGGCTAATTTCATAACATGCTGGTATTCAAATTTCTTGCAGAATATCAGTAAGGTCAAGAGCAAAGGTTATATCACAACACTAACGACATAGTCAGCTGATCACATATCAAGGATTAGTACTTTAGAGTCTAACTATATGTAGGCTTCAAACAGTACCCAGCAAAATTTTCCTTGTGTGTGGGGAGTCCAGACATCATCGCATCAAACACAACAACCACTTTCACCTCTGTAAATATTTCACAAATAACGAAGAGGGGGTATCAACATTGAGAATGGGAAACCAATTTCATTGTAAATAAGGAATATGAGATAATAAAATTTCAAAATTCTCCAGGAACAAAAAGTAATGCTGTATGCAGAACTAGAAAATATCTTTTGTAATCATACATTAGATCAAGGCAGCTGGAAAATCGAAAGAGCATGAATCTGATTTTAAGTTCTAATAGGCTACACAAAAACAAGGTAGTTATAATGAGAGGGCGCTATATTACTCATGGCAGAAGTGATCATTTGTGCAAAACCTTTTCTAAAGATATGTTATGTTTGATAGTTCCCTGCCAAGATATAAAAATAGAAAACAATCAAGCAACCAAACATAGTGTAAATTACTGGCAACTTCCATTTTTTCACAGAGAGACGGAGTAAGAGAGTCTTTTGACATGAATAAAACGTCTCCTTGAGCACTATTTTATAAAATCTCCAACACTATCCTTAGAGATATTTGCACAAATTATATACCCCTCATGTCATATAAGGCTTATAAACAAGAATGATGCATGACAAATAAAAGGTATTTCAGCATGATTGCTAGAAGGAGAAGAGTACAAACCTCTTAGCATACTAAATGTTACAAGTTCATCGATGAGCTTTTGGCGAGCAATGTCAAGTCTTCCATTCATAAAATGTTTCTTCAGCTTCATCCAATAGCCACACACATTATAACCATCAACAAGCAATACAGGGACTGCATTGTCTATACCCTGGTTTGTACTGTAGAAAGGCTTTAGCAACATGGAGAGTTCCTCCTCCCAGCAACTTAAATTGGTTAAAATGAAATATAAAATAAGATAAAAACCTGGAAAAAGTATTACTAGTAGAGGTTCAGGGTTGGATCACGATAGAGCTCTGTATCTTCTGGAACATCCTCCTTCTCCACCTTCTTTCTGCGGTAACTGGTTGAAGGCCTAGGAGTGCTAGACTTTCTTTTTTGGAATTCCTAGGAGATATACATCACAGTAGACATGGAAAGTAAGTTTTGGTACAAGTTTTGCATATATAACAATACATAGCCTACCTTCCATAACTTTAAGAACTGCAGGTTTTGCTTCACATTTGATGTAATTCTCGGAGGACTTGTCTCAGAACCCTCCTGAAGAAAGGAAGTTAGGCCCAGTCTAAGATAGAACTTAGAATTGAATATCATTTTAAAGTTCAACCAGTTGTTGCCACTGTTCACAGAATGTAGCAGGAAAAATAGCTGGACACTGAAAGAAAATAGCTGTTTGAATTGTGTTTAATAACATTCTTCTGAGTTAGCCTCAGTGCTTTGGAGAAGTAGAATGAACAATCTATAATTTTAATTTCTATTGGAGGATATAAAAATCTAAAACAGCCTGACATAAAAAGAAAATTGCAGTTGATGCTAGGCTAAAACATTTGTTCTCATTAACGCTTCCCATTTCCAACAAGCAACGCCAAGAACAATTGACAAGCAAACTTTTGTTACATCTATTACAAAGTGAAAATATTATGAAACCCCAAACTACCCAGTGAAATGGGAGGATTACTTGTCAATGGTAACAAGATAGACACAATGTCAACCAAATAGCACATTATGCTAACATCCCCCTCCCCCTTCATGTAAAAAACAATTTTTTAGTAGAAGAAATTTTATTTATATGGAAGGAATGAAGTGAAGTAAAGAGCACAACAATATTTCAAAAAGGGATTCGAATTATTAGTATTAAACGAAGTTGTTCTTCCTCTTCACTAGTTTTCCTCCCATAAGAGTCCATTTATAAAGTCCTGAACTCCTGATTGTAACTGAATTTAACCCAGAATTCTCTGTCTTGAGGAGGGGTTAACAGTGTAATTAAGAAAAAAAAAAGTTTGCAAGACATAATTCACCCCAATTATTATTAGTAACTAGCAAGTACAATGTCCCAAAAATTAAAGATCAATTGCTCGAACCAAATTAAGATGACGGGCATGACTACTAAATTTAGAAAAGGAAAAAATAATGCATGAAATCAGACAGAGGAAAATAGAATAAAGGGTAAGAATTTGAGGAATCTAGGAGAAACCTGAGAGGTACTTTGCTGCTTCTTGCTTCTGGCCACTATAATATTATTGTAAGGAGAGGAAGTGGCAGTACCAGTAAGAGTGGAAGAATAAGAAGCGCTGAAATGACATGAAGTACCACCACTACTTCCATAGCATGGCCGGAAAATCAATGCTAATGAAGCAGATGATTGAAGTGTTTTCATAGCCCCAAAATCTTATTCTTTCTTCATATCGTTCCACTTCAGCTGTTACCCACATAAGACTACAATTCATTCTCCATCTCTGTGTTTCAAATTTCTAAAATTCTCCATTTTTCTACTTCAGAACTTCAATGTTTCTGTTACAATGGCGAACAAGTGGTTGATATCCCTTCAGGCTTCAGCCTCGTCTATTTTTCTTTTTTTTTCCTTACAAATAAGAAAAGAAAATAGTGGACGAAACTTAATGGGCAAATATTCCTTGGGCTATCTAATTTAGCCCATTAGATGTGCGAAAGAAAGTAATAGTTAATGAAACTTAATGGGCCAATGATCCTTGGGCTATAGAATTTAGCCCATTAGGTGTGCAAAAGAAAGTTAATGTTTAGAATTTCTAATAAAATATTAATAATTTAACTACATTTTTTATTTTCTTAAACTTTAGGCTTTTAATAGTGTCATTGCCTTCCAACTTTGATCTTCTAACAGTGTCACCACGGTTTGTTTTTAGAGTAAAACCCTTTTTTAGTCCTTGAAAAATGCAGTCACTGACAAATTCATTCTCCAAAAATTTTTTGTGACAAATTGGTCCTTGAATTATTATTTCACTGACAAATTAGTCGTCCGATAAGCAAGATCAGTGAAAAGAAAAAGAGCACTTGAATGAGAAAATGAGGGCTTAAACATAGCTATGCAAGATCAGTGAAAAACATTTAGGAAAGGGGTCTGCAGGGGTCTATAACTTTTCTCATTAAAATACCAAAGGACTAATTTGTCAGACAGAATAATAATTCAAGGACCAATTTATCACTGAAAATTTTTGGAGGACAAATTTGTCAGTAACTACATTTTTCAAGGACTAAAAAAAAGTTTTACTCTTATTTTTATTTAGTCGGGTTTCTCTCGTTGGGCATTTTTTGGGCGATTCTCGTTGGGCTAAAAACACCATTGGCCCAGTCTATACATACAAATAAACCCATCTATTTCTTAATCACACACATACAAATAAATTTTATAAGTTAAATTATTATTTTATAATAAAATATCTATTTTATGTTTCTAAATTTTAATTTGAGATTTAGAATTGTTTTTTACAGAATTATTGTCATGTTATTTCACTAAGGTTATGTTTGGATGGAGTATTTAAAAAATTATTGCGTATTTTAAATANTTTTAAATACATGTAATTAAAATACAACATTTCAAATACATGTATTTATAAAATATTTTGTTTGGATACATTTTATTATAAATAGAGTAATTTAACAACAATATTCAAAATTATTATAAACATTACAATATACTTCTTCAAATCACATTCTTTAATTTGACAATAAAAATATATAAAAAAAAAAAATCAATCACAAAACATGACAGGTTTATGCAGATCACTACTGCAAGGTATTNATTTGGGAGGAAAATATGGTATATAGGCCCAGTATCTCCATTGTTCCGATCACCAATAACATGAAGCTTCTAACCACCGCCAGGTCAGCGCCATCGAATTTGATGATTTGACTGTTCTTCTTTCACATTAATTCCATATGCATACTTTTTGTTGTGTCTCCGCCATTTCCAACCAGTCTTCCCCAGTCAAACCCTCGCCTACTCCGTTCCGAGACTTCACTATGCCTCCTCTCCTTGCCGCCACTGCTACTGCCATTAAACCCAATTCCGTTTCCCGAACCACCAACCACATCTACCACAACCATAGTCACAGCAACCACTCCAATAGCAATTGTGAGTACGAAAGGCTGAGTCAGTGCAGCAACCACCAGTGGTGGACGTGAAGATCAATGACTTGGTTGGAAATGGAATCTCAGGGATACTGTACACCAGCAATTGTGAGTACAGAATTCTTATTCCTATCACCAACACTCCCACCATCAATGAAAGCCATTTGGTGAAATTCATCTCAATGTTCAGATATCCATTCACTTATCTAGACAAAGAGTTTCGATGGGCCGAGGGAGGGGGAGGGGTATCGGGCCTAAGGGGAAAAAAAAAAAGAATTTCAAATACACACTATTTTACTTTAAGAGTGTGTTTGGATGGAGTATTTGTAGAGTGTAATGTATTTGTAGAGTGTATTTGAAATACCAATTTTAAATTACTTTGTTTGTGTAATTTTTTGAGGTATTCTTAAAATTCTTGTGTATTTTTATAGTGACTTTTAAAATTTTATTATAGTGTATTTTAAATTCACTCAAAATTGAGTGTATTTCAAATACTTTTTTTTTCTCCTCGAGCCCCTGCTACCCCTCCCTTTCCCTCTCATTCCAGCCTCCGAAATCTCTCTATGTCATGAATTGCAGAATACCATAGATCAACATCACCATCATCAAATTCAATGTCACAGAAGTGACTGCTGGTGTGACTCCGACCTGGACTAGACAGATTAGAACGAGGAACCACTCTGAAAGAACTTGTTCGATTCCATGGAAGCCAAACCCAAGTTCCTGCACCTGCACTTTGCTCCTGCGTTGATGTTGAATCAATTGCAAATGGGTTGGTTTTGTTAGGATTGATCTCCTGCACTCTGTTTGTGTAATTATGCTGCAAGGTTGCCATATTACGGGAGGTCTTATAATAAGATAGTTGTCGGCCAGTAAAGTAAGTAAAGCAAGCCAGTTCGGTAGCTGTCCAACGAGCAAAGAGTAGCATTCCGGTTAAACTCTTGAAAGCAAGCAAGCCTGTCCCAAGCTGGGTCTGTTCCTTGATCCATTTGTATTCACAGTTTAATGCTTTAGATGTTGCTCACAAATTGTTTGTAGAAATGCTAGTGCCAAATAATGTTTTGAATGTTAAAATATTCTTTTTATAATAAAATGTAGTCAAACAATGTATTTTATAAATTCATGTATTTAAAATGCTGCATTTCAATTACATGTATTTAAAATTCACAAGAATTTGTCAAATACTTCATCCAAACACAACCTAAGTGAATTTGAAATACATCATATTAAGATTTTAAAATACACTATAAAAATACACTAGAATTTTAGAAATATTTTAAAAAAATACACAAACAAAGTAATTTAAAATAAGTGTTTCAAATACATTCTACAAATACATTACACTGTACAAATATCTCATCCAAACACACTATAAATGATTATCCTAACTTTTTTTTTTTTAATCTTTTACATTAATAGTATCTTATTTACAACATTAAAACTTAGTTGGGATTTTACCTTAGTAGTTAATTATTTTATTTATAATATTAAAACTTAATTATAATTAGTTTATTTTTAAAAGTAATTATTCTATTTATATAAAAAAATAATTATCCTATTTTATATGATAGGATTTTTGTATAGCTTACAATTGAAATCCGCTCCCATCCTCCCTCCCTCGCAATATATATAGTCGCCTACTGCTGGAGAAGAAAAAAAAGTTCTGGTCCCGCGCTATATAGAATGGCCTCCGGCTAAGTTGTTCTGCGAAGAAGAAAAACGAGCGGTAATTTCGGGCGTGTTTAATTCTGTTTTTATTTTTTTTGTTTTTAAAAATAATTCTCTCTTATTTTTATTTTCTTATTTTTAAAAATTAAAATCAAATAGACCCTTGATGTCTCGTTTCTGTCGTACGGATGTACAGCTATTATGGATACGATAGGCACTGGTCTTATTGAAATTTGGTAAAGCAACACACTTAATTCTTTCAGGTTTACCATGGACATAGGAAAAGAATTAGAAAAATTATTGACTGATATCAAAGAGAGCTCTTTGATGCTGCTGACCAAGCCTTTAAGGCTTGCATTGATGATCTGGTCCCAATGTTTTAAAAACTAGATCGATGAATGAACCTGTGTGGTAAAAAATACCAATTGGACCAGTCGGACCACCCGGTTTAACCGAAGTTTTTTCTAAAATTAAATATTCAAAAAAAAAACATGAAAGATAAAGAATAAATCATCAAACTCAACTCATAAATAAAAATCTCAAACTTAAAAATTAAAACAGAATTTTGAACAGTGAAACCCCACAAGAAGATGAATAGAAAAATTCATTTGAAAGATGAATAAATCAAATGACAAGCATCCATGGAAATAAAATCCACAGAACGAGTAGATAATTAGCAAAATGTAGGCAATCATTCAAATTTTCCAAAATTAGAAAAGCTTCAATAAGAATAAAAAAAAAAAGCATTAATAAACTTGAAATCAAGCTTCACCTGAGCCGATAAAAGAATCGAAATTCTAGTTTGAAATCAAACCAGTCATAGCCATTGCTGCCGCTGAGGAGCTATAACACTGAGAATTAAAAGCTTAGAGCCCTTTACAGTTAAGAAGTATTTATGATCTTTGAGTTTTACTTATTTTCAGTTTTGCTTATCAAGTAGTGGGTTTGGTGTTATTTTTCATTTTTTCTGCATTTTTACACCCTCCCTGCTCATAATCTGAAGCGGTTTGAAAATCTAAGGTGGGGACGTGGGTGTTTTGTTGGGTAAAAGGGTGTCTTGTGAGTTTTTTTATTCACACTTGTTTTTCTTCCCCAAACACACTCTATTTTTTTTGAGTTTTTTCCTTTCTTGATATACTATACTTTGAGATTTATAAGTTTTCAGGCAGGCATGGTGCTTACTCGACATCGCCCTGTACCTGCACTGTTTTGATTTTCCAAAGGGAATGCGGCAACCTTGACGTAGAGCTTAGTGGCCTCGGTACAGACGGGAATACTCCTATAGAGTTCATAGGACCATATGACAAAAAACTTCTCCTTTGTGAACCAGTTGGTTATTGAAAACCGGTACCGGTTCATCGGTTTTTACAGTTCACATCTGTTCACACCCATTTTTACCAGTTTAACTGCCCCACCGGTTTTGACCTCTGAACTGAAATGGAATTTAAACTGGGTAGCGGTCCAACCAGTTGAACCGGCCGATCTAATCTAGTTTTTAAAACCTTATATGGTCCCTCTTCAAGTATTGCTACAATTGCTACAAAGAAAGTAAGGAACCATGACTCTTTGGAAGAGTATCATATAATTATTTTTATTTTTTATATTAGTAGTTAATTATTTTATTTACAATATTAAAATTTAGTTAAGATTAGTCTATTTTTAAGAGTAATTATCCTATTCATATAAAAAAAAGTTGAATTATCTAATAATATTTTTATATTTATATGATAAGTATTGTAATTTTAAAACAGTGTCTATTTAAAAACTTAAGCCATAATTCTAGTCAAATATAATAATAATTCAAAAGTTCTTTATTTTCTTGAGTCCAAATTATGGCAATTTGACCAAAATAATACAATTGAACAAACTATTTACCTAAATGGTGCACATTTGAAACTATTTACCTAAAATAGGCAGTTTTGATTTTTTTTAATAATATTCAAATTTCACTTGATCACGTTTTTTAGTGTCAAAACCGTAAATGAACTGAACACTGTTTAGAAATTTTTTCACCAATGCGTGATCACTGTTAACCCAAAATTCTTGCCAATTCAAGTTACAGTTTTTGGAGGTTTGAGGTCAACTTGCCCCAATTGTAGCCTTGGACTGAATCCAAGGCAACTGTGCGTCGTCAACTAGTAAGTATGCTATAAAAGGAATACCTCTCAAACCCTCTATGGTTTGCCTTAATGGGGCCTCACCTATTTATACTTGTTCCACCTTCTCAATAGATGCTGGAGATCTAGCAAAATNTCAAATTTCACTTGATCACGTTTTTTAGTGTCAAAACCGTGAATGAACTGAACACTGTTTAGAAATTTTTTCACCAATGCGTCATCACTGTTAACCCAAAATTCTTGCCAATTCAAGTTACGATTTTTGGAGGTTTGAGGTCAAATTGCCCCAATTGTAGCCTTGGACTGAATCCAAGGCAACTGTGCGTCGTCAACTAGTAAGTATGCTATAAAAGGAATACCTCTCAAACCCTCTATGGTTTGCCTTAATGGGGCCTCACCTATTTATACTTGTTCCACCTTCTCAATAGATGCTGGAGATCTAGCAAAATGTACGGTGGGAAAGGGATTTTTAGAATCTTCCCACTTCCTCACACCCTAAATATCTAGATATTTACATGACCTGCCTTTCGTCCCAATTGAAATCTGCTAATCACCAAAGTGGGAATTTTTGGGGCCTTCTTGTTCCTTTTTTCTTGGGTCACAGCATAAACAAGCGTTCAAGTATCTTTTAGGCCTAGAAGGTCATCCTCTCATCATAAACCCCCTATGCAATGCCTCAATTATGGAATATATATATATTGTAATTTTAAACCTAAAAGATGTTTTAATTTTTTTTAACTTGAGTACTATACGTAAAGAAAATTCTCAAGGGTGTACCCAAATAATTGGTTGAACACTGAAAATTCTATTAAAGAGGTTTCAAAGTTAAAATTTCATTAAGACAAGATGATATAGAATTACGATAAGAGATAACTTATTTCTATTATGTAGTAACTTTCAATCTACATAATTTGTTTGTATATAGTTGATTTAGGAACAAGACAAGCTCAACAAATAAATGAGTCTATACTATATAAATCTTTGAGACTCAATCCAATCAGTGACATGATTAATTCACTAATAAATTCAGTAAGTAAAAGATTAGGTGCATGACATCATGAAAAAAAAAAAAAAAAAAANAAAAAAAAAAAAAAAACCAATCCATGAAATTTATTATTTGTACCGAACTTTACATATGAATGATAATTTAGTGTCTCGCTGGATAAATAATGAAAGGAAGGTGCTGAGTATATATATATATATATATAAGTTTCTTCAAAATGATATTAGAAGTCATATTCCTGAATCCTGGAAAACTCATTAAAACCATAAAAGTCCATGTTCATAGTACAATTACAGGTCAGAAGCTGAATCAACCAGATATTATAATTACTTCTGTTTCAATCCATGTATCTGCACATGTTTCACCCGAGAAAACTACATCGACACTGCAACATCATCAAAATTACAAGATTAGACAGATGATGGTAAGAAATTCAAACTAATATAATATAAGTTTCAGATATATGGTCTGGAAACTAAAACTAAGGCATCAACTGTAAGATCTCTGTTTATGTGTTAATATTAGAAGAGTGACTAGAATAATTATGTGTCAGACTGTTTTTATAAGGTTAGTTATTATTAGAAGATCTCTGTTTTATGTACTCAACAGTGGTTAGCTTCATTGTCTCACTTCTAATTGCTGTTTATATGGTTTCAGGGAGTTTATGGAAAAAATTGTCCAATGCTTGCATGCCTTAATCTATCACATGAGAAAGTCCTCAGCAAATTTCGCAATTCAAATATTGGTTCCTAAACCCATAACCTGTTCTAAGATTCATCCCACTTTCTGACAATATTCTGAGGGTGGTATGAAGTTTGGCACTTACGAGTAGGTCCCCATATTATATCCTAAGCAGAACATCTATTTTTTCTTTACTTTCTTAAATTTTTTTTGTTTCTTGTTATATTATATGCAATGGTCAGCCTTCATTTTCGTCTGGATGTACGACATGCCAATTAATGTAAATCTAATAGTCAGAATACAAGCTGAACTCTAACACATTATCGGGTTATTCAGGTTTGCCCCATGATGATCACAGTCCGTTAAAGCACAACTCAAATTGTTAGAGGCATTGCTTGGGGCTGAGCTTGATGGATCTTCCTTTGGAAGTAGGATTGCACTACCTTCTTCATTTACTGGTAGGCCAAGACATGCACGAAAAGTTTCAGCTAGCTTGTTAGGGAAGGATATCCTGATCTGCTTCATACATTTACGTCCAAACTTCAATGGTTCAGAAAGCATTCTACAGTTTTGAAGATTGCTATGACGGTGACTCTACTTGCTGTGATTGCTAGGGTGATCAATCTTTGGGAAGTCATGAATGTTCTAAAAGATGGAAGCTGCTATGTTATACAGACATTTAAAGTATTTTCCTTATTGTAGATACTCAATCTTTTGGCCCATTACATTCAGGCTCATTTAACCAAAGGCCCACATCATTAAAATTTTGTATATGTCTATCATATAATTTAACTCTTATCTATAAATAGCCCTCAGCAGCAGATATATGGACTTTGGCTTCCTTAGCATTTACTACACTCTTTAGCTCGGATCATACTAACTTAAACTTCAGAGCTCGGATATCACCATCCAACCTTTAATTCATTTGTTATTGTGCAGTTAATACACTTTCGGTTTGACCTCATTCATCTTTCGACCTTCCGCTTAGTGGAGCGTTTAGAGTACACATAAATTCAAGATCAGCTTCAGTAGCGCTACCGAAGTTAGAGAGGGTCATGTTCTGGCTAAACCTTTATTTATGTTTAAGTGATTTTTCATTAAGCAGATTCTGGCTTGAACATAAATTTCAAAGGTAATAATTTTGAGAAGCAGAATGAAATATATTAGATACTGTACGTATGTGTAGAAAGATATAATTTGTTTATCATGAGAAACTCTACTATGAAGAATGATGACAATCTATTGCAATTTGATCTAATTGGAGAATATATGGGTTACCAATACTAGACGTGTTAACTATGTCTGCGAGATATAGGAGATTGGAAAGCTTCATATTGATGGAACTTGTAATACAAGAAACGGCAGGGAGACGAGAAGGAAAATTAGGCTATGTCATGAGTTAACAGTTCTCAATTCGATAAAAACAAGTTATCAAATTGCATCTATATGAAATAGGCATCCATCTGCATTGCCCAAGTCCGATCCCTTAATAATTGGAAAAACCCAAATCAGAAAGAAAAACTGGATATTCATTGAGTTGGGCCAGTAATTTATCCATTAAATCACATCATCATTAGTGGGCTATACCATGGTTTTGATTCATTATTACATAAGACAAAATAGTCCACAGCTTATGTCAGACATAATATTTTTGTGAGAATTTTTGGCTTGGAAAATTCTAGTATTTCTTCACTTGTATGGGTATCGTCTTGTTCACATGATAGCCATAAGTGTCATGTCATTCTTATTTTTTCAAGTGCAAAACTTTTGTTATGAGCAATTCATCATTTCACGTTGAATAAGTTGATAATAAGGGTTATTGGATTCTCAAGTTATGCTTTTTTAAAATAAGATAATAAAAAGAGTATCTAGACTAATAATGGAATAGTTGTTTCAACTTTCAATATATTTGATATTGGAGTCAATCAACATCAATCAGCCAATGCAGCCACCCAGTCACTACTCTGCGTTTTACAATATGTTGCACCTTGCACCAACGCGAACAACAGGTGTTCCAATCCTTACCGGCTCAATAAGAAGGGTTGCAGCCCATTACAACCATGTAGGGTTAGAGTAACTCAGGCCCTTCCAATATCTGCTTTACAACACCCAGGGCAAAACAGTGAACAACTCCCTTTACACGAATTCCCCTTACATGATGAAGAATCCAAGAGGGTCGTAGGTGATTCCTTAGCTTAAGACATTTAATCGTATATTGAAACAAGTGTGTTCCCTTAACATCAATGGGAACGGTAGGAAATGGATCCGTTTCATCAATTCAAATAATTCACAAAAACAAAAAATTTCGTAAGTAAAATAAGGAAAACTCATTAAAACCATAGAAGTCCATGTTCATCTGGGGCACTATTTTATAAAATCCCCAACCCTATCCTTAGAGATATTTGCACAAATTATATACCCCTCATGTCATATAAGGCTTATAAACAAGAATGATGCATGACAAATAAAAGCTCTTTCAGCATGATTGCTAGAAGGAGAAAAGTACAAACCTCTTAGCATACTAAATGTTACAAGTTCATCGATGAGCTTTTAGCGAGCAATATCAAGTCTTCCTTTCATAAAATGTTTCTTCAGCTTCATCCAATAGCCACACACATTATAACCATCAACAAGCAATACAGGGACTGCATTGTCTATACCGTGGTTTGTACTGTAAAAAGGCTTTAGCAACATGCATGGAGAGTTCCTCCTCCCAGCAACTTAAATTTTAACGAAACTAAATGGGTCAATGATCCTTGGGCTACAGAATTTAGCCCATTAGGTGTGCAAATAGAATTTCTAACAAATTATTAATAATTTAACTACATTTTTATTTTCTTAAACATTTTAGGCTCTTACTAGTATTGCTACAAATGAAGTAAAAATCATACTCTTAGGAGGAGTATCAGATAATTATATTTTTTTCTTTTTATGAACAAAATGGTAGTAAGAATAAATTATTCTAATACTACTGGGCAGTGCATCAACATCATGCCTAGGATCCCACGAGGGAGCAAATAGAGGCTCACTCAAAGGATTACCTTCAAGGCACTGTTTTGACCTATAAAGGAGGCTACTCAATTAGTCCCTGAGCACCAGGGGTCTACCTGATGAAGGTTACCCACCAAGAGGGATTTTTGGTTGCAAGGGATCAGATAATTATCCTAATTTCCTTTTATTTGTTACATTAGTAGTTAATTATCTTATTTACAATATTAAAACTTAGTTGGGATTAGAGGTAGCAAAATGGTCTCGGTTCAAATAACCTGATGTTAGGGCTGGGCTATGAAAATACTGACCAAAAAAAATTGGGCCGATTTCGGCCTAGCACGATTGGCCCCGATTTTATTTGATTTTTTTTTTTTGTAAAATTAAGATGAAATTACTTACATAATTCTTCTAATTAAAATAAAAAAAAATTGTGTGAGTAGTATTATTTATGTAACTATTGTAAGAGACTTTAGGTACTAGGTAGTACTTGGTCTTAGTTTATGTTATTTAGATGTAATGTCTAAGTAGTCATGGGTCACTGGCCTTGGATTTTAATATTTTATGCTCGTCTAGGTTTCATAGGGTATTAGTTTGATCTCTACCTTGGTAATAGTATGACGTTTTAATCCTTTTAGGACCGGAGTCCAAATACGAAACTCCATTTATATGTTGCAATGCTTTGTTTTTGGAAGCAAAGCAAGGACCAGTATTACATGATTTTCATATTAAACCCATACCCAGCCAATTCCTTGATAAAATATCAATAAAATAAAAGCCCCTTCTTTGAAAATCTTGATTATTTCTTAATTGAATTTGCTAGAACACTAGTGAAACATAGAAGATACTGTTCCAGTGTTCCTAGACACAGTTCACAGCCCAAAGACTGCCTGTTGTTGACATTTAGGTCTCTTCCTTCCAACCCCAAATAAACCTTAATTAACATCCTCAGTAAGCCCCAAATACAGCAAACATCCAGCACCAAGTCCTTGATATAACTCTAACCTTACCTTGCTAAAATTCTAAGACCTTTTTTGTCTTATTTCACTCTGATTATCACATCTCAAGGGAAAAAAATATCCATTCCAAATATGTAATCTATTATATTAATTAAAAGAAAATTAAAGAGATAACATATAAGTTTATTATGTGTTTTTACATACATATATACATTCATTTAAAAAAAAATTAAAAATAAATTTTTACATTAAGTTCAGGCTAACCATCTGCCAACTCGATAAAATTTGGATTAGCTTGGCTCAACCTGGCCCAAAAATTGTTTTGGCTTGATTGAGTTGGCCCAGCCTGGGCTGGCCAACCCGTTCGTCACCTCTAGTTGAGATTAGTCTATTTTTAAAAGTAATTANTGTTTTTACATACATATATACGTTTATTTAAAAAAAAATTAAAAATAAATTTTTACATTAAGTTCAGGCTAACCATCTGCCAACTCGATAAAATTTGGGTTAGCTCGGCTCAACCTGGCCCAAAAATTGTTTTGGCTTGATTGAGTTGGCCCAGCCTGGGCTGGCCAACCCGTTCGTCACCTCTAGTTGAGATTAGTCTATTTTTAAAAGTAATTATCCTATTTTATATGATAAGATTTATTTAGTAGGATTTGTATCCTTATATAATAAGTATTGTAGTTTTAAGAGAATGTCTATTTATAAGCTTAAGGGCCTAAGGCCATAGTTGTAGTCAAGTATAATAATAATAAAAAAGTTTTTTATTTTCCTAGGTCCAAGTTATATTAGCCATGGATGAACAAAATTAATCATTGTTTTTAACACATGATAGCATATACATTCGAATCAATATTTTTGAGAATGTCTACTCAAAAATATAATATTCTAAAGTAATCAGATTTATAGTAGAACAATAACATTTATTTTTTAAAATAATAAAAAATAATATTTTTGATAAATTTTTAATTCTCTCAAAAAAAATTATTTCATTTCATCTTCATGTCGATATAATTAACTAATGTCTCTATCGTTGGCTTGTTTAATTTCAATTTGTAGTATTTTTGTTCGTCCATTAATCATTATTTCTCTAATAGTAAGCTTTACGTTGAATTGATTTGTAGTAAGATAAGGGTAAAGTTGGAGTAATAATAAGGCCATTTTTTTGGGCTATTGAACACCCAGAAAGGCATGAAGCAAAGAACCACCTCGGACCGTGTCCTTGCTAATAACGATGAAAAGTGAAAACTGTTTCCTAACTAACTAAGGTGATTAATCGCATTTGGAGCTATCTAATCCAAATTATCACTATCCGCATCCTTCTTTGTATAACTGATAAGTTGCTAACATTAATCAAATAAATCCTCAATTTCTGAGAACTCAGAACTAACGAAAGCAATGGCGAACAAAGACAACGAGGTAGTGTGCGTCACTGGCGCCAACGGGTTCATCGGATCATGGTTGACCCGAACCCTCTTGGAGGATCCTCGATACACCTCAATCCACGCTTCCATTTTCCCTGGATCCGACCCGTCTCATCTCTTCACTCTCCACCCCGACGCCAAAACCCGGATTAAAGTCTTCGAAGTCGATATTTTGGACGCCACCGCCGTGAGCAGAGCCATCGACGGCTGCAGCGGCGTATTCCACGTGGCATCCCCTTGTACGCTTGAGGATCCCGAGGACCCACAAAAGGAGCTTGTGCTTCCAGCAGTTCAGGGCACTCTAAATGTTCTAGAAGCTTCCAAGAGGTTCAACGTGAAGCGGGTTGTGCTCACATCCTCGATTTCCGCTTTGGTTCCAAACCCTCATTGGCCCCCAAACAAGCCCTTCGATGAATCCTCTTGGACCGATCTCGAATTCTGCAAATCGCGTCAGAAATGGTACCCAGTGTCGAAGACGCTGGCGGAGAAAGCTGCGTGGGAATTTGCAGAGAAGAATGGTGTGGACGTGGTGGCCATTCACCCTGCGACCTGTTTGGGTCCATTGCTGCAGGCTCAGCTGAATGCTAGCTGTGCTGTTCTGCAGAAATTGCTGCAGGGTTCGCCTGATACTCAGGAGCATTATTGGCTTGGTGCTGTGCATGTGAAGGACGTTGCAAAAGCTCAAGTTTTGATTTTTGAAACTCCCAAGGCTTGTGGTAGATATCTTTGCACAAATGGTATCTATCAGTTTTCTGATTTTGCCAAGAGGGTCTCCAGACTATACCCAGATTTCCCCGTGCACAGGTTTGTCATTTTCCCTTGATTTTTGGCTTAGCAAATTAAGAATTTGAGGATCATTGACTTATCCCATGAAGTGGGTGATCCACTTTGAATATGATATTGACTTTGAGTCTCAAAAGTTAAAAACTTGATGACTAAGGGCTGAAATAAATGGGTGGTAAAATGGTAAGTGATTAATGCTCCTTATGGTGTACAGATGGGCACGAGTTTTATTTATTTGTTTATTTATTTGTGTTTATCTTTATGTGTTTGGAACTTTGCTATTACTTTCCATTTTGCAATGATTTCCTGCTTGCTTTGCCATTTCTTTAGTTATTGGGATTCCCCACAAGACATCTAGATAAGAGCTGCTTTTGTTTTGATTTTGAGTTATGGTTTCTCGCTCCCATTGTCATTGTAGTTGTAGGTGCGGGCCAAACATGTCAAGCCCCACTATTGCTTCTATGGGGCTCGATGTACATTATTGGTCTGGAACTGGCACTTAAAGTTCAGAAGGCATGTTGCATGTATCTGTAATTCTATATGGTGTGCCTTCTTTATCATATGCTTCCTGGTGGGTTTTGTTGGTGATGTGTTCTATGTATTATATTTATATGCTTCCTATATGTATCATAAATAGCTTGTAGTTAGGGGATAACAGCGATGGATATAATGAGTGGAGTTCATATAGATGTATGGAAGATACATATATAATATTGCAATTTATCATTGGCCTTTGACTTATTCTATTGATCATGAACTTCCTCTTGTAAGAACGACGAGTAGTTTCAACTCTCAATTAAATAAGTAGCTGAACCTTATGAAAAAGATAGGGTTTATAAGGATTGGAGAAGGGAAGACCATTCTTTTGTGTCCCCTAAAAATTTCCTCGCACCATTTTGGAGGAAGTGAAACCTCCTTTGATTAAAAAAAAAAAGAAGTGAAAATGCAAAAAAAATCCTAAATGGAGAAAGATTACCTTATGGTTGGGTTGAAAAAAAATGTCCCCCAATAAAAAGAGCCAGTCATTTTGTTAAAGTATCCCTTTTTCTTTATGCTTTCTCTATTCAACCTCTTCCTCACTCTTAATGAAGGACAGTTCATGACTAGAAAATGAATGAATTTGGTGTAAAAATTCAATAATGGTTATGGAAATCGACCTACCTTCTGGACTCGAGGAAATTCAATTAACGGTTAAGGGAATTGACCTACCCTCCGTACTCAAGGAAAATGCATCATGTATCAGCATGCATCAGGTTAAGTTAGCTTAGGGGAAGAATAAGATTAGTGGCAAACTAATATGCTTACATATAATCTCTGTGAGAATGTGATGATTGTAAACATTAGGAAAGCAGGTATCATCTGCTATAGCTTTTGGTGTGTATACTATGTCATATATATCTACTCAGTTTTTCATCTTAACCTTCTGGGCTAAATGACAAGATCATTGCTTTTTGTTTGTTGTAGTTCTTGAGAATTGTGTACATCTCTGAGTTTAAAAGCATGATTTAAATAAAAGAAAAAATAGTTCCCTGTCTAATCTTTCACAATGCCGTTGTCTTGGATTTGGAATGAATTAACTTAATAGTTGTTATTATTGATTTGTTAACTTTATGTTGAAAATTCTTTCCCTCCCCCCCCCTTTTTTTTTATTTTCTTTGTTTGATAAATGGGCAATGATTGGTTTTGAGAAAAGTTCTCCTACGATCTGCTTTATAATAATTGTTTTAAATTGTTATAGGCAAGTGAGGGTAAGATCAATTGGCAATGTATGCCAGGGAGGAAACAGAACGACCTGGATATCTAGATTTAATTAATAAAATAATCTAAATAAACAATTAGGAACTCATTACTGATATTCTATGCCATTTTGAACTTTCTGTTTACAGTTTTTGAATGTTATACAAATTTGAATACCATTATTGTACTTATTTAAGTACCATTATTGTACGTTGCATCTTCTAAATTTTCAGATTATGCTAAACTAGAACTACATGCAGTTTTCCTGCAGTAACTCAACCTGGTTTAATGGCATGCGAAAATGCAGCGAAGCGATTAATAGATTTGGGCCTTGTCTTCACGCCACTTGAAGATGCTGTGCGGGAAGCAGCTGAGAGCCTTATAGCTAAAGGCTTCCTCAAGAAAACACGGTCACTGAATTAGTATTTTGATTTATTTTAGTAGTTTTTTTCAGGCCGGAATAATCATTGTTTTAATTTTTTTTGTTTATTGTGGATGTAATTATGAATGTAATTATACTTTGTTTACCTGGTAATCTAATCACTTGCTTTCATTATACTTTTATCCTTTTCTTTTTGAAAGTAACTTTCATTCCACACCTGTATATCACTTTTCTGCAGTATCATTGTTTCACCTGTAATGGCCTAACATTGTTGTCACTTTCATAATTGTGTGAATAAGGAAAAATCCTTAAAGCCACGCCCTCTTTGGTCTTCAACTGCTCCACATCTCACAAGCATGTGGAATTCAACAGAAGTTTGGTAACATTTTAAAACATAAACATAAAACTATAGTCTCTCAACAAAGAAAATATTTTACTGAAATGGAATGGAGAGTAAGTTGATACTACACCTAACTTAACAATTTAACATTATGCTAAGGACAATCCCAAGGACCATGCCAAAGAATTCATTGGACCTGTTTCTGTCTGCCTGGCTGGTTGAAATGCCAATCCAGCTCTACAGTGGCACGTGACTGGGGCCTGAGACGGAAAATTGGGTAGGGATATATATATTTTTTCTTTGGCACATAAGAACCATCGGATAAATCTTGCGTAGTAATTGAAATTCTTAGTTATGCTATATATAATCTAATATGCTTTTCTATATATGATTCTCTCCGTGTCTTCTATCTATTTCCTTTATTTTTCTCCCCTTCCCAAAAGCCACCAGCACTCCATGTGCACCATTTTTCCATACCCTTGCTCTTGCTGCTTTTTTGGAAGGAAAGAATCTATCTTTTATCTAGAGAGAGGGTTACTGTTCTAATCATGTAAGGTTTCTCTGGCATTGCATGTGCATCAATCACCTTGCCCACTTCATATTATTTTGCACTTCTCTACCTCTCTTAAAAGTTAAAACCACTTGTAACCCTTAACCCTCCCTCTTCCTTATATAAACCCTTCATTGTACGAAGTCTCATAATATCATAAAGAAAAAGTTGCTGGCAATTGATAGCAGCTACTAGCTAAGATGAGCAGCAGTCCTGCCCCGTGCAGCAGATCATGGTGAATACAGAAACACAAACATTAACGTTGTATTCATCATTATCAATTCTTGTTTATGAACTGAATTCTCATGATGAATTTGTTTTTGATTTTGCAAAGGTCTATCAGTGAGGACTCCCTTAGAAGGTATGTGCATTTTGCAAGTGAGAGTTGCATACAGGATTTATTGTCAGCATCAGACTCAAACAGAGGAAATGCCAATGATGGATGGAAAGTGCTTAATCTTGACAATGGAGTAGAGATATCAAAACGCAGGTCTGGCTCGCTTCACACCTTTCGCAGCCGCTGGCTGCTTAGATCTGTCTCTCCTCAACAATTCATCACTGTCGCCAACGCCATTGATGCTGCAAAGGTGAATATCAAGTATCTCATGTACTATTAGGCTCCGTTTGTTTCTAGCACTGTCCTTAATGCTTTATATGGAAACCATTTCTATCAAAGTAAACTGAGCCTTAGTAAGGAAAGTGATATTTCCTTGTGGAGCCAAATAAACAGAAAAGAAAATACTGAAAAACCATAACCAGAGGAGGAAACTAGAGGATTAGATTCCTGTCCAGCATATCGAAAAGAAAACTTTTGTCTCTAGCACCGTCCTTAATACTATTTCTTATTCTTTAAATGGAAAACAATTAAATGGTTCTTTCTTGTCTGCTTATGGGATTACATTTTGAAACTACATAACTGTGTAATTGTTACAGCTTATTACAGTTACTGATAACACTTTGCTCTTGGGTTTTTGTTTGTTAAGCCAGCAATGGGACTCTGATCTGGTGGAAGCCAGGTATATAAAAGATCTTGAAGACAACCTCAGCATAATTCGTCTCAGATTTGGAGAAAACTCGAAGCCTCTCTTCAGGAACAGAGAATTCATTGTCTATGAGCGACGCGAAACCATGGAAGATGGAACCTTGGTTAGTAGTAATTGAAAGTTACAAAGCATAAAGCACATGAAATTGAGCTAGTAATAGTATAACTTGACAAACACAAGCTTGTGTCTTTAAAATCATTGAGAAAATTGAACTGGGTTTTCATTTGCAGGTGGTAGCAGTTGCTTCACTGCCAAAGGAAATAGCTGCTGGGTTACATCCAAAGCAAAGTAATGCAATCAGAGGATTACTGCTGCAATCAGGGTGGGTTGTAGAGAAGCTTGAAAATGATTCATGTGTGGTCACTTATGTTGTTCAGGTAACTCAAGAAAATTTGATATTTGCCAATGGCTATTGATTACCTGAAAGAAAAATTGACTGGTTTTTCTTTCTTGCATTGTTCTCTTTTTAGTTAGATCCTGCAGGATGGCTACCCAAGTGCTTCGTGAATCGATTTAACACGAAATTGGTTATGATCATTGAAAACCTTAGGAAATTAGCCCAAGCATGTCCCAGCAATGGTGACAGATGATTACTTTGTGTAAAGTTTGAAGAGGGAGAGGAATTATTTATAGTGATAATGTCAATCACGTTATCTATATTTTTTTTTCTTTTGCATCAACACCTTCCTCCTCCAAAAAATAAAGAAAAAAAAGACTTAAGAATGATATCAGCCACTTTCAGCATCACAATATAAAATTGGATTTACACAGATTGCATCAGCAAGAAAGCAGTGTTTGGGCTCTTTTTTTGGTTGTATCAAGCATTGGAACTTTGCAACAAGGATTGACTTTATGCGAAAACATAGGCTCAAGGTCAATGGTGGGAGAAAACAACAAAACAAGTCGATTTTATCTTTGAAGAGGAATAATAAAAGGAATCTCAGAAGTGCTTATGCCTTAACAACTTATCTTTATTCCCTTCTTTGAATCGAAGCTGCAAAACCCCAAACACAGCTATTTCTACCAAGATGGTCCTAAAACCTTGAGAACGACAACAAATGTGCTTAGTAGATTTTTTTTTTATTCTTTTAATATTTGATAGAAAAGTTAAAAAGAAAAATAATATGCATATCATTTCCAACCATCCCTCTGTTTTGATTCTCTACGAAGAAAGTGTAAAACAATTTGCACGTTAAATTTTCAGTCACTATTTTTCACCATCCCAGTTTCAGTTATTCCAATCAAATCTTAGTGCATAGGTTTCTGTAGAAGATTAATAACTTTCATGGAAGATGGCATCTTTTTTGGTCACCAAGTGGGCTTCAAAGAGGATTCCACAATGGTCCCCTGTTCTAGTGTTTCTTTATCTAATTAACATTGACTTGGGAGAGCAGAAGATAAACATAGAGAGTTCATAGATATGTCCATTTTCCACCTTTTCCAAGGAAATAACTCAAGAGAATAATAAACTATATTGCTCTTGCTGTCCATGGCTGATTAGAGTTTATCAATGACCAAAAATAGGCTGTGTTCGCTTATCTAAGAATCTGGAATGGATGGCCTTTATTCTTCATAGATGCCTTCAAGTTTATCCTTGTAGATGCCTCCTCTCTCTTACTTTTCCCTCTTTCTCTCTATCTTTAATGCAAAAAGATCGTACGGAAGTTGGAATTCATAGTCTTAGGTCGGAATTGAAAGGTTCACTTATGTTCATGCAAGTTGGACAAGTGAGTTTAGTGTACATGTTGAAAAATCTCACTTTTCTTTTTGGCGTTTGTTGAGGGGTGGGAGGAGATTTCATTTACATGCAATTATGCAAATTCAAATCCATTGAAGTTTTAATGGACTATGCTACCCTGTTTAGAGAGAGTAGCGCTACTCTCTCCTTAATTGAGTATCTTTGGGTGAAATTCACTCAATGATTTTAGTATAGTTGAAAATATCTCAAAAAATTAAATTATTTAATATATATTAGAACACATAATTTTTTTTTTTTTTTTTATAAAATACAAGAACACGATATATGAAAATGTGCCTAAATTTTATTTTTTTAATTTACTTTTTGGCAAATTTTTTTTTTCCATATCATGTCGTTCTTATATTTTATAAAAAATTATGTGTTATAATACATACTGTATGACTCAATTTTTTCAAATTTTTGTAATGACATCAAAATTACATTATAAATTTTATTGGGTCCCATCCAATTGAAGGGGGAGCAACGCTACCCCTCTAAAATGGAGATGGTATAGCTCTCACCCTCGAATGAATTCCCATTCCTAATTAATGTTTCCTCTTTTTTGTCATTTTTTTTTTTCTTTTAAATTTCTTAAGCATAGACTAGTCACATAGANTCTTAAGCCTAGACTAGTCACATAGATAGCTAGCAATGACAACAAAGCACCAACCATATTTTTGCCCCACGAGCACCATGACTTGTATTTGATAGCTACATTGGAGGAATTAATCTTCAACCATAACAGCAAGTTGCTGGAGCCGAATCTAATACCAAACAACCTTTGGTCCCTCTCCTTCTCCTTTTGTACATCTTCCCTTTTTTATTTTCAAAAAGAGAGCAAATGAAAACCATTTTTGTCACATAGGGTTTGATATTTTCCTATTATATATTACAAACACAAGAAAAAAGTATAAAGTAATGGTTATCCTGATGCATCCAAAATCCCTTTTTTTTATTTTTTTTATGGGAGATCCAAAATGCCTTTAAGAACTTCTTTTGTAGAACATGCAAAATTCAATTCCCCATTCTGTCTGATAATTAACAAATAAAAATAACATTAATATGGAAAAATAGTTTAAGGAAAAAAAAAATTGCCATCACAAGTTGTAACTAGAAATAATTTAATATGTATGCCAAATCTCTCGTTGGAACCCGCATTTGTCATTAAACAAAGGACAAATGATAGGGGGTGCTATGAAAAACTAATAATAATTGGTGGCTAATCTATTTGTAATTTGTAGAGGGCTAGTGATTAAGATCCAGAGAAATTGCTAAATAAAAATAATAAAATGATATTAATTATGCAACTCTTGCATTTATAATGAGTGGCTTTATATGTGTTTCAAATATTAAGTAAAGCCATTTAAACTTGAATTGAACCATTTATACAATCCTTGAATGTAAAAAATAGTATATGTAGTATGTATCTAATTAACAAGATTACTTAATTTAGTTGTGAGAAATTTAAACTCTTTTTCATTTGCTTGAATTGAAGTTGTAAAAATTTATTGATAAGGCATTCCAGATAAGTCTTACTTTTTAATTTCTCACGTTCTTAAATTTTGTGTTAAAAAATAAATAAATATGATTGACTTTGTGATAGTCCAAGATTGCACAATTCGTGAACGTCCACACCGGCGCTTCACAATGACCGAAGTTTCATAAGAACGTGTACAGAAGATGAAATTATATTCCTTCCTTGGATCTGTGAATCACAAAAAAGCATTCCCTTACCAATTACATAAAGATTTCCACTCCTCTTCATATGCCCATCTCCTCTAAGACTTTGAGGAAGAGAGAGATGGGAAATGAAGGCCATGATCAAGACTACTCAAGAAAGCAGCAAGGCTACCAACAACAAAACCATAATAGCCAAAAACGGAACCTCAAGCTGCTTGTGCTAGTCATACTCACCAATCTTCTCAGCATTTACATCTTCACTGGCCCTTTCAGTTTCTACCATTACCCTTGTCTTAGTCCTAGTGACTCAAACTTTATATTGCATGAGTTCAACTCCACCAAAGCCCAACTTGCTGCAAGTCACTCCCTCATAGCTGAGCTGCACCACAAACTCAACTCCACTAACTTACTTGTCCAGGCCTTGCTCATTGAGCTCACCCGGCAACATGACAAGCCATCTAGCAATGTAGATCATACCCATGTGAAGCTTGGAAATGATGATTCTGATTCTATAGCAATTGTTACACCTGATGAGCTCATTCTTGCTATTGGCACTCACAAGCTCCCTTTTGGGTACTCACCAAGATTAGGATCAGATGAGATTCACACGCCAGTAGGCTTGGCCTGCTTGACATTCCATGAGGAGTTAAACCAATATATGAGTTATGACATTGGAGGGGAGTGCCCAGTAGATGATGTGTTTGCACAAAGGCTCATGCTTAAAGGCTGTGAACCACTCCCTCGCAGGAGATGCCACCCCAAGTCTCCCACAAATTATGTAGAGCCAACACCTTTGCCTGAGAGTCTTTGGACAACACCACCAGACACTAGCATCATCTGGGATCCCTATGCTTGTAAAAGCCACCAGTGCCTCATTGACCGTAAGAAGAAGCCAGGTTACTTAGACTGCAAGGATTGCTTTGATTTGCAGGGCAGGGAGAAGACAAGGTGGCTCTTTGACAATGGTGGTCTTGATTTTGGGATTGACCAAGTGCTGGGAACAAAACCTGCAGGGACAATTCGTATTGGATTTGACATTGGAGGTGGAACTGGAACATTTGCTGCTAGAATGAAGGAAAGGAATGTGACAATCATCACTAGCACACTCAATTTGGATGGTCCATTCAACAACTTCATTGCATCAAGGGGCTTGATACCGATGCATCTTAGCGTGTCGCAAAGGCTTCCTTTCTTTGAAAACACTCTGGATATTGTGCACTCCATGCATGTTTTAAGCAACTGGATACCAGATACAATGCTTGAGTTTGCACTCTATGATATATACAGGGTGTTGAGGCCAGGGGGTCTCTTCTGGCTTGACCATTTCTTCTGCTATGGATCACAGCTCAATAAAACTTATGTACCAATGTTGGACAGAGTTGGACTCAGAAAACTGAGATGGCATGCTGGTAAGAAGCTTGATCGAGGAATTCACAAAAATGAATGGTACTTCTCAGCCCTGTTGGAGAAACCAATGACCTGAGTGGTAGGCAACTCAATGCACTGCCATTTGTTCAATTAATGAATACAGTTTTGTTTTTCATCATTATATGTATAAATGTGAAAGAAAGATCTTTAGCGAATCTAGTGTTAATTTCTTTCTTCTGAGCCAAAGGCCCAAAAGCTAATTGAGATACATTGTATTTTGTTCCTAAAGATTCTTTTTTTCTGTCCTTTTTTGTGAGTGTGGGTGGTTTTTTTTTTTTTTTTTGGGTTGAATGAGAAATTGTAGCAAAAGAATTATAGCTGTGATACACGCAGACTAATATGTGCTTAGAAGAGTCAGATCCAACCTAATTACATCTTTGAAGACGGCAAAGCAAATACTAGTCAACATTTCTTAGCTCTAGAATGTAGACCTTGAGAAACACATCTTGATTCAAACCAGTAATAATTTAATTTTATATTATCGTCATGAAATAGGTGCATTTGAGATCATAAATAACAAACCGGAAGCTACTCTATATCATTTATTAGTAGTAGCAATGTGAACTGTCACTTCGAATCAAGTTTTAAAAGACAAGTTGTTTACTAGAGAAAAGCATCACTGCTTCTTCATTTTATAGTCTTTTCTCATCTTCATGCATAAAGTCAAACAATTTGGTCATTAAACTAGCAAACTAAAGCACAAACCATTTCTCTTCTGTGTTCCAAAAGTCTTATCTGTTATACAATCACAGCTTAGAAAGAAATAAAACAAACAAAGGCTTTCCTTTTCCATCTTTAACGTACGACCCAGATACAAGAAATTTCGGACAGTGTTCATTTTAAGCTAACAGCCATATACACTTGATCAACAATTTCCCTTCCTCTCTTTTTAAGCCAAGTAATACTTGATAAAAAATTGCTCGAGTTTAAACGTTCAAAGACTTATATAGGCTCAATTCTTGGATATGGAAGCACCACATTTAAATCAAAGGACTCATTGCTGTAAGGGTGGTGAGAGCTCCCCTTACTTATGGCCTCATAACTAGATGAAGTGGGTTCAGAAGTGGGGTTTGAACCAGCTTGCTGCAACATGTTTTCAATTTCTCTTACCACATAACTCATTTGAGGCCTGTCAGCACCTGACTCTGCAACACAGTTCATTGCAATATCCACAAACTCCTCAAAACCCTTCGTATTTGACCCTAAACCAATGATCGGGTCAATAATTTCATGAAGACCATATAAGTCTTTTGTCTTATCAATTGCATTCTTAACCTCTTTCACAATATATTTGCCTCGATCTAATGGCTTTCTTGCTGTTACCAACTCCAACATTACAATTCCGAAGCTATAGACATCACTCTTCTCAGTCAGCTGCTGAGACATATAATACTCCGGATCCAAGTAGCCCTACATCAAGAACAAAAATGCATTCCCATCAATAAAGTTTGATACCATTTTCAGGGATACCAACAATAGTCAAGACTAGTTATATAACCTGCAGATTTTTTTCCTTGGATTTTTATGTTTTTATCTTTGGCAGTAGCAATGTTATGTGTCTACATAGATATTGATGCTCAGTTCGCTGATGCAGCTAGGCCATAATTAGGTTATGTAATTACTAAATTTTGTAAATTCTCAAGGCCTTTGAAAGAATAATGAACAAAACACAATCAGTCACCTTCCACCTCCACCCCTTTGTAAAATAACGATGTCATTTCATAAGTAATTATGCTGTGCTTGTTATGGTGTAATGTTTAATAGAGTATACTAACCATTGTTCCTTTAACTTGTGTGGTGATATGATCTTTTTCAATATCAACTAGCTTAGAAAGACCAAAATCAGCAACTTTTGCATTCATTCGTTCATCCAGTAAAATGTTGGTTGACTTGATGTCCCTGTGTATAATAGGAGGATTGGCAAGTTCATGAAGATAAGCCAGACCCTTGGCAGCACCAAGTGCTACTTTAAGTCTTCTAACCCAATCCAATCTAATTCCTGTTTTCCCTGCATACACCAAATGAACAAGTCAAATTCCTTAGAGAGAAATATAGGAAAAATGAGCTATGAATCCGTCACGTCTCTCTCAGTAACCTTTATTTGGTCAGATGCTATAGAACAAGGATGTAATAAGAAAGTTCTTAGTGAGAAATGGAACAAGTACCTGAGATGGTATCTTTTAAGGTTCCGTTTGGAACATACTCATAGACCAGCATTTGTTCTCCTTGCTCAAAGCAGAATCCGATAAGCCTAACAAGATTCTTATGGTGGACCCTTGATAGGAGTTCTATCTCAGCTTTGAACTGGAGCGCTCCCTGCACAGATTCTTTATGAGCTCGTTTAACGGCTATCACTTGCCCGTGGGGAAGATTTCCCCTATAAACCTGTGCATATATGCATCATTCAGTTGGTAAATGTATATTAAGTTATAACAAATAACGTTAATGTTACTATGATTGATGTTCACAAAAACTATGATTGAAATGCTTTCTTAAAATTTATAGGTAATTGTTTTTAATCATTTAGCTGAAACAAAAGAGCACATTGAAGGTAACAAGAAACATCCAAGACCTTCCCGTAACCCCCAGATCCAATATCATTGTCTTGAGAAAAATTTTTGGTGGACTTCTGAAGCTCTTCAAAAGAGAACACCCTTGCTCCCTGTAACTGAGGAACAGTATTATTGCTCTCACTTGAATCCCAGCGTCCTGGATTTTATGAAATCAAACACATAAATATACTTAATTCCATATGACTGACTAGAAGGAGTTAATTATAGAGTTATCTTACTAAAAGGATCGCTTTTTCCAATTTCTCTTTCTGCTCTTTTCTTTTGGCAGACAGCATAGACACCTGCAAGGAGTAATAACACAAGCAGGACAGAACCACCAACCGCTGCTCCAATTATGATGACGATGTTTGTTGATTTTCTAGATTCCATAGGTCCTTCTAAATGATGAGAAAGGAAGAGAAACAAAGACTATCTTAAAATGTAGCAATCACAATAGTTAATTTGAACACTACTATATGGAAAGCAGATTTACCATTGTAGCCAAAGTGTTGATACACTTCACCATCAAAATAAAATGGTCCAAAAATTTTATCAGGTTTAAAAGTCTGGTTACTTAGCTGAAAGCCTATACTAGAAATCCCTGTTCGATTGAAATGATATTGATTTGATGGGAAGACTTTTAAGCTTAACTTGAGATACTGAGACGGATCCTTGACCGGATTGCTCAAAGAAACTGAATCAACAGGCAAATTATGAGATTGAAAAGAATGCATCAGAGATTCCTCAAGGGATACATAGTAAGTCTTGTTTCCCAAGTCTGAGAAGAAAGGTGCTCTGAAAGTTAAAGTTCCTATATATGGATATGCACATTTGCAGTTGGGGCTAGGAATCTGATCTGAACTGCAGGTATTAGGCACACAGTTTTTGGGGGGTGTGGTATATGAGATATCTGGTTGCAAAAGGGAGCAGTAAGTCCGAGCTTCTTCTGTTTCATCGCAAATTGGGTTATTCCTAAGTCTGCAGTTAAAAATGTAGTTAATAAACACCTTTCAAACAGGCCAAACAAAAATAAAATGGAGATATTAAAACAAGATACAAAGAAAATTAAACTTCTTAGATAGTTAAATCACCTATGCTATGCATTAACAGATAGAACATATGTCTAGAATCATTAAGAGCTATGGCTTACATTACTTTCACATCAGAAACACCAACTTGCTTAAAGTCGCCAATTAAATTATGCTCCAAATCAATACGCCGAAGGTGGTTGATGTTGGTGGTGCCAATATCTAAGGTTCCATCAAGTCTGTTGTCCTTTAGCATCCTATGATCACATGTCAGAAAACTTATCTCATATATTACTATAACGATAGTGAATTGCATAATTAATTGCATTGTGCTCAAACTTTGAAGACTGCATGAATCTTGTCATCATAATATTGAAAATTTGAGACTGTCACTGGTCAAGACAGTAAATACTCACAAAGTCTGTAAATAGCCAAGGCTAAATAAAGAAGTGGGAATCCGCCCTTGAAGTTGTGTATTTTCCATCACTCTGCCAAACAAAACAAGAATTAATTGCATTGGAAGTCTTGAAACCAGAGAATTAAAGGGTGAAAGAAGTGTAAAAAGAAAGACATACAACGTTGTCAAAGACTGTAGAGTTGAAAACCATGGTGGAATATCCGATGGATCAAAGCTATTGTTGCTCATATCCCTTCATAATAGAATTAGTTAACAAAGTTACCATTTGCACAAAGTAGCATTCAATCTGAATGACAAAGGTGATATAATAATAATACTAGAATTACCACACAAAAAAAAAAAATCTTTACTAATTACAGGTAATTGAGAGAGTTCATTCCAGTTATGTTTGGCAGTGGACCCGATAACTTATTGTTGGACAAGAACCTGACAAGCATAAAACCTAACAAAGTTTAAATTTCCACAACAGTATATCTAAAACAAGTATAAAAGCTTTATTTGGCATGCTATATATGTCTACTTACAGATCATGAACTTTAGTAAGATTATTAACGTTCTGAGGCACGGATCCACTTAATAGGTTACCATCAAGGCGCCTGTGGCCACAATAGGATATTAGGCCAAAAATCATCAAGAAGATTTCAGTTTATCAATATATCTGAGTATGCAATAGAGGCACTTACACCACCTCCAGCGTTGAGACAAGTCCAAGTGTAGATGGAATGCTGCCACTAAGTTGATTGCCTTCAAAAAGCCTGCCCATGAAGACATTCAAGTAGATAGGTATTCTGCTTGTACAATTACATTGACAGAATTTACACAACAAATATTAGAGCAGTTCTTACACATGTATCAGAGCCATTTCTGAGCTAAAAAGTTGATGAGGAATTATGCCTGAAAGCTTATTCTTCCCAAGATGACTGTAGATAATGGAGATATGTAAGATTTTGATACATAGGAAGCAAATCACTGTTAGAGAAAAACTGGTAAGACAACTATTTCAGAAGAGAGTTGACATACAAGTGTTTCGCGATGTGGAGCTTATCAAGACCAGGGGTACTGCCATTAGATACTGGGATGGGTCCATTCAACTGATTCTCAGCTAAATCTAGCCAATAAAGTTTTGATAGATTACCGATAGAAGGCGGAATTCGTCCATTGAAGCTATTGGAATTTAAAGATCTGCAATTTAATTTAACTGATTTAGAGTGTCACCCAAGATATCAGTACAGCACCAAAAGATATATTGACTGTATGAGAAAAAGAAATGCAGAGAGATACTCAAGACAAAAATGCTTACACATACAACCCTTATTTAATGGATTTTCAGTTAGGCTAAATGACAAGCTCTTTTGTGTGTTTTTACTTGATAGCAGACTAAAAAATGCTTACAAGTAAACGAGCTCCTGTAGATATCCTATTTCATCTGGAATAGGACCATTGAAACCACAACCAACCAGAATTCTGAAAGACAGATGAGAAAACAGCTGTTTTGTTAGAAATGTTTGATCAAATTAATTTAGATTTGGGTTATTATTTTAAGAACAATTCTTATTCCTTACAAGGTTGAAAGCTTCTTCAAATTCCCTATTGCATGCGGAAGTGTTCCTGTTAAGCCCTGATTGTAAGACAGATCCCTAAAAGAAAAAACAAAAAAATAACCAATTCATTAAACTGGAGTGTAATAACAAGATATTTGATCATTGCCTATTGATGATAGGATAGAAGCTGACCACTGTTCTTCATCCTCTAGCTGTAACTTAAATTGAACACATTACAAAAAAATAGTGAAAGCGCGAGAAAGACTTACAAAGTCTGTAATTCAGATAGTGATCCAACATCTCCAGAAAGCGGGCCTGTCAAATTTATGCTTGATAATGTTCTGAAATACCAGCAAGGAATTTAATCTCATAAAAGTAAATTCAGGAGAAGGTAGCAACTTTACATAAGCATTTAAAAGAAACATTACATGGATGTAACACGCGAGTTGCTGCACTTAATTCCATCCCAACCATCACAAGGATCTGAACCCACCCAATTGGGTGGTGTTTTCTGCCACTTATCTATAAGAGCCTTCAGGGCAGAGACTGCATCAAAAAAAATTTCAATCACTGAAATGTTAATACATTGAACTATACAACTTTTGATTGCAGTGAAGACATACAAAAGATATGACTGAATAGTGAAGAGTTCTTTCCACAGCTTGAAGATAGGAAATTTGTATATCTTGTTTTCTCCAGATTTTGTAGCAACCAAAAATAGTTGCTAAAAACGAGTTCTATGGATTAAAAACTCTTAATTGAAGAATATGCTAACTAAAGATGCCCTCAGATGTCAAGAAAAATAAAAACATAGTATATAGCTTATAACTGAACTCACAATCTCCATTTGGTGTTTCTGCTACTGCAACCAACAAATAGTTGAAGAGAAGAAGCAGGAATACTAGCATTATTTCACTCATTACCAACTTAAAATTGGACTTAAAACCTCACCACTCACAAATGTTAAACAAGAAAATCCTTGTCAATATTCCATTCCAATCAACCCACCAGCTCTTACACGAACATAGGATAAAGGAAATAATTAGACAAAAGAAAAAGTATAGGAGAAGTCAACAAACAAAGAACTAGATTTAAAGGTGTTTCTTTTTTCCAGTTTCTTTCACATTTGGTCCTTTAGTCAAATCTATCTTTAAAACTAGCTAAATAAAGCTGCTACAAAGCAGTAACCAGCACTGGCCAACGATGACCGTTTTTTACTATTAACCCTTACCAGGTCCATAGTCAGAAACACAGACAAATCATAAAACTACAGAAAAAACGAGACCTAGTTACTAGTAAATAGAGTATATCATACGGGTTAATATGAATAAAGTAGATCTTTATCTTACCATTTGAAAACCATGAAATATTCTACAAAAAGTCAAAAACGAATGAAAAGCGTTAAATTTAAGTCTTTTTTTTTTTTTCCTTCGCATTAAATCAAGTCTGAATTTACCAATGTTGGAATAAATGATAAAGAAGATATTTAAGGGAGTGGGGATGCCATTGAATGGAAAGATAAGCTCACAGTTAGTACGGTATACCCCAGTTGTGCAACTTGACTATCTCGCTTTTAAATCTTTAAGCGCCAACCCAACTACCTCACTCAATTTGCGGACAACCTTTTGTCTCATTATCTCTCTGTCACATTCACCCAAGGTCTTCACTTAATTAAAAAAAAAAAGACCTTTTTTTTTTGTTATTTTTATTTTATTTTAACTTTAACCATGCAAATGGAGAGCTCTGATTCGTAAATAGTCAATCCTGTGTAATCTAGTGCAGTAAAAAAAGACATAGGAAGTGTTAGAAAAACCATAATGGAGACTACAAATAGATGACTTTGAGGCATAAATAATTATATTATCTTAAGTGTAATATTGTTTATCTATTAAAAGTAAGTTATTTCATGATACAATAAAACTCTCAAAAACTCTCAATAAAAAAAATAAATTTTAATGTATTAGAGAGTTCCCTTTTATAAATTTGAAAAGTCACTAATGAACAAATATGACTAGTCCTAAGTGCCTAAGTGTCAATAAAAAACCATTAAACATCTTTGACTTGCTAGGCTATTGGGCTAGCTTTATGAGGTTGTGTGGCCTATTTATTCTCTTGTGCAACCGCCAGTGAGTAATTTCCTAAATTCATTTCAGTCCATAATCTATCACTACTCGTAGAAAAGCTCCTGTTTTGGTTTATCTCATGGGTTTATTATGTTAAATGTAAATGATGTTCTCTCTGAATAACTTGAAAATCAAGTCAGGTGCTCAAGCTATCGTTGAAGGCAGAAACTCTAGGACTTTGCAAAGGTGCAAACTTTGCCAGCTACAACCAACTTGCAGACCAGCTGAAAGAGATTGAGGGATCCGGCCCTTTCTCTTGTGCCAATTTGCTAACGTACGTGATTAACTTTTTCTTTCCCCATGTCTGTAATTTATAAAAATGATCTTTATATGTATGAGATGTGTTGATGCAGGTTCATTAAAGAAAATTTTCAGCAAACAGTTCAACAAAAAGATGTTACAGAAATCTAGGGAGAGTATGAGCCTCATCAGTTCCTGGCATAGTACTAGTAAGTAAGAAGATAAGAAATCTACAACAACCATCATGTTCTATAGAAATAACAAGTCTTTTGGGGATTCTGTCTAGGGTATGTTTGGTTGAGGGGTAAAAAGAATATCACTTACGAGAGTAAATTTTATTTTCTTTATGTATGTTTAGTCACATAAATGAACAAGGGATAATATTTTAATGGTTATGTGAGTAGATTAATATTTGAGTAAAACCCATTTTTAGTCTTTGAAAAATGTAGCTATTGACAAATTCGTCTTCAAAAAATTTTCGGTGACAAATTGGTCATTGAATTATTATTTTGTATGACAAATTAATCCTCCGGTATTTTAATGAGAAAAGTTCTGAATCCCTGCAAACCCCTTTCCTAATTTTTTTTATTGATTATGCCTAGCTATGTTTAAGTCTTTATTTTCTCCTTTCAAGGCCTCATTTTTTTTTTTATTGATCTTGAGGACTAATTTATCAGCGGAATAATAATTCAAGGATCAATTTGTCACCAAAAATTTTTGGAAGACGAATTTGTCAATGACTGCATTTTTCAAGGACTAAAAAATAGTTTTACTCTTAATATTTATACCTTCATTAACTTTCTTAAATTTTACTCCACGAAACGCACCCCTAATCTCTTTAATTTAATAGTTCAATTGTTTATTAAGAAAGAGGGTCACCACTAGTTTGATTTCGTTATTCTTTTCCCATTTTGGAAAACTAGGAAAGAAGTGCTAAACTATTAAGTCAAACAGTCTTGCCAAGTTGCCATGAAATTATCAAACTCAAACATACAATTTCTATTGGGAACCGGAAAATAATATTCTTACATTATTTTTTGTTACACTACTTGCACACTTGGTGAAGTACACAATCAAGATTTCACAAAAATAAAATAAAATTGAATAAGTCAACCTGAGTATTTATTAAATTTGAACTGTACACTAAAAATTACCTATAGAAAATGACGTGAGAGTATCATTACTCATTTCTATTAATATAACTAATAACTGTTACACAACCACAGGTTTTCTTTTCTTATAAAATAAAATAAAAATTAGTGACCCTTTTTAATAACACTTCCATCATGAGTCCCAACCGAAAAAAAATAAAGACGGTTCAAAGCACGTTCATTCTTAAGCTAATAGGCAAATAGCTATATAAACTGGATCAGCCTCTTGCTTTTTTCTTTTTTTTCTCAATACTTGATAAACAAGTTGCTTTGTTGAGGTCAAGCATGAAAAGAACAGTTACATAGAGTCAACTTCCGAATTTGGAAATACCACACTTAACCAAATAACTCATTGCTGTAAGGATGGTGGGAACTCCCTTTACTTACCTCCTCATAACTAGTTGAAGTGGATGATGATTCAGCAGTGGGGTTTGAACCAGCTAACTGCAACAAGTTTTCAACTTCTTTTACCACATCACTCATTGTAGGCCTTTCAACACCTGACTCTGCAACGCATTTCATTACAAGATCCACAAACTTCTCAAAACCCTTCAGTGTTCTCCCTAAACCAATGGCAGGGTCAAGAATTTCCTGAAGACCATACAAGTCTTTTGTCTTATCAATTGCATTCCTAACCTCTTTCACAATATATTTCCCTCGTTCTATTGGCCTTTTTGCAGTTATGAGCTCCAACATCAGGACTCCAAAGCTATAGACATCACTTTTCTCGGACAACTGCTGAGTCATATAATATTCCGGGTCCAAGTAGCCCTACATCAAGAACAAAACTCATTCTCATCAATAAAGTTTGATAACATTTTCTGGGATACTAGAGATTTTTCAACATTAGGTGTTAGTCAGATCAGATACTTAATGCTGTTCTTTTAGACCATAATTAGCTTAGATGCTTACATAGTTTGGTTAAAATTAGCAAGGCAGATAAGACTTTGAAAGAATATAAATTCACTTACTACTTAGAAATTTAGTATAAGAGTGCAACTCAATCACATTTTACCTCTATCAGTTTGTAAAATAAGATGTCATTGTCTCATAATTAATTAAGTTGCGTCTTATAGTGTAAAGGTTAAGAAGATCTGTACCAACCATTGTTCCTTTAACTTGAGTGGTAACATGATCTTTTTCACCATCGCCCATTGGCTTGCAGAGACCAAAATCAGCAACTTTGGCGTTCAAGCACTCATCCAGTAAAATGTTGGTTGATTTGATGTCCCTGTGTATGATAGGAGGATTGGCAAGTTCATGGAGATAAGCCAGACCCCTGGCAGCACCAAGGGCTACTTTTAACCTTCTAATCCAGTCCAATCTAATTCCAGACTTCCCTGCATTGCCATATGCATGTTGTCAGGGAAAGAGAATGAAGACATGAATCTGTCATGCGTCACTCAGTAATGTTTTTGTGGTTAAATAATTACGTAAAGGATGCTAGAACAAGAATTTCCAAGCAATTATCTCAGTAAAAAACGACCAAAAAAGAAAAATTCTCAGTGAGAAAACAGATATCTTGTAACAGTGGGTAACACTTCCTAAACTGCCAGAAGTTACACAAACTAATCTCTACTGAAGGTAAGAAGGTGGATTAAGTACCTGAGATGGTATCCTTTAAAGAACCATTTGGAATATATTCATAAATCAATATTTGTTCTCCTTGCTCAAAGCAGTATCCCACAAGGCTAACAAGATTCTTATGGTGGACCCTTGATAGAAGTTCAATCTCAGTTTTAAATTCAAGCGCTCCCTGCATAGATTCATTTTGCGCTCGTTTTATGGCTATTAGTTGGCCATTGGGAAGAGTTCCACGATAAACCTGTGAACATTTACCCATAATTTGTAATTGTATCTTAACAACAATTGACTATTGTTACAGTTATGAAGATGTTAAAAGAGTACCAAAACCATGTGACAGTATTAATTCAAGCATAAGTGGGTGTTAAAAATGGAATCTGGCACGCTGTGACATTTTTGCATTTTATAAAGAACTATGTATTCTAACACATATTAGGTGACTCAGTTTTTCGAAATCTTCACAATCACAATAAATTCGGCCTCTAGGTCCCACCAAAAACCCCCCAATGAGGGGGTGGGTAGCACTACACCCCCTCTAAATTGCTTAGCAAACACTATTAGAAAAATAAAAAAATGAACGGATGAGAAACACATATTAAACAGTGAAAGAAGGAAATCATTTTAAATCAGGCATATTGCAAAATCACAACAATGAATTGAAGGTAGCAACTAGCAAGAATAGTCATCACCTTCCCATAACCCCCGGATCCAATGTCATTGGCTTCTGAAAAATTTTTAGTGTATTTCTGAATCTCTTGAAACGAAAAGCACCTTGCTCCTTTTAACTGCGGGATGCTACTATTGCTCTCATTTGGGTTCCAGTGTCCTGCATTTTATGAAATCAAACATATAAATAACTCCATACCAGGTGATAGACTGTAAGCAGTAACTAAGTATAGATATCTTACCAAAAGCATTGCTTTGTTCAATTGCTTTTTTTGCCTTCTTCTTTACACAGAAAGCATAAACACCTAGAAGGAGTGATAATACTAGCAGGACAGAACCACCAGCTGCTGCCCCAATTATGATGCCAATGTTTGACGATTTACTAGATTTCATAGGTCCTCCTTCTAAATGATGAGAGAAAAAGATACTATATTAAAATAGAGCAATCACTGTAATTAATTTTATTACTACTATGTGAAAAAGATGTGAAAAACAGATTTACCAATTAAGTTCCCATAGTATCCATAGCTATAACCAATAAAATAAAATGGTCCAAAAATTGGTGAAGGCTTAAATGTCTGGTTGCTAAGCACAAAGCCTATACTAAGAATTCCTGTTCGATTGAAATGATCTTGGTTTGATGGGAAGACTTGTAAGCTCAATTCAAGATACTGAATTACATTCTTGGTTGGATTACTCAAAGAAACTGAATCCACAGGTAGATGTTGAGATTGAAAAGAATGCATCAGAGATTGCTCGAGGGTTGCATAATAAGTAGTGTTTCCCAAGTCTGAGAAGGAAGGTGCTCTGAAAACTAAAGTTCCTGTATATGGGTATGCACATTTACAATTTGGGCTTGGAATCTGATCTGAACTGCAGGTAATAGGCACACAGTTATTTGGTGGTGTCGTATATGAGATATTGGGCTGTGAAGAGGAGCAATAGGTCTCTCTTGCTCCTGTCCCCTGGCAAACTGGATTATCCGCAAGTCTGCACATTAAATGTGGTTAATAATCTAAGTAAGATGGAGGCATTTAAACTTTTATATGCAGAGAAAATCAAACTTCTTTTAAGTAATTAAATAGCCTATTCTATGCAAAGACAGGCGGAACAAATGTCCAAAATCATCAACAATCATGGCTTACATTATCTTGACATTGGAGACTACATTGCTTTGCTGAAAGTTGTGAATTAAATTGCTCTGCAAATCAATAAGTTCTAGTTGGTTGCTGTTGGGGGTGCCAATGTCCAAGGTGCCATTAAGTTGGTTGCCTTTTAGCACCCTATGCATCACATGTCAGAACAATCATCTTATTATCACTAATGCACAGTTACATGCATTTGCGTTCAAATTTGAGAACTCCACAAGATTTTACAGTGTGAACACTCATCATCAATAATATTGGTATTCTCACTAGTCAAGAGAGGTTGGTACTCACACTGTCTGTAAATATGCTAGGCTGAAAAAAGAAACAGGAATCTGTCCTTGAAGTTGTGTGTTCTCCATCATTCTACCACATAAAACAAGAGCTACCAGCATTTCAGTGTTGAAACCTCACAGAGAAAGAGTAAGGGAAGTGCAAAACGAAAGACATACAATGTTGTCAGAGATTGTAGAGTTGAGAACCATGGAGGAAAATTCGACAGATCAAAGCTATTGTTGCTCATGTCCCTTTAATGAATGGAGTTACCCATTGTCAGAAAAGTAACATGAACTTTGAATGACAAAGGTTATGTAGTAATAATAATACAATTATCACATATAAATTCGTTACTAATTACAGGTAGCTGAGAACGCTCATTCCAGTAAGGTTTGGCAGGGGACCTGACAGCTTATTGTTGGACAAGAACCTGACAAGCATAAAATCAAAAGCTCCATGAACAAATTTTAATTTTCCACAATGGTATACCTTAAGCAAGATGAAATTTCATTAGGGATGTAATTTATATCTGCTTACAGCTGCTGAACGTTCGTAAGATTGTGGAGGTTTTGAGGCACAGATTCACTAAAGAAATTATTGTCAAGGCGCCTACAGCCAGAAAAGTATATATTAGCTAAAAAGCATAAAAAAAAATCTATTTATGACATTTATTTGAGATATGATATAGACACTCACACCACCTCCAGAGTCTGGACAAGTCCAAGTGTAGATGGAATGCTGCCAATAAATTCATTGCTTTCAAAAAGCCTGCACAAAAAGATTCAGATAGAAAGGTAAATTTTCTAACTTGGCAGGGTAAGACAATAAAGATATTTTTTTGTTCAATTAAATTCATCATTTGTCATAATGTCTCCCTCTCTCCTGGCCTCTCTTGTTTTCACTCTCTTCCTTTGTGTCTCTCTGCTATGCTTCCTTACTGTCTTCATTTTTATCCTTGAGTTTACAAGAGAGGCTACCACAATTTACAAAATCAATGCTAGATGTAAAAGCAATATATTTGGACACCATTGAAAGAGATAGTCAATTATGAGAAAACAAAGTAACAGTATAATGAATATGACTCAGGAGAAATCAGTATCATCACAGAACATTACTATAGGGAACCATGAGTGCCTGACAAGTGCATTTCTTGTAGTAAAAGCTTCATACCTACTTATTATATTAGCGCCAATATATGGGTAGGAAAGTTTTAAATACTCCGATTCTACAATTATATAAACATACTCTGAAATCTGAATGACAAATACTAGAATGAATCTTACACATGAATCAGTGTCATATTTGAGCTAAAAAGTTGAGGAGGAATTGTTCCTGAAAGCTTATTCTGCCCTAGATGACTGTAGATAATGGAAATATGTTAGAAGAATTTTGATACATATAAAGTATACTACTGTTAGAGAAAAACTGACAAGCCAACTATTGCAAAGGAAACTTCACATACAAGTGCTTTGTCTTGTGTAGCATATCAAGACCAGGAATAGTGCCATTAGATACTGGGATGGGTCCATCAAGTTGGTTGGCAGCCAAATCAAGCCAATAAAGGTTTGATAGATTACCAATAGAAGGTGGAATTTGTCCGTTAAAGCCATTTGAATTTAGAGATCTGCAATAGAGAGTAACTGATTTAGGTATCACCCAAGATATCAATACTGCACCAAAAATACATTGACATCAACTGAGAAAGGAAATGAAAAGAAAAGCTTAAAACAAAGGTAGACTAATTATAGGGAGGGAGCCACATAAAGAAAATTCAAAGAAATCATTCAATAAATTTTCTGCTATTCCAAATAAAACCTTTTTTCATATATTTTTACTAAATAACAAAGTAAAAACTCCTTACAAGAAGGCAAGCCGTGGTAGATTTCCTATTGTATCTGGTATAGGACCAGTGAAACCACAACCAACAAGAATTCTGGAAGATAAATGAGAAAGCATTTGCCTTGTTAGAAACCCTTGATCAAACTTATTTGGATTTGGTTTACAATCTTAGCAACACTCATAATTGCCTTACAAGTTTGACAGCTTCTTCAAATTTCCAATTGCTTGTGGAAGTGGTCCTGTTAAGCCCTTATTGTAAGACAGATCCCTATAAGAAGGGAAAATTCATGAAGAAAACAAAGAGACTGCCAAAATCAAATAAAATCTTTAGTCATTTCTGAAGACAGTAACCTAACATAATTACTTTACAGGATGCATAGTCCAGAGACCAATTCTCAACACTTAAGGCATATGCATATGCCGTTCATCTTAAGATATTTATCATAGCCAACAGTGAATAGGATTGAAGATGAACATTGATTCAGATCCTCTAATCTGTGACGTTAGTGTTAGTATATCACAAGAAAATAGTGAAAGTTAAAAAGACCTACAAAGCCACTAATTCGGCGAGTGACCCAATATCTCCAGAAAGATGGCCTGTCAAATCCATGCTTGATAATGTTCTGAAATACGAACAAGCTAGTTAATCTCACAAAAGTGAATTCAAAATTAGGTAGCAACTTCACTTGAGCATTTGAAAGAGAAACTACATGGAGGTAACATGTGAATTAGTGCATATAATTCCATCCCACTCATCACCACAAGGATCCAAACCCACCCAATTGGGAGGTGTGTTCTGCCAGGAATTGTTTAGAGACTTCAGAGCAACGACTGCATCAGAAATCAGAAAGACAATTAAAAATACATTTTAATCACTGAAATCATCACAGAGATGTAGAAAATATATGACTAAATGCTGAGGCTTCTTTCCGATGCTTGAAGATACAAATTTTGCATATCTTGTCTTCTTCATAAGTTCTAGCAACCAAAATAGGTCCAATACATCTGATTTTCAAGTTGTAAATGGCTGAGTTTTATGGATTATAAACTCTCAATGTAAGAATATGTATGCTAAAGATACCATTTAGGAGTCATGAAAAAATATCTAATATATATGGGAATAACACTTAAACTGGACTTACAATCGCTATTAACTGTTTCTGCTACTACAACCGACAAATAACTGAAAACAAGTACTAGAAATACGAGTACTCTTTCACCCATGATCAACCTAAAAAGCAGGACACAGAACCTAACTACTCTCATAACTTTCTGATGTTGAATAATGAAGTTATCTGTTCTTCAACTTCCATCCCAGTATGCTCACCACTTCATGCATTAATAGAGAATAAGTCAACAAACTAACAAGTGGATTTAAAGGTTTTTTTTTTTTTACCCAGTTTCTGTCACACTTCATCAAAGTAAAATGATTAAACGGCTTGAATAGGACTGGTATATTGTAATACAATTAAGAATCATCGTTAGCCAACAATGACAAGAAATTTGTGAGTCATCAAAAGGAAATCGAAAAAGAATGACCAATAGGATTTACCATATACTAAGTCAAGGGTTAGATAAACCTTGACGAATCATATGAAGTACCAAAACTCAATTAATTGACTATTTGCAACAATCTTGAATGTCATTATCTGGCCATCACATGCACGCAAGGTCTCCACTTTCATCACATAGTTGACTTGCCCTTCCCTTAAGCCCTTTTCATTAAAAAATTGGGAAATATAAACAACGATGATATTCTGAAGTGAGGCTTACTTGCGCTCAAATTAACAAAAACCATGATCCATATTTTAAAATTGTGGAGACAATCTCGCATTATTTAAAAAAATGAAATTTCGTTCACTCCTAGGCATTTAAATGTGGAATAACGAAATAGAGAAATATGTACTATTTGATTTATTAGAAAAAAAAAAAAAAAACTTGTTAGTTTTATTATGCAAATGAAGAGCGTGTTTACACTAAGCGCTCTACTTCTTTCCCTATGATTAAATTAAAACTAATAAAAATGACTTCCAAGATTGTGTTGCCGACACTAATTTATAAGCAATTAACAGCTATTTTTTTTTTTTTTTTTTTTTTTTTTTTTTTTTTTTTTTTTTTTTTTTTTTTTTTTTTTTTTTTTCTGTCTACCTATCATTTTCTTCAGAAACAGGGCCTGGTGGAGAAACGGTCATAAGTTTTGAATTAGACAAAAAAAAATAGCATACTGCTGCAAGAGAAGGTAACATTGAGGTACACAAAAAACAATTAGAACAGAGATCTTTCCTAAGATTGAGGTTCCAGGTTTGAATTCCCATTCCCACAGGTTTTTTTTAGAAAAAAAAAAAAAGGAACAGTCAGAGACTGAAGGAGATCGAAAAGCACCCCTCTTCCGCTTGCGAGTCAAGTAGATGATGCTTGATCCTCTTCCTCTTCATCTGGGTCAGCCATTGCTAGCATTTCTCAGCCCTCAGAGAGTTCAAGCTGAACCAGTGTCCGGGTTCATGGTACCCGCTCGCTTTCTCCTCAACAAGAACATGCACTGCTGGTACATTATTGATAAACGCATATATAAATATTAAGAGTTGCGCTGATTAGGATCAGGCGTGAAGAATGCTGGGTTTTTCAGAAAGCAGAGAGAAATCTGTGAGAGCGCTTAGAAAGGTGTCCAACAATGGTGAAGATGATAAAGATAGAAGCTTTAGTGGGAGAGTCTTTTGGGTTTCCCACGTTGTTTGAGGGCATGGTGAAGTGCATCTTTGCAGTGAGTCGATTGACTATCTTCCTCTTAAATTGAATACAAATTGTCTGGACTATCGAGGAACAGCTTTCATTCAAGGCAACGCTTTTTCTTTAGAATGTATTGAAGTTTTCTTCTTATTAACTGAGAATGGAGGGAATGCTTACAAAAGGAAAGAAAATTGAGGATAAATATTATATTATCTTGTAATTAGGGAAATATGGAAGGAAAAAAAAAAAGAATTATGATAATTAATATTCTAAAAACTGGGAAAAATAAAGAAAAAATATATATAAATTTACGGTATTATGACATAGACAATTGTCTTTATTAAAGTATTATTTTGATTAAAATTAGTTATAGATAAATATATAGTTAAAAATTACCTCTATTTTTATTCCTGTAATTTATAAGACATCCAAATAAAATGAGAGAAAAATAATTTTTACATTATTTGGTTCTTATAAACTTTGGATTTAAATTAAATATAACACTAAAACTCTTTTGATTATCATTCGATAACTCAATCACATTTAAAAGCCATAATCTTTATCCATTGTTTTGATATCTTAATTATTTATCCATACTAGAAATGTAAACTGCCTATTCAAATCAAGTTGTTGAAGACAAATTGTTTATTTAGAAACAGAATCATCACTATTCTCACTTCATTGTCCCTTCCCATTTTTGGGAATCCAGGAAACGGATCTCACTATAATATCTGTATATAATCACAGCTTTGACAAGAAAGAAAGAAAGAAAAAAGGCTTTCCTTACAATTACAGTTCCATCTTTAATCTCACCCCTTACAGGAAAATTCTAACCACCTTCATTCTTAAGGTAACAGCTATATACACTGGATCAAAGCAATACTTGATAGACAAGTTGCTTTTAAGTTTGTATGAGAAAAAAGGACTTATATAGTTATATGCGCTCAATTTTTGGATATAGAAGTGCTGCAATCAAAGGAGTCATTGCTGTAAGGATGGTGGGAACTCCCTTTACTGAAATCCTCAAAACTAGCTGAAGTGGATGCTGATTCAGCATTTGGGTTTGAACCAGCTGACACCAATATGCTTTCAATTTCTTTTACCACCTCGCTCATTTTAGGCCTATCAGGACCCGACTCTTGAAGACAATTCATTGCAAGATCCACAAACTTGTCAAAACCCATCAATATTGACCCTAAACCAATTGCAGGGTCAGCCAATTCATGAAGACCATATAACTCTTTTGACTTATCAATTGCATTCCTAACTAGTTTTACAATATACTGCCCTCTTTCTATTGGCCTTCTTGCAGTTATCAGCTCCAACATTAGCACTCCAAAGCTATAAACGTCACTCTTTTCAGTCAATTGTTGAGACATATAATACTCTGGGTCCATGTAGCCCTACATCAAGAACAAATATCCATTCCCATCAATGCAGTTTGATAGCATTTCTGGATACAAAAGATTTTTTCAACGTTGGATGCTAGTGCAAACACTTAAGATGATGTGTTTTAGTTGTCTTGATATGAGTTGCATTGTGGAATGTAAGTAAAATCACATTCTACCACCATAAGTTAGTAAAATCAGATGTCATTTTCTCATAAGTGATTGATTAATTGTGTAGCTTTTTATAGTGTTTAAGGTTTAGAAAATACCAACCATTGTTCCTTTAACTTGAGTAGTGATATGATCTTTTTCACTATCAATCATAGGCTTGGAGAGACCGAAATCAGCAACTTTCGCATTCAAGCGCTCATCCAGCAAAATGTTGTTTGATTTGATGTCCCTATGTATGATAGGAGGATCAGCAAGCTCATGAAGATAAGCCAATCCCCTGGCAGCACCAAGAGCAACTTTTAGCCTTCTAATCCAATCCAATCTAATTCCTGATTTCCCTGCACAGACAATATGAATGTTATCAGCATCAGGTAAAAGAAAAAGGAGTTATGAATTTCCCACGTCTCACTCTGTAACCTTTTCTAGGTCTGGGAATATATGAGAATGGAAAATGAGTGTACCAAGCCAATTTCTCTATAAGAAACAGATACTTGTAGTACTTGGTCAATGTGCAGTGGGTAACACTAAGGAAACTGAATAGTGCCAAAAAAAGTTGATTTAAAAGCAAGTAATCCAATTAAATTTAACGACACCAAAGCTAATCTCTGCTGTTAGTAACAAGGGGTGTGTAAGTGTGTAGTAAGTACCTGAAATAGCATCCTTTAAGGTTCCATTTCGAACATACTCATAAACCAGCATTTGTTCTCCTCGCTCAAAGCAGAATCCTACAAGGCTAACCAGATTCTTATGGTGGACCCTTGAAAGGAGTTCAATCTCAGCTTTAAACTCGAGCCCTCCCTGCATAGATTCTTTTTGAGCTCGTTTTATAGCTATCAGTTGCCCACTGGGAAGAGTTCCTAGATAAACCTGTGGACGTTTACCTATTAGACTGTTGGTAAATGTATATTAACAAACATCAAATAATACTAACATAGAATGTAGTGCTAAACAACAACAGCAAATTGAAGATGACAAGAAACATTCAAGACCTTCCCGTAACCCCCAGCTCCAATATCATTGTCATGCGAAAAGTTTTTGGTGGATTTCTGAAGCTCTTGAAAAGAGAATTTTCTTGCTCCTTTCAACTGAGGGATGCTACTATTGCTCTCATTTGTATCCCAGCGTCCTGCATTTTTGTAAAATCAAACACATAAGTTAAGTCAATTCCATTTGATTGACTAGAAGAGCTTAGAGATATCTTACCAAAAGGATTGCTTTGTCCAATTGCTCTATCTGCCCTTTTCTTTTGGCAGAAAGCATAGACACCTGCAAGGACTAGTAACACAAGCAGGACAGAACCACCAACTGCTGCTCCGATTATGATGCCAATGTTTGGTGATTTACTTGACTCTAAATGATGAGAAAGAAAGACTATCTTAAAATGGAGCAATAACGACAATACATTTGATTACTACTGTGTGGTGAAGAGATTTACCAGAGTCGTTCCGGAAATATCTATAGTCATCACCAATAAAAAAAAATGGTCCAAACACTTTAGGAGGCTTAAAAGTCTGGTTGCTTAGCAGGAAGCCAATACTAAAGATCCCTGTTCGATTGAAATAATCTTGGCTTGATGGGAAGACACTTAAGTTTAATTTGAGGTACTGAGATGAATCCCTGGTCAGATTGCTCAGAGAAAGTGAGTCCACAGGTAGATGGTGAGTTGCAAAGGACTCCATAAGACCGTCCTTGAGGGTTACAAAGTAAGTTACATTTCCCAAGTCTGAAAAGGAAATTGCTCTGAAAGATAAAGTTCCTGTATATGGATATGCACATTTGCAGTTTGGGCTAGAAATCTGATCTGGCTTGTTGCAGGTAATAGGCTGACAGTTATTTTGTGGTGTGGGATTTGAGATATTGGGTAGGGAAACGGTGCAGTAAGTACCCTTTGCTTCTGTTTCTTCACAAATTGGATTCTTCACAAGTCTGCAGATAAATACGTGGTTAATAGTCATCCATATAGTAGGGAAAACAAGAATTAGATGGAAATAAGAAGGTTCTGCATGAAGCGAAAATTAAACTTCTTAGACGTAATCAAATCACCTATTCCTTGCAATCAAAGGTAGAAAGAAAGTCAAAAATCATTGAAATTATTGCTTACATTATCTTGATATCAGACGGCTCATCTCGTGTGCTAAATTCAGAAATATGATTATTCTGCAAATCAATAAGTCGCAGTTGGTCGCCATTCATGGTGCCAATATCCAAGGTTCCATTTAGTTCGTTTCCTTTCAGCACCCTATGATCACATGTCAGAACATTCGTCTTACGTATTGCTATAACGAGGATTAATAAGTAAAGCTACATGCATTGTGTTCAAATTTTGAGGACCGTAAGATTGTTAATTATAAATTTTCATTATCTATTGTATTGAAACTGTAAGATAGGTCCCGTACTCACACTGTCTGTAAATTGGCTAGGCTAAATAAAGAACTAGGAACCTGCCCTTGTAGCTGTGTATTCTCCATCATTCTGCCATACAAAACAAGAGCTAATTGCATTGAATTCATAAAACCAGAGAGGAAGGATGAAAGTTCAAAGATGTCCAAAAAGAAAGACATACAATGTTGTCAAAGACTCTAGAGTTGGAAACCACAGTGGAAAATCCGACTTATCAAAGCTATTGTTGCTCATATCCCTTCAGAATAGAACAAAGTTACCCATTGTCACAAAAGTAACATTCACTCTGAATGACTATGATTATAAGAATAATGCAATTATAGCATATGAATGCTTTAATAATTACAGGTAGCTGAGATAGTTCATTCCGCTAAGGTCTGGCAGGGGACCTGACAGCTGATTGTTGGACAAGAACCTGTAAAAACATAAAGACGAAAAAACTCTCCGAACAATTGTTGAAACTTCTACAACAGATCCCAATAGTATATCTAAAACAAGAATAAAACTTTTATTTGGCATGCTATTTATGTTTGCTTACAGCTCTTTAACATTTGTGAGATTGTTAAGGTTCTCAGGCACCAATCCACTTAGTGAATTACGATCAAGACGCCTGTAATCACAAAAAGGATGTTAAGCCAAAAATCATCAAGAAGATTTGTATTTATGAATTTGAGTATGTGATATAGGCACTCACACCACCTCCAGATTTGTGACAAGTCCAAGAGTAGATGGAATGCTACCACTAAGTTTATTGCTTTCGAAAAGCCTGCCCAAAAGAATAGGTTTATTGTTTAACTAGGAAGGGTAAGACAATGAAGATACCTTCATCAATTTAAATTCATGATTTTACCATTATGTCTCTCTGGCTTACACTCTCTCCCTCATTTGTTGTGTGTGTGCATGTGTGTGTGTTCCTTCCCTTCTCCCTTCTTATTTTTGCAGTTTATGGAGAGAAGTAGCCCACAGTTTATAAAATAATGCTAGCTAGAGCAATATAGGAAAGCATTGGAAGAGGGACTCCATTAAGTGAAAAACATGGGAAAATGGTAATAAATAATGACAAATGAGGAAAACCAAGAATAAATAAGTAAGGTTACAGAAAAAAAATGTGGCGTCATTGCATAAGCTTCTACATTGGGGCAGTTCTTACACATGTATCAGAGCCATATCAGAGCTAAAAAGTTGAGGAGGAATTTTTCCTGTAAGCCTGTTCTTCCCAAAATGACTGTAAATCTTGGAAACATGTTAGCTTGATTTTGAAACATACAAAGAAAATCATTGTTAGAGAAAGACAGGTAAGACAACTATTGCAGAAGAGAGTTGACATACAAGTGCTTTGTATGGTGTAGCATATCAAGACCAGGGGTACTGCCACTAGATACTGGGATGCTTCCTTCAAGCTGATTGTCAGCTAAATCTAGCCAATAAAGTTTTGATAGATTACCAATAGAACGCGGAATTTGTCCATTAAATCTATTAGAATTTAAAGATCTGCAATTGAAAATAACTGATTTAGAGTATACACTAAAGAATGCAACCACTATTTAATGGATTTTCAGTTGTGTCAAATGAAAAGCCTTTTCATACAAGTTTACCAAATAAAACAGTAAAAAATCCTTACAAGTAGACAAGCTCCTGTAGATTTCCTATTTCATCAGGAATAGAACCGGTAAAATCACAACCAACAAGAATTCTGGAAGACAGATGAGAAGGCAACTGATTTATTATAATCATTCTATCAAACAAATTCAGATTCGAGTAATTATTGGAAGGACAATCCTTACAAGGTTGACAGCTTCTTCAAATATCCAATTGGTGCTAGAAGTGGTCCTGTTAAGCCCTTATTGTAAGACAGATCCCTGTAAGAAGAGAAGAATTAGGAATAAGTATGGAGACCAATTCATAGAAAATGGTTTCTAATAACAAACCGTGGAATCCAATACAATCTTTAGTCATTTTTTATGATATGCACAAACCAGAGACAAATCCTCATCTCTTAAGGTATACACTAATGCTAACATGCCCAGCAGAATAGTTGATCTCAAGATTTTCTATCATTGCCTATAAAATAGAAACTGAACACTGTTTTACATCCTTTAGCTGTGACTCAAGTCTAAAATGCATTACAGGAAAATAATTAAAGTAAAAGACTTACAGAATATTTAATTCAGATAGTGATCCAATATCTCCAGGAAGTTGGCCTATCAAACCCACGCCAGACAATGTTCTGAAATACTAACAAGCAAGTTAATATCACAAAAATTCAGAAGAAGATAGCAATTTTGCATTTTCATTCAAAAGAGTCATTACATGGATGTAACACGTGATTTGGTGCACTTAATTCCAACCCAACCATCACCACAAGGATCCGAACCCTCCCAATCTGGAGGTGTGTTCTTCCAGGTATCCATAAGAGACCTCAGGGCGCTGACTGCGACAGAAATTACATAGACAAAACTAAGTATATTTTGATCACTGAAATCCTAATAAATAGAACTATCCAACTTTTGATTGCATTAAAGAAGTGCAGAAGATAAGACTGAATAGTGAAGGATTCTTTCTAAAGCTTGAATATACAAATTTCCTTATCTTGTCTTAACCATATATTTGAGCAACCAAAACAGGATAAATGCTTCTGGTTTAGAAGATGGTAAAAACTGAGTTCTATGGGTTATAATTTTATAACCTCTTCATATAAAACATACACATTAGAGATACCATTCAGATGTCAAGAAGTATATCTAATACATATGATATGATGTTAAAACTTACAGTCCTCAGGTGCTGTTTCTGCTACTGCAGTGCACAAATAAATGAAAACAAGCAGCAGAGTTGCTATTATTCTTTCAGCCATTATCAACTTCAAGTAAGACTCCGAAGCTGACCACTCTCACAAATTTTTGATTCTGAATGACAAAATCCTTTGTTATCCCAATCCACTCACCACCTCATAATTGCTATTAAAGGAAAAGTTAACAAACAAAAGAAAAAAAAAAACTGGATGTAAAGTTTTCCCCTTTTTTCAAAGTTTTTCTCTCATTCAGCTAATTACATGATTAACAGCTTGATAATAACACTACCAGACTGTAACCACAGATTCCTAGATCATTAAAGAAAAATATAAAAAAAATTACCAATACGGTAAGCAAATCTAGTCAGAGACACTTGGACAAATGATATAAATTAGAAGCTAGTGAATTTGATTTTCTAGGTCCTACAAAGCGTACCAAGAAATAATTTTTTTAAGTTTATTTTTTGGTACGCTTTCTTATATTATATCGTTTTTATAATTTTATAAGAAATTATGTGTTCTGTCACATATTAAGTGACTCAATTTTTTAAGATATTTGCAATTATACCAAAAATACACTGTAAGTTTCATTGAGTTCCACTCAATTGAAGAGAGTGTAGTATAAAAAAATAGTATAAGAGATGGTAGCTTAGCCCTCACCGATATGGAGACAAAAAAGTGTTATCTTATTAGAAGACCATAAAGTCTTCTACCAATCAAACACATGGGTTGGTTGTTGGTTGTTGGTTGTTGAATAAATACTGAAGGAGATATTTAGACAAACTCTTTTTGTCCTATCATTCTCAAGGTCTTCCTAAAGTGGGGTGCAGTAGAAAACTTTGGCAAGAAAGAGAAGCTCAGAGTTAAAAAGGCGCAACTTTGTCAATTCATGTGCAAATTGACTGCTCTAGTTTTGAATGTTTCAGCGCCACACTAACTCTCTCACTCAGTTTGCTGGCAACCTTGAATGTCATTCTGAGGCCGTGGCATGCACTAGAAGGCTACACTCTTGTCACATATAGTTGACTTGCCCTTTTCTTAAGCAAATCTCTTTGGAAATGAGGGAATCAAGACAAGGATAATAGCCTACCGTAACAGCTAATTGTTTCAAAATTAACAATAACATTGATATTTTGTAATCGTGGAGAGATATAACCAATCCTAGGGTTAATAAGTTGTTGGTTTTATACTGCAAATGGTGAGCTCTGTTATTATCCATCAAAAATTGATCTTTTACATTCCATATAATTAAAATAAAATAAAGATTAAACCACCGTATTTGGTCTAGTGGTATGAGATTTTGATAGTTTGCGCCATAATGTAACAAAAGAAAAAATCGTTTCTGGTTGGCACCTACGAGTTTATGTATCATTTTCTTGAGAAAACAGGGCCTCGTGGAAAAATGGTCATAAATAATGAAAACTTGCACGCTACAGTAAATGAAGGAAATGGGAAGCAATTAGTCTGAGTCTGAGATAGAAAAGTACCCCATGTCACCGCCGGGGATAACAGCAGAGACATTTCAACAGTGCATCCATGCGTCGTTGATGATGTCATCCCCGCTGAGACTGAGTCTTGTTGATGATGACTGTTGGTCCCTTTTCATCTGGATACGTCATCCTTAGCATTTCTGAGCTCTCAAGAGAGTCTCAGCAGGCTTACTTTCTGGGTTCATGGCAATTGGCATCTACTTGCTCTCTCTTCAACAAGAACATGCATTGCTGGTATCAAATCGATAAACGCTTCTAAATTTATGGGTGGCCTTGATTAGGCTCATGTGTTAAGAAAGATGTACAACTATGGTGAAGATGATCAAGATAGCAACTTTTATCGCATTGGCACCGGGTACGGCGTTGAAAAGGAGCTCAAAGCCTTTTTAATTCACTTGGACTAGGTGCCATGGCACTTCACAATTACAGAACCTCCTTAATTACTTAAAGCTTGCTGCTTTATGGCACAGAGAAATTATTCTTGCACACTTAAGTGTAGGGTGTAGAAAATGCTTCTTTCATTGTGGAATTTTTTCTCCATTTTGGCAACCCAGGGGAAGAAATCTCATTGTGCTCATGCATAAAGTCAAACAATCTACTATTTAACAAGCAAACTGTAACACATCTATGTTCCAAAACTAGTATCTGTTATACATTACATCACAGCTGTAAAGAAAGGGAAGAAAAGTCTTTCCTTTCAATTACAGTTCCGTCTATATAATCTACGACCCAAATACAAGAAGGTTCGGACAGAGTTCATTCTTAAGCAAACAGCTATATACACTCAATCAACATTTTCCATTTTCTGGTTTTTGGCTAAGCAGTACTTGATAAAAAATTTGCTTTTGAGTCTAAACATGAAAGGAGACTTACGTAGGCTCTATTTTGGATTTAGAAGTACAGGACTTGAATGAAAAACCTCACTGCTGTAAGGATGGTGGGAGCTTTTACTTACCTCCTCAAAACTAGCTGAAGTGGAAGCTGATTCAGCAGTTGGGTTTGAAACGACTTGCAGCAACATGCTTTCAATTTCTTTTACCACATCACTCATTGTTGGCCTGCTCGCACCTGATTCTTCAAGACACTTCATTGCAAGATCCACAAACTTCTCAAAACCCGTTAATGTTGGCCCTAAACCAATTGCGGGGTCAACAATTTCATGAAGACCATATAACTCTTTTGTTTTATCAATTGCTTTCCTAGCTAGTTTTACAATATGTTGTCCTCGTTCTATTGGCTTTTTTGCAGTTATCACCTCCAACATGAGCACTCCAAAACTATAAACGTCACTCTTCTCAGTCAACTGTTCAGACGTGTAATACTCAGGATCCAAGTAGCCCTACACCAAGAACAAAAACAAATTATCATGAGTTAAATTCAAAACCATTTTCTGAGCTACAAAATATATTTTTTAACTAGATGTCATTGCGCAAACACTTAAGATGATATGTTTTCTTTGTGTTCATGTGAGATGCATTGTAGTTACTGTCACAAGTTAATGGTACAGAATTACAACTTACGTGTTTTTAGTAAGACAAATCAATCACATTCTACTTCAATCTATTTGTAATATAAGATATCATCTTCTCAGGAGTAATTAAAGGCTTAGTGAATACTATACCAACCATTGTTCCTTTAACTTGAGTGGTAACATGATCTTTTTCACAATCAACTATAGGCTTGGAAAGACCAAAATCAGCAACTTTCGCATTCAAGCGCTTATCCAGCAAAATGTTGTTTGACTTGATGTCCCTATGTATGATAGGAGGATCAGCATGCTCATGAAGATAAGCCAATCCCCTGGCAGCACCAAGGGCTACTTTTAGCCTTCTAGTCCAATCCAATCTAATTCCTGATTTCCCTGCATAGACCATATTGGGTAAAAGAAAAGGAGTCATGAATTTATCACCTCTCACTCATGAACCGTTTCTAGGCTTATAGTCATATGAAAGATGCTGGACAATGATGTAAGAAGAAATTTCTGTGTGAGAAAATCTTCTAGTACTTTGGCAATGGGCAATGGGTAACTCTAGCAAAACTGAACAGTAGCCAAGAGGTGGATGTAACGGCAGATCATATTAAAATATAAGAACAACCAAACTAATCTCAGAGATAAGTACCTGCAATACTATCCTTCAAAGATCCATTTGGAACATACTCGTAAACCAGCATTTGTTCTTCTGTCTCAAAGCAAAACCCCACAAGGCTTACCAGATTCTTGTGGTGGACTCTCGAAAGGAGTTCAATCTCAGATTTAAACTCAAGCACTCGCTGCAAGGATACTTTTTGAGCTCGTTTTATGGCTATCAGCTGCCCATTGGGAAGAGTTCCCCGGTAAACCTGTGAGCATTTATCTATTAGACTATTGGTAAATGTATATCAACAAACATCAAGTATTGCTGCAGTTACTAAGATGATGGCATAAAAGAGTACCATAACCATGATTGATTGGTTTATCATAGTTAGATATTTTTTTGTTAAAATTACATTGACTTCCCATGATTAAAATAAGTATATTGTGAGAAGCTTCTCAAGCACAGTACATACACAAATTCTTGAAAGGAAGAATTTGAATTAAAGTATAGAATTAGTAATATTTTTTTAAGCAAAAAGCAATTGAACTGATAGGAAAGACATAATGAGCAGTTGAGAAAGAAATCTATTTAATCAGGTGTATAGCTAAACCACACAGCACATTGAAGATGAAAATAAACATTGAAGACCTTCCCATAACCCCCGGATCCAATTTCATTGTCTTGAGAAAATTTTTTGGTGTATTTCTGAAGCTCTTGAAAAGAGAAATGTCTTGCTCCTTTCAACTGAGGGATGGCACCATTTCTCTCATTTGTATCCCACCGTCCTGCATTTTATAATGTCAAACATATAAATTAAGTCAATACCATGTGACTCACAAAAAGTGCAGGAGCTAAATATATAGTTAACTTACGAAAAGGATCACTTTTTCCATTTGCTTGTTCTGCCCTTTTCTTTTGGTGGAAAGCATAAACACCTGCAAGGAGTGCTAACACTAGCAAGACACAACCACAAACTGCTACTCCTATTATGACAGCAATATTTGGCGATTTACTCCCCTTGCTAGGTTCTTCTAAATGATGAGACAGAAAGACAGACAAAGAATTCATTAAAATGGTGCAATCACAATAATTAGTTTATTACTACTATGGGGACACGAGATTTAGCAGAGTAGTTACCCAAGTGTCCATAGTCGTCAGGGATGAAATAAATTGGTCCAAACAATCCAGAAGGGTCATACTGAAAACTCAGATTACTTAGCAGAGACCCTATACTAGAAAGACCTGTTTGATTGAAACGATCCTGGCCTGATGGGAAAACTCTTAACCTCAAATTCAATTGACCGGGAATTAGACTCTTAGTCAGATTGCTGAAAGAAACTGAATCCACAGGCAGATGATGAGATTGAAAAGAGTTGATAAGAGAATCTTGGAGTTTTTCATTGTAAGAATCTGCCAAGTCCAAAGGTACTCTTGAAATTAAAGTTCCTTGATATGGATATGCACATTTGCAGTTGGGACTAAGAGTTTGATCCAACAAATTGCAATTTTCAGTACAGTTATTTAGCTGTGTTGTATCTGAGATACTGGGTGGAGGTGGAGGTGGAGTAGAGCAGTAAGGCTTTGCTGCCATTCCATTTTCTTGGCAAATCGGATTACCCAAAAGTCTGCAGATAAATATGTAGTAAGTAATCACTCATATAGTAGGCAAACAAAAGTTAGATGGTAATATTAAACTTCTATATGCAATGACACGTGGGACAATTTATCATAATCATTAACAACTAGTTGCGAGCCCGTGTAATGCAAGGGTAATTAATTAAATAGAAAAAGCAGACTTATGAAGAGAAACAGAAAAAACAATTGAAGAAAGAGAGCGAGTACAATGATTATAGATAACCTTAGAATTTTTTTTTAGATATATATAGTGATTATGGCTTACATTATCTTAACATTGAGGACTTCATCTTGTTGCTGAAATGTGTCAATTGAATTCCTCTGCAAATTAATAAGTCGCAGTTTATTGCCTCTGGTGGTGCCAACATTTAAGGTTCCATTAATTTTGTTGTCATTTAGCACCCTATGATCACATGTCAAAGCATTAATATAACAAGGATTTATACGTATAACTACCAGCATTGTGTTCAATATTTTGAGGACTTTGAAAGATTATTCAATATGAATTCTCATCTTCCATTATATTAAAACTTTCACTAGTCAAGACACAGGTTGATACTCACACAGTCTGTAAAAATTTAAGGCTAAAAAAAGAAGCGGGAATTTGTCCTTGAAGTTTAGTATTCTCCATCATTCTGCCACACAAAACCAGAGCTAATTGCATTAAGTCTTGAAACCAAAGAGAAAAAGAAAAGGGAGAAGAAAAGTAGATGAAATCCAAAAAGACATACAACGTTGTCAAATTCTGTAGATTTGAAAACCACGATAGAAATTCCGACTGTTTAAAGCTATTGTTGCTCATATCCCTTCAAAATAAATTTCATTAACAAAGTAATTCATCATCATAAAAGTGCATTCGATTTGAATGACAAGACTTATATTATAATGATGATAATAATAATAATAATAATAATAAAATTAGCAAAGATTTATTGCTTTACTAATTACAGGTAATTGAGACGTTTCATTCCACCAAGGTTTGGCAGGGGACCTGACAGCTTGTTGTTAGACAAGATCCTGAAAAGCATAAAACAGGAAACCTTTTGAAGAAAGTTAAATTAACCACAAGCAATACCAACAGTAAACTTAAACAAGAAACCTAAATTATCTGTCTGCTTACAGCTGTTGAACATTTGAAAGATTGTTGAAGCTCTGAGGCACAGATCCAGTTAATAAATTACCATCCAAACGCCTATAGCCAAAAAGAAATATCTAAGCCAAAAAGAAGCAAGAAGTATTCTATTTATAAATTTTACTTGATTATGTGATAGAGACACTCACAACACCTCCAGAGACTGAACAAGTTCAATTGTTAGAGGAATGGTTCCAGTAAGTTGATTGTCATCAAGTAGCCTGCCCAAGAAGATGTTGAATATGAGACAAGTGCATTTTATTGTTGCAAAGGCTTCAAACTTATGTTGAAGTTTTACATGCTCCACTTATTGACTTATATCAATAGACTCCACAAGACAAAACATTAGGGTGAATCTTACACATGTATGATTGTCAATTCCGAGCTAAAAAGTTGAGGAGGAATTGGGCCTGAAAGCTTATTCTTCCCAAGATGACTGTAGATAATAAAAATATGTTAGCAGGATTTTTTGACACGAGTAAACCAAATCATGTTTAGATACAAACTAATAAGGCAACTAGTGCAAAAGTGAGTTTACGTACAAGTGCAGTGCCTTGTATAGCTTATCAAGACCAGGACTAGTAGCAGTAGATACTGGGATGGGACCTTCAAGCTGGTTGCCAGTTAAGTCTAGCCAATTAAGATTTGCTAGATTACCAATAGAAGGTGGAATTGGTCCACTAAAGCGATTAGAATTTAGAGATCTGCAATTGAGCGTAAGTAATTCAGGCAATACCCAAGATAACAGTACCAAACCAAGCATATATTGAGAGTGGATGAAAAAGGAAATGGAGACAAATGACTAGATGAAAAGGAAAAGCTTTTTCAAATATTTTACTAGATGAAAAATTGAAAATTTCTTACAAGTAGACCAGCTGCTGTAGTTGTCCTATTGCGTCTGGTATACGATCAGTGAAATTACAATCAACAAGATATCTGGAAGATAAATGAGAAAGCATCTGCTTTGTTAGATTTGTTTGATCAGACTTATTCAGATTTGAGTCACAAAGTTAACGACATTCAACATGGCCTTACAAGCTTGACAGCTTCTTCAAGTTCCCAATTTCTTGTGGAACTGGTCCTGTTAAGCCCTTATTGTAAGACAGATCCCTAAAAGAAGGGAAAAATCAGAAACAAAACAGAGATACCAATTGATAAAAATGGTTTCTAATCACAAACTAAAGAAATTATGAACTATATGAATATAAGTACTTTCTAGGATGCACAGCTCAGGGCCAAATCCTCAACTCTTAGAGGTATATGCCACACATCAATCAGCACACTAGTTGATCTCAAGATATTTGATCATTGCCTATAGATAATAGGATGGAAACTGACATAACGAGAAATTACTGAATGTAAGACTTACAGAGTCTCTAATTCAGATAAAGATCCAATATCTTCAGCAAGTCGACCTTTCAAATTCATGCTTGATAATGTTCTGAAATTACTAGGAAGCTAGTTAATCTCACAAAAGTCAATTCAGGAGAAGTTAGCAACTTTGCATAATCATTCAAAAGAGAGGCAATACATGGATGTAACACGTGAGTCAGTGCACTTGATTCCAACCCATGATCCATCGCATGGATCAGAACCCACCCAGCTGGGAGGTTTGTTCTGGAAGCCATTCATAAGACCCTGTAGGGCGCTGTCTGCAACAGGAATTACAAAGACAAAACTAAGAATATACTTCAATCACTGAAATCTTAAAACATACAACATTAGAACTGTCCAACTTTTGATGGCTCTAAAGACTTAGAAAAGAATATAGTTCAATCACTGAATATTCAAGTTTTGCTTATGTCGCCTTCATATTTTCTAGTAACCAAACAGGTCCAATACTTTTCATTGTAAAGTTGCTAAATGCTGAGAACCATAGACTGTAAACTCTTCATGTAGCCTTAATACATTGGATATAGCTAGAAGACTATTCTAATAGTGTGATATAGCGTTAATACATAGGATACTTACTATCCTCACTTGCTGTTTCTACTACTGCACCCAACAAAGAGTTGAAAACAAGCAGTAGAAGTACTCTTACGGTTTGAGCCATCATCAACTTAAACTAGGACACAGAATCTCACCACTCTCATAATTCTCCAATGTTAAATAGTAGAATCCTTTGTTATCCCCTTCCCTCCCGATCCTCCCTCCATCCCATATATCCCAATCCTACTTTACACAGAAATACTGGATTTGAAGTTTTTTTTCCCCTTTCTTTTTCCAGTTTTTGTCACATTAATTACATGATTAAACAACTTGAATAGAACCGCTGAAAAGTAGTGCAATTAATACTAACACACTATAACCACACATTCCCAAATCATTAAACAAGAAGTAAAAAGAATGACCAATAGGGTTTACCAAGTCTAATCCAGTAGTCGAATTCACATTGATAAATCATATAAATGAGAAAATGTTGAAATTAATTTTCTAGTTGCTACAAAATAAAGTATAATAATACTGCATGGGATAATATGATCATTGGAGACAGGCAGTGCAGTCATATTGGAAGACAATTAAGTCTTCCACAATTGATATCAAGGGCATTAAATGATATCTAAGCAAGAAAGATAAGCTCGTGGTTGATTAGGAGCAACCGAGTCAAAGTGCGTTGAAATTGATTGTTCATGTTACAGTTGCCTTGTGCTTATCTGAAAGAATATCTCATTAAAAATGTGTTGAATATAGACGAGATTAATGCCCTACACTGAGAGTTACATGCTCCAATTAAAGACAACAATGATCTATGATACTTTTAAACTTCGGAAACAAGTCACAAACACGAAATTAAAAAGAATGGGGAAAAAAATACAAAATGTTGTTTCGAACTTGCTATTAACCGTATCCTACAAGAAAGTATATAAGTTTTCCTTTAGATCTACTAGACTAAAAGAAATTGTTCCTTTTATTACGCAAATCATATCCTCAAGGGAAAAGTCTTGCATATTCAGAGTGTCCCACAATCTTTTTTTTTTTAAAGTAAAAAAAAATTATAATATTTAAATAAATAATTTAAAATTAGAAAATAAATAAGTTATTAAAAATAATATTTAAATCAAAGAACCCAAAACGAAAAGTTTATTTTTGCTTGATGCTCTTCTACTATCCTAATAGTATAATTTTTAAGTAATTTGTAAGAGGTTTAAGGCCATGTTATATAACAAAACTTAGATGAATTGAAAAACTTTCCATGCATAATTATACAAATATGTGAAGATAAAAATTATTCAAGTACCATTATTCTCTAAATTAGAGGACTAGTCAGAGAATGGAGGAGATGGAAACGAACCCATCATGTAATTGTAGTAATAGTGAAAAGAGCATTGAAGACGAAGGAAGAAGCGCAAGTCCTCAATGTTGCGAGCTGGAGCTTTCACTGGGAATAGAAGCAGAGACATTTCGATTGGAGAAAGCAATATGCAGCCATGGACTGTTCATGATGGCACCCAACTACTGGGACCCACTTTCCAAGACCCTCACCCGCCCACTGCGTCTGAGTCGCGTTGAAGATGACTATTCCTCTTCTTCTTCTTCTTCTTCTTCATCTGGGTCAATCATCGTTAGCATTTCTCAGCCCGCAGAGCACCCCAGCTCGCTCAGTGTTAGGGTTCATGGAACCCAGAAGCTTTCTCCACAACAAGAGCACGCGTTGCTGGTATGAAATTTTTAGGTGCTTCTTTGAAATTCGCTGGTGGCGTCAATTTGATCCAATAATTGTTTTTTTGAGTTGATGAGGATTTTCTGTTTCTTTTGTGATTCCTTAGGCTCAGGTATCAAGGATGCTGCGTTTGTCAGAAACCGAAGACAAAGCCGTGAGAGAGTTTGGAAAGATGTCAAACTATTGTGAAGATGGTAAAAATAGCAGCTTTAATGGGAGGGTGTTTAGGTCCCCCACATTGTTTGAGGATATGGTCAAGTGCATTCTCCTNTTGTTTTTTTGAGTTGATGAGGATTTTCTGTTTCTTTTGTGATTCCTTAGGCTCAGGTCTCAAGGATGCTGCGTTTGTCAGAAACCGAAGACAAAGCCGTGAGAGAGTTTGGAAAGATGTCAAACTATTGTGAAGATGGTAAAAATAGCAGCTTTAATGGGAGGGTGTTTAGGTCCCCCACATTGTTTGAGGATATGGTCAAGTGCATTCTCCTCTGCAATTGCCAGTGAGTACATAACTGTACTTCCCAGTTCTCTGCATTGTGAGATTCCATAATCTACCATCACCATAATATATCTTGCACACGCTATGTTTGACATAATTCCTATATGAATAAGGCAAAAATCGGAGAGGAAAAGAATTTATTTAAGGCAAAGCTTCTTTTTTTGAATATTTTATATGATTTATTTCTTGGTTCTGATCTGTTCACTCTTTTCATCAAACGGCTGCATTGGTTCTTTTCTTAACTCTTCTATGTCTTTGGTTTTATTTGGTATATTATGTTCTACGTGAATAACTGGCCAAAAATTTCAGGTGGTCAAGGACTTTGAGCATGGCTCGGGCCCTTTGTGAGCTTCAGTTGGAACTGCAAAATGGGTCATCCCCTGGCTCGTTTGCTAAAGCTGCAATCACTGTCTCTGGCAGTCCAAAAGTTGAGACTGAAAACTTCATTCCGAAGACACCAGCTGGGAAAGAACCAAAGAGAAAGCTTAGGGTGCCTGGTGTTTCCAGAAAAGTCAAGTTTATCGAGATGAATTCAGAGTTGGAAGCTGATGAAAAGCTGAATTCGACTCTGCTTCCAACTGATATAGATACTGATGCATGTCAGCATTGCAAATCTCGCCAAGCTACAAAGATGTTGAGTGCAGATAGTTCATTTCTTCAGTTCTCTAATGGGAAAGAGTCTTGTGCCCATGGCCATATTGGAAACTTTCCTTCCCCAAAAGAGCTAGCAAACCTTGATGATAGTTTTTTGGCAAAGCGATGCAAACTTGGTTATAGAGCAAATTGGATACTGAAACTTTCTCAAGCTATTGCCGAAGGCAGAATTCAACTGAGAAAACTTGAAGAGCTTTGCAAAGATGCAAGTTTATCGAGCTATAACCAGCTGTCAGACCAGCTGAAAGAGATAGAGGGATTTGGCCCTTTTACTCGTGCCAATGTCCTTATGTGCATGGGATATTATCATGTTATTCCAACTGATTCGGAAACTATTAGACACTTAAAACAGGTACTCTTTGCTTACTCTTCTTGTTCCTTTTTATTCTATCAGAAACGTTCTTAATATGTATGAAATTTGTTAATACAGGTTCATTCAAAGGAATCCACATCTCAAACAGTTCAAAGAGATGTTGAAGAAATTTATGGGAAGTATGAGCCCTATCAGTTCCTGGCATACTGGTAAATAACGAGATAACTAAACAAATCGTTGAAAATAAATCAGGGGCGGTCGAAAACGAGATGCACCGTATTTTCATTTTTACTCCCCTCTTCATTTTTTACCCCTTCATTTTCAACCTTCTCTACCAAGCCAACCTTGGTTTTCTGAAGTTCTATAATGGACAATGCCATGTAAATTTCTTACCAAGTCTTCCTTTGACCAGGTCTGAGATATGGGACTTCTATGAAAGAAGATTTGGCAAGATGAATGAAATGCCTGCCTCTGAGTATAAACTTATTACTGCTAGTAATATGAGAAGCAACAGTTTAGGCACCAGTAAGAGGAAGAAAATATCATGACAACGGCAAATCGAGCTGCATAGTCTTTAAGTTATCTAGGCTGCACTACTCTGTGAAGCATGCTAAGATTTTCCCTCTTCAAGATTTCTGCTGTGTATGTCAACTTGAACAAAACAAATCATTCAAAAGTAATTGTGTTACATATTGTTTATTGGTTTGTAACCGCATATTCTTTTTGCCTGTCACTATTTTTTGCTTTGGAGTACAAATGAAATTCCCTTCTATCTTCAATTATGTACAACTAAGCTTTGCAGTCTTGAGACATAGATATATGCTCCTGCAATTTTGAGATCTTGATACTAAGATACATTTCTGTGATCAATCAACAAAAGAATTAGTACTGAAATTCAAAATATGCCCAAAATCATTTAATAAGCAATTAAATGTAGAATATTGACTTGAACACAACCACAGAGCAAGGCAAATAATAAGCATGGACTCTCTGTAAAATTTCCTCCGGTGCTTTGAAGATCACTTACTATTTCCCAGATTACTGGTTCAACTACTGTAGTTGAGAGGGAGCATCTGGCTGGTTTTCTGGAGTATCTTGGAATGCTGGGTTCTCATTATATGCGTCATTTAGTCTTGCTAGAAAAGGGAACTCCGTCTGCAAAGACAATAAAGGGATAAGCTCAAAACAGGATCAAGAAATATGAAAATAAAGGTATTATATAATTTCGGTATGAATAATAGATATCATATAAACCTTAGATTATTAACATTTTTCATATACTTCTAATTTAAATAGATATATTTATATTGTTGAAGCCTTTTCTTACTGATTCCAAGAACTTCACCAGCTTACAAAAAATGAACTGTCAACAAATGGATAAAAGCCTGAGTGGTGTACTAAAAAATATATGTATTAATTGAAAGCCTACTACTGCCAAACAGATCTAAACTTAAGGAATACGATGAACTCCACACCCAAGAAATAGCATACTAGGCTACTAGCTTCGTATTATGTTATCGGGCTGATTTAAATGACATTAAACAAGGATAGATATTAGTCATCGAAAGAAAGAGCCACTCAGCTAATAGGTGAGAGCCAAAGAATGGCATTCATGGCTTTCAAACATCACGCCAAATCCTATTGGTTGAAGTGTGGACAAACCAGAGTACAAACATTACCTTGTCCTAAAATTTAATTATAGGAATAGGAAAGATCAAATTTTGGATCACTTGGTCAAAGAGACTATAATTTAATAGCAATACAACCCAGACAGTTTTATACCATCCTTTATCCCCCACCCCCAAAAAAAAAGTGCATTCTAAACTAAATCATATGCAAAGTCAACAAAAAATGTAACTGAGTACTACCATGTCAATGTTGAACCTCGTAATTGCTAATTGTAGCTGAGGTGCTAAAAACAAATCTGCCTGCAAACGATAGTCAATGTGTTAGAAGATAGTTTGCTAAACAGCAGAAGGCATAAACTATGTACTATTGCTTTAAAGTGTGGCTAAGACATGCAACATGAAGTTGAAAAATATACTCTAATAATGACATAAAGCTACTGCTTGTGGCTCTAGTTTATCCAATTATTTTTTAGAACCTTGCAATCAAAGATTTGAGAGTAGAATCACATTCACATTGCACTCAAAAATATCGGAGTGCATGACCTGTGGTTAAAAAGAGGGAAAGTTGGTGTCACTAGCCAAGATTTTTATGCCACTGGGTGCCAGCAAAGGAGTCATCAATTCCTTTTCAAAACTTTTACATTATAGAACTATATTGATCAGTAACTACCATGTCAAAGGCTTTATCAAATAGAGTATCCTCTATGCTTGGCAGCAAATTGAAAATCTAAGCAAAGCCATCTATTTTATTTTATTTTGCACAAAATACAATCTAGTATTGCTTTAGCTCAATAAAAAGGTAACTAGTATTAGATTTTAGAAATGTCCTACATGCATATAAAGACATGAAAATATATGAAACCAAACAACAAACCAGGAAAATTTCATCTCCAGTTGTATATCTCCCAGCATAGTCTTTTAAAAGCTTTTCAAGTGCTGAAACACAAGTAAAAAGCATTGATCAAGCCTAAAACCATCTTATTCAATCCTAAGAAAGTTTAATGGACAAAGAAGCCCATATTCGGTAGGAAATTTGTGAAACTTTTCCAATAACATCGTTGAAACTTAATCAAAGCTCACCTGTGAAACCTTTTCCAATAACATCTTTGAGCAAAGGAAGTTTGTCCTCGATGTGCTTCTACAAATGAAAAGGCAACATAATATTATTAACGTATCATATGCATTCTTCCAACATGAAAACGTTCCAAATATAAAAGAAATTTATGAACAATAAGCTTTCTTCTGCTTACCAATATAAATAATTGCTGAGGCTGTATGCTTGAGGAAACAATATTGGCAGCCTATGGATCACATCATTAGAAGAGAACCCATGTGTCAGGGCCTGAAAAATAGCCTTTTGTTCCCTTAAGAGAGAACACATAGCTAAATTTCAGGAAAGGAGAAACAAAATAACAATTATAATAGAAAACTTAAATTATTATGTTGATCTTCTTGCCATCCCCTTAACATTGGAAAACACGATGAAAACAACCATAATAAAGACCAAGACATACAATTTATGCTATCTTCTCATGTTGGGGAGAAAGGGTGATATAATTTCACAGTTTCCAATTTCCAGCATACAAATAAATGGGTGCTTTGCTTATCTACCCTCACTTTTTCCTTCTAATTGACAAATACAGTTGCTATAATAAGGAGGAAATATAACTGCACAAACATTGACAAGTTTTTGAAAATAAAATGAAGTTTTACCTGGTAATTGATTGCTCTCTTCTGAATATCATGAGGCAGTAATGGATGCTGAGGATACTTCTCCTCTAAATACTGCATACATATATAAACCATGAAATTGAAAAAATATGAAGAGAGATAAGGAAAAAGTATAAAAATAATTTGCATGCCCAAAGGGAACACAAATTGAAGAAAGTAGAATCACCATAAGGATGGCAAAAGAGTCAGCAACAACTATATCCCCATCAACGAGAACAGGAACGTAACCAGTAGGATTGAGCTTCAGAAACTCTAGACATGTCAAAACAAAAGAACAAGAACACAAACAAATGACTCAAATCGTTCTTTGAACTACAAGACAAACAAACCCGTTAATCCATCAGCTCCCACAACTAACAAATCATTACAATCAAATCACCTTTTTTTCTTTTTTGCATTTGTAAAATGCTATCAACATCAAGTTAAGACAGAAAAACAAACCGGGTTCGAACTGTTCTCCCTTCAATAGGTTGACTGTTTTGTACTCATAGTTCAGCCCTGAATACAAAAAAACACGTTAAAGTGAGAGGGATTCCAGCATATGGCTTTTGTTATACAAACGACAAAGACATCAATTTCAACCATTCTCAAGCTGAGACATAGTGATGGGTCAGTACCTTTCAAGTTGAGGGCAATTCGGACACGGTAGGAACAGGAGCTCATCCAGTATGAATACAGCTTCATCTTATTATCAGCAACCTCTTCACCACTTCTAGTTGCCTAATTGAACAAGTAAAAGGTTTATCACTATCACTTGTACCCACAACAAAGCAAAGTTAAATGCTTCCCACACCTAACACACCCCCTTTTTTTCTTCTCCCTGCTATTTTCTCTCTCAATTAGAATTCTGGGGAGAGATAGTTGAAACTGAGAAAACAAAAAATGAGTGCATGAACTTGGCATACCATAGCACAGAGTCAACGTCAACAGGCACTACGCACGAGACAATGACCAATGAAGCACTTGCTTCTGTGGTGTCTGCGTCTCCGACCGTTTAGCATTTGGCGGGTGCCATGAATGTCAATACTAAGGCCCATGCATATCATCATGGCCCAAAAAAATGCCATGCAGATCATCTTGGCCCAAGTTTGTGAGTCCAGTGGAGGACCCACTGTAGTTTTTTCTAAAAAAAAAAAAGTCTAGGACTTTCTTTTATATTTATTTTACATGATGGCAAAGAAGTTCAACTCCCTGAGTTCTTGCATACTATCTAAATCTTAGACTATAGTCTACACTTAATGGCTTGGACTTTCTTTTTATATGCATGCTTGACTTACCATTACTTCAGATGTTTAAGATTTCAAAAGAAAGAAAATGAGACACATATGTAACTTACCCTTCTTGCATGTTTAGTAGATTTAATTGTGAGATGACTTGAGGTGATATTATGGGTTTGGATAATTTGTAAGAAGTTAAGGATTTGAATCTCCTTTAACCAAAAATTGTGAAGTGATCCTAGTGATGTAGTTCTGATATTTGTTGATATTATAGTGTGGAAAAAGAAAAATAATATTTATAATAAAAATTTATACTGAATAATTTTCACATATATTTTCTCTTGATTTCAACAACTACCTTATATTCATATGATGCCATATATCATGTGCACTAATTCGTTATATATTTTTCTAAAATCCACATATGATACTAACGTATTTCTTTGGTGCCATGGTTCTTTTTTTAATGGATATTTTTATTCTTAAAGATAAATTATTGGTTTAAATGTATTGCAGGTTCTTATAATTTTAACGAGTTTTAAATCAGGTTTCTATAGCTTTTTTTTCTCTTTTGGGGTTCTTATAATTTTAAATTTTTTTAATTGGGTCCTTGTCATTAATAACTTCCTCAATTTAGTGTTCACATGACAAACGACTTATTTATATGACAATAAAAGAAGCTGACGTAGTGCCAAAGTGGCACAAAAATTGACACCTCATTATTTTTATCAACTTCGAACTTCAAGAAGAAAGATGATGATGTGACAATTTTTGTGCTACTTTGACGTTACGTTAACTTCTTTTTATTACCACATAAACAAGTTGTTTATCATGTGAGTACTAAACTGATGGAGTTATAATTGAGGGTGACAGCAGAAACCCAATTAAAATATTTTCAAACTATATGGGCCCCAAAATAGAAAACAAAAATTTATAGGGACTTAATTCAAAATTCGTCCAAACTATAGGAATCTGCAATACATTTAAACCTAAATTATTTAGAGAACTATCTTTATGTAAAAGTGTTAACTCTCTTTGGTGATATTATATGTATATTATTAACTTATATTTAATAATTGTGAATTAGAACTTTAGAAGTGAAAAAATAATGACTGCATTGCATATTATCTAAAGACTAATGCAGTTAAAATTTAAAACTAAATTAAAACTTGAAGTAAGTTATCATATCAAAACATAATCATATGACCTTTTAAAAAAGTTAAGGTCCTCATTTTCTCATTTTTCTAGTTAAAAAAAGTAGTTTTATCTATTTAATAAAAAAAATTACTAAACCCAAAATAATAAATTAGTCTAAACTTTAATATAGGAAACAATATCCTCGTTCTTACATAAAATAAATTTGTACTCATAAGTGGTTTGATTGTTTTCTTTACATAGACTTAAAATATCTAGAAAGAGTTCCACCAGATCCCACACCAAGCATTTGAATGGTCTAATTGCATATTCTAGTAATTTGCAACTTGGCCCTGTTTAAAAAAGTTATCAATCAGAAAGTCACAAACAAGGAACCAAATAATGCTTTGTGTTATTGTAACAATCTATTAAAATAAAATGCTAGAACAGTTGGGGCTAAGTTTTCATGTTGGGTTGGTCTTCTACATGATTGGCAACAATGGCAAGTGGTCAATAAATATATAAAGCTTGGGCCATCTCCATCAATGTTGGGTTGGGCTTAATCCAATTCAAGTGGGTAATCTTACCAGTGAAATAGGAACATTCTTTTTTCATCCAAAATGGTTTTGCCAGTGGCTGGGGCTGCTGCTTCTTCTACTTCCTATTTTGAGCCAAATTTTGAAGAAAATTTTAGATTAAATTTACATTTGCGTCTGTAAAAGATTTAAGATTTAACAAAATAGTTATTAAAAGAATACTAATTATAAAATAGTTCTCAAAAAAACTGATATGTGTAATAAAATAATGTAATATTTGTTAAAATTTGAATTTTTCAAAGATTATTTTGTTACGCATATCAGTTCTTTCGAAAATTATTTTGTAGTTAGTGTTCTTTCAATGATTATTTTGTTAAATTTTGAATCTTTTATGGACCCAAATATAAGTTTATTCATGTTTTTATTAGCTTCAATGATGCAGAAGTAACTAACTTTAAGGCTTTCTTGCAGCTAGATTCTCCTGCATCACAATTTCACCAGTCATCTTCACAAAGGAGATGGGGTTTGGCCAGCATTTGTATCTGTGATGGTCTTCTCATAGAACTATGCTTTCTCAACATGGTACTTGGGAAAAAAGGGGAAATTTTGTTATTCTTGTGTTCTACAGGACAGAAAGCTGCTCATTTAGCAGCATTATTTGTTGGCAACTGTGTATGTATATGTGTGAAAATTATTGGGAAATTTTCAAATAAAAAGCTGGCATGAAATTATTGGTGGCTTTCTATCTTTATCTTTGTTTGCTTTGGCCAGGTTTTTAAATCTTAGTTAAAGTTTAATAGAGTTGCGAACAAAATTTTCCCAAAGTTGAAATACTATTTCCTTTTCTGCAATGCAGTATCGTTATCTTACGGAGACCAAAATAATAACTGATTGCATTGCTTTTAGCTCTTGTCACAAACATATCAAATGGTACCTTAGACCAATAACATCTTCTATTTTATGTTTAATTTGCAGATTGTAGTGTCGCCATATAATTGGGTTTCTGCATCAGGTGAGGAAACCCAGTTATATAAACACTTGTATGACTAATACAAATTAAGCTCTCTTTTCATTATCTGCATTACTCTTCGTCTGGGTTACAACACTTACATTATCCTCCTATCAAGCAATGGGCAATGTAAATTTTCATCAATTCAAATTAGGACAGTCATAGTCACACTACTAATTCTGGTCAATTTCCTTCTTTTCGTCGACCTTTCATTTGAACTCTTTCCTCCACATTGCTTGGTCACTAGGCCTGAAGGGTTAAAAAATAAGGTTCATAATCAATCAATATTACAAAGTAAAAGAAAGGCTGATAGGAATGAATCAGAAAATAAACCAGAAAAATATGCAGCAGAAAAATCAGGTTCAGGTAATAGACCAATTCGGGTTAGTAGAAAGCCAGCTTGGTGGGCCAATTACAAAAGTCTCTAGATGGTTAGAGAATATAACAGTTAGAATATTGCAGTAACAGATCCGTAGATTCAGGAATTCTAGCTGTAATTTTGTTAGTCATGCATTTTGTTATTTCTGTTAGACATGCCTTTGTTTATAAAAAGGAAGTCTGGATGAATGAACGGGGATATCTGAAATTATCAAAACTCAATCTTCTCTCCTACCTTCTCTGTTAAATTCCTGTTAAGTCATTCCTATCAATTTGGTGCTTTCATGCCATGACTGAGGCTACTCGGCCCAAAGCAGTTACCTCTGACAAATTAGAGGATGCCATTGCCAAGTTGGCTCTCTCTCAAGCCAGCATCCACAAACGCTTGGATGAAGTTGTTTCGAAGCTTCACACCCTCGAAACCAAATCTACTTCTTCATCCTCTCCTTCGCCACAGAATTCCGGCTCCAATAATTTTCAGGCCACTGATCGTTCCACTAGTTTTCCCCGATCCTCTTTCAAGCTTGATGTTCCACGTTTTGATGGCTCCGATCCCTTGGGGTGGACCTTCAAAATTAATCAATTTTTTGAATTCCACACCACCCCTGATGATCAACGTCTTACCATCACTTCCTTCTACATGGACGGACCGGCTTTAGGGTGGTTTCAATGGATGCATGCGAACGGTCAATTACGTTCTTGGTCTAGTTTTATCCAGGCTCTCACTATTCGTTTTGCTCCTTCCCAGTATGAGGATCCCACGGGGGCACTGTTCAAACTTACCCAAACTACCACCGTTGCCGACTATCAAACTTCCTTCGAATCTCTAGCCAATCGCATTGTTGGATTACCACCGGCCTTCCTTCTTAGTTGCTTCATCTCCGGGCTCAAACCCGAAATTAAACGTGAGGTACAAGCCTTGCAACCTCTTTCTCTCTCCCAAGCCGTCGGTCTGGCTAAGCTTCAGGAGGATAAACTTTATGATTCCTCCCTTCGTGCTAAACCCAACTCAAGGTACCCTTTTAGCTCTGTTTTTTCCTCTCCATCTCAAAAACCAGTACTACCACCTTTACTTCCATCTCCTCCTCCCAAACTTCCGATCAAACGCCTCACTCCCTCAGAAATGCAAGCCCGGCGTGAGAAAGGACTTTGTTTCAATTGTGATGAGAAATTTCGGGCAGGGCACCGCTGTAAATCCAAATTTCTTCTCCTTATGGCTGAAGACGACGACTCTACTGCTCTTACCTTGGACCTTCCTGTCCTTGCTTTGGATTCTGACCCAGTTCTTGAACCGGATCCGGATGAGGCACAAATTAGTTTGCACGCTCTAGTCGGACACTCAGCTCCAGAGACTATTCGGGTTCTTGGCAAAGTGGGTCAGTATGAATTACAAGTTTTAATAGACAGTGGCAGTACTCATAATTTCATCCAATCTCGATTAGCCAAGTTTCTAGGCTTACCCATTTCTCAGGCCCATAATTTTACTGTGTTGGTGGGCAATGGGGAAGAACTACCTTGTAATCTAATGTGTAAGAATGTCTCACTTACTTTGCAAAAGCATACTTGCATGGTGGACCTTTTTCTCTTACCTATCAGTGGAGCAGATATAGTTTTAGGTGTCCAATGGCTTAAAAGTTTGGGCCCAATCCTCAGTGATTACAGCAATTTGACAATGAAATTTATATGGGACGGCAAACTAGTACAACTGATGGGTCAACCAAAAAATCCAATTTCAGCAATTACAGGTCATCAAATGAAACGCCTAGCAGCAATGGAATCTATTGCTGAATTATATCACCTCCAGGTGTCCACTACAGATGGCAGCACTTCTTCACTTACTGAATCAACGGACCTCATTGCTCCCCAATTAAACCACCTCTTCCACCGCTTCCACTCTTTATTTGAAGAACCCCAGTTCCTACCTCCTTCCCGGACTACCGATCACCAAATTCATTTGACTACTGGAGCTTCACCGGTAAATGTCCGGCCTTACCGATATCCTTACTTCCAGAAAACTGAGATTCAAGCCATGATCAAAGAAATGCTCTCTGCTGGTATTATTCGGAGCAGCAGCAGTGCTTTTTCATCCCCGGTGCTGTTGGTAAAAAAGAAGGACGGCTCTTGGCGATTTTGTGTGGATTATCGAGCCTTGAATGCAATTACCGTCAAGAATTGTTTCCCAATTCCAACTATTGATGAATTGTTGGATGAACTCTCTGGAGCTCACTGGTTCTCAAAACTGGATTTGCGATCGGGATATCATCAAATTCGCATGGCTGAGCATGATATTCATAAAACGGCCTTTAGGACTCATGAAGGTCATTACGAATTTTTGGTCATGCCATTTGGGTTATGCAACGCCCCGGCAACATTTCAAGAAACCATGAATTCCCTTTTCAGCCTATACTTGCGTAAGTTCATCATTGTTTTTTTTGATGATATTTTAATTTATAGCAAGTCATTGACTGATCACATCCAGCATCTGAATATAGCTCTGACTTGTCTTAAAGAGGGTCAATTTCTTCTAAAAAAATCCAAATGTTCCTTCTGTAAGCAATCTATTGAGTATTTAGGCCATGTGATCTCCGTTGGAGGGGTTGCCATAGTGATAAAATTACTGCCATGCTAACCTGGCCTGTTCCTCATTCCATTAAAGAATTACGGGGTTTCCTTGGACTTACGGGATTCTACCGCAAATTCATTAGACACTATGCTTCCATTGCGGCTCCACTCACTGACCTTTTGAAAAAAGATGCTTTTAGGTGGAATTCTACAGCACAGGATGCTTTTATTGCCTTAAAACATGCCCTAGCTTCTGCACCTGTTTTGGCCCTTCCAAATTTCGAACAAAACTTTGTAGTGCAAACTGATGCTTCTGGGGTCGCCATGGGTGCTGTCTTAACCCAGAACAAGCACCCCATTGCATACTTTAGTAAGAAATTTTGTCCTCGCCTAGCTGCATCTTCTACTTATGTTCGGGAACTTCATGCTATCATTAGTGCCGTTAAAAAATGGCGCCAATACCTTCTAGGCAGGAGATTCATTATTGAAACGGACCAGAGAAGCATCAAGGAGTTAATGACACAGGTAATTCAGACCCCGGATCAGCATTTCTATCTGTCCAAATTATTAGGCTTTGACTATGTTATAAATTACAAGCCAGGGAATGAAAATCGGGTAGCTGATGCCCTGTCAAGAATTACTTTTGATCACCAAGGTCAATGTTTTGCCCTCACAGCTCCTCATTTCCTTCTTGTGGATAAATTGAAAGCTGAGATTGCAGCTGATCCGGATCTCATTCAGATGATCAAGGAAATTCAACAGGATCCCTCAAATCAACCTCTTATGCACTTCTCTGATGGCCTCCTATTTTTTAAGGGGAAATTATTTTTAGGGTCTAAATCCTCTCTAAAACAGACTTTGATTGAAGAATTTCATGCTTCTCCAGTGGGTGGGCACACAGGGGTAGCAAAGACAGTTAGCCGTTTGTCTGAAAATTTTTATTGGGAAGGTCTCAAGACTGATGTTGCCAAGTTTATTAAAGAATGTAGTGTTTGCCAACAGATTAAAACTCCAACGAAGGCCCCTGGTGGATTACTGCAGCCACTTCCAATTCCTACTCAAATTTGGGAAGACCTTTCCTTAGATTTCATCACAGGACTACCTCCATCTCAAGGCAAAACTACTATTTTAGTAGTGGTGGATCGTTTCTCCAAGGCTGCTCATTTTGGCACACTTTTAACTCACCATTCAGCTACTCAAGTAGCAGATCTTTTCGCTACTATGGTTTATAAGTTACATGGATTCCCAAAAAGCCTCATTTCTGATAGGGACCCCATCTTCCTTAGCCGTTTTTGGCAAGAGTTGTTTAGGCTCAGTGGCACAAAACTTCGAATGAGCACTGCCTATCATCCACAATCAGATGGTCAAACCGAAGTGGTCAACAGAACCTTGCAACAATACTTGCGTGCCTTTGTTCACCATGAACCAAAACAATGGGGGCGTTTCCTGCATTGGGCAGAATGGTGTTATAACACTTCTGTCCATTCAGCTACAGGGTTCACACCTTTCCAAGTTGTGTTTGGTCGTTCTCCACCTTCAATACCTCATTATATAGCAGGATCTTCTTCACTTGCAGCTGTGGAAAGTGATTGCAGCACTAGGGAGCAAATTTGTGCCAAGTTGCGTAAGAATCTTACTAAAGCACAACTGACTATGAAGGAAATAGCTGACAAGAAACGTTCCCTAGTGGTGTTCGATGTGGGCAACTGGGTTTATGTCAAACTCAGGCCCTATAGACAAGTGTCTGTTGCTGGAAGGCACAACTATAAGTTGGCAAAGCGATTCTATGGGCCATTCCAAATCTTGGAACGCATAGGACCTGTCGCTTACAAGTTGGATCTTCCATCTACAGCAAGGATACATAATGTTTTCCACTGTTCTCTCCTCAAACCTCACCAAGGTCCACTACCTGCAGCTATTTTAAATCTTCCTCTGGAATTTGTTGGCCATCAGCCCATAATCCATCCTTTAGCTATTTTGGATCGCAAAACCACTTCATCTGAATCAGGGGATCAAGAATTTATTCTGGTACAGTGGCAAGGTTTGCCCTTGGAAGATGCTTCTTGGGAAGCCTTATCACAGATGCAACTGGATTATCCAGAGATACACCTTGAGGACAAGGTAGTTGTGCAAGAAGGAAGGAATGATAGGAATGAATCAGAAAATAAACCAGAAAAATATGCAGCAGAAAAATCAGGTTCAGGTAATAGACCAATTCGGGTTAGTAGAAAGCCAGCTTGGTGGGCCAATTACAAAAGTCTCTAGATGGTTAGAGAATATAACAGTTAGAATATTGCAGTAACAGATCCGTAGATTCAGGAATTCTAGCTGTAATTTTGTTAGTCATGCATTTTGTTATTTCTGTTAGACATGCCTTTGTTTATAAAAAGGAAGTCTGGATGAATGAACGGGGATATCTGAAATTATCAAAACTCAATCTTCTCTCCTACCTTCTCTGTTAAATTCCTGTTAAGTCATTCCTATCAAAGGCTCGCCTCTGATCAATGGCATTGTTTAGCTGCTGAGGATTCCATTACGTGATTGCTTCCATTCTATCTCTGGAAGCTTCACAGAAGTAACACAAAGCAATTCAGGTGAGGAAACTGAAAGAGTAACTTCCTAGTTCTATTTTGTATTTCCACACATACTTAATAAAAAGTAAAGACCGCGTTGCTTTCATCCACATGGGATCCTATTACTCTTTCGGCCAGAAAATGCAAAAGGAATTTAAGTCACCGATGATTCCGTTCATATCTATAAAGATGAGCACTACCAATATAAAAATTAATCATACATTCATACTACACTTCAAATAAGGTGAGTGCCATGCTACCATCTTTCTTAGGAAATGGTAGCGTTACACCCCTCAATTAGGTGGATCAGTTAGACTTATAATATAATTTTGGTATCATTGCAAATATTAGAGTCAGTTATCATTAGTTATAATTAAATCAGATTAGTTGTAATTAGTTAAGTTTGACTGATTAAGTTAGTTGTTGACTTTCTTATTTACTTAGTCAGTTATTACAGCTGTTACAATAGCTTTCCTGATACAGCTCTATATAGGTCCATCTGGATGAAATGAAGATTCAATCTTCTCTCATACTCTTCTCTCTTCTCTCTTCTCTCTGACTTCTGCTTGCTCAATATGGTATCAGAGCAAGAACTCTGATTCTTGTTTCTCCTTCCTACTCGATCAACTCTCTGAAATTGATCGATGCTCATCTGATCTTACTTCGCTATGGATGGTGTTCCTTCTCCTTCTGTGAACGACTCTGGTTCTTGCTCCTCTGCAAACAGATATGCCATTGATGAACCTTCACATCCTTTCTATCTACATCATTCAGATAATCCTGGTTTGATTCTTGTTTCACAGCCTCTCACTGGAGAGAATTATGCTTCTTGGAGTCGAGCCATGCTGATTGCTCTTTTAGTCAAGAACAAATTAGGATTCATCAATGGTTCGATTGTTAAGCTAGAAGGTACAAATTCTGGTATTCTTAATTCCTGGTACAAAAATAACAACATTGTTATCTCCTGGATTCTTAATTCCATATCCAAGGATATTTCTGCTAGTGTGATTTTCTCTGAAACTGCATATGAGATTTGGATTGATCTTAGAGATCGATTTCAGCAACGCAATGGCCCTAGGATTTTCCAATTGACACGCGAATTGATGAATCTTAGTCAAGAACAGTCTTCTGTTAGTGTCTATTTCACCAAGCTAAAAATAATTTGGGATGAATTAAGCAATTATAGACCTCTCTGCACTTGTGGAAAGTGTACTTGTGGAGGTGTTAAGGATCTTCATTACCATTACCAAATGGAGTATATCATGTCCTTTCTCATGGGTTTACATGATTCTTTTTCACAAATTCGTGGTCAATTGCTTCTTATGGATCCCATGCCTCCCATTAACAAGGTTTTTGCTCTGGTCTCCTAAGAAGAAAACCAAAGGAAAATTGCTACTCAAATTTCTTCTAATCTTGAATCTCCTGGCACCATGGCCTTTACTGCTAAGGTTGACAATTCCAAAGGTGGTAACTAGAATTTTACTATTGTAGGAAATATAGGACCAAAGAAGGATCGTCCTTATTGCACTCACTGCAAATTTCATGGCCATACTGTTGACAGATGCTACAAAATACATGGCTATCCCCCTGGTTACAAGCATAAGCAAGGTGTTGTTGTCAATTAAGTTTCCACCCATTCATTCACTAAAGAAGGAAGCACTCCTGCTGTTGGAGGATTTCTTCAGAATCTGAACTCCACGCAATATCAGCAGCTTATGACCACGCTCTCCAACCATTTGTCAACTTCTGTCCAGCACACTGAAGATGGTGATCGTCCTCCTACCTCTTATCCTACAGGTATTTGCCTATCTGTCAATCTACATCCTACATATTCCTTCCGTCAATATTGGATTGTTGATTCAGGAGCCACTAGACATATCTGTTATATTGCTTATGCTTTCACTTCTTTGAGGACAATCAAGAATGCCACTGTTACCTTGCTTAATTACTGTCAGATTCCTGTGTCTCTCTGTGGTGATGTGAAATTAAGTTCCTTGCTTACACTCACGGATGTCCTTTTTGTTCCTCAGTTCAAGTTTAATCTCCTGTCCATTAGTGCTCTTGTCTCTGCCAGTGCACTTACAGTGAGCTTCTTTCCTGCTTACTTTGTCATTCAGGAAACCAACAGCAAGAAGATGATTAGCAGGGGTGACAAACATGAAGGCCTTTACATTCTAAATAAGAATTGCTTAGATTCTGTCTCTAATTCCTTTGTTAATCATGTTTCCTTTCATTTTTGGCATAATAAACTTGGCCACATTTCTTTTAAAAGATTAGACAGTATCAAGAGACATCTACAGTGTGATGTTACTAGTTTCAATAAAGTTCAACCATGTTATGTCTGTCCCCTTGCTAAACAAAGACGATTATCTTTTGAATCTCACAATAACTTGTCTCCTTCTCCATTTGACTTGATTCATTGTGATATTTGGGGTCCTTACAAGGAATTCTCACACACGGGTCACAAGTTTTTCCTTACCTTAGTGGATGATTGCACTCGGTTTACTTGGATTTTCTTACTCAAGCACAAGAATGAAGTGACTTCTGTTATCCTTAAGTTTTTTTTGTATCATTCTCACTCAGTTTAATGCCAAAATTAAACAATTTTGATCTGACAATGCTCCTAAGTTGTTGTTTAAAGATTTTTTCAGTGAGCAAGGAGTTTTGCACTAATTCTCTTGTGTTGAAAGACCACATCAGAACTCAGTTGTGGAACGTAAACACCAACATCTACTTAATGTGGCCAGGGCACTTTTTTTCCAAGCCAAAGTTCCTATAGTTTTTTTGGAGTGAATGCATCTTAACTGTTGCCTTCTTGATTAACAAAACTCCTACTCCCTTGCTTCAACATTGTTCTCCCTTTGAGGTACTTTATAAAGCTGCTCCTGATTATTCTAGTTTTAGAGTTTTTGGTTGTCTTGCTTTTGCCTCTACATTGACGGCTCATAGAACCAAATTTCAACCTCGAGCTCGCACCTGCATATTTCTTGGTTATCCTCCAGGCATGAAAGGGTATAAACTCTATGATGTAGTCACCAAACAGGTGTTTGTCTCTCGGGATGTCATTTTTCATCAAGAAGTCTTTCCCTTTCATACTGTCAAGGCCTCAGATTAACTCATTGATCCTTTTTCCAGATTTGGTATTGCCTTATGCCACTTTGGATTTCCCATCTCAGTCACCATCTATTACTCCTAATTCTCCCCTTCCAGATTCTGTGCCTGTTGTTGCACCAGTACCTGATTGTGTGTCTGTCCCTCCTCCTGTGCATCCTGATTCTCCATTTCCAGCTTCTGTGCTTGTTGCTGCACCAGTACCCGATTGTGTGCCTGACCTTCCTATAATGTCTCTTAGGAAATCAACCAGAGTTTCCAAACCTCCTTCCTATCTTCAGGAGTTTCATTATAATTTGTTACATGGTTCTCCCTTACCTCCTTGTACTTCCACTTACCCCATTAGCAACTATCTTTCCTATATTGCTTTATCTCCATCTCATAAATCCTTCATCATTCAAGTCTCCACTCAACTTGAACCTCAGTTTTACCATACAGCAGTTAAGGAACCTCATTGGCGAGAAGCTATGCATGTAGAATTATAGGCTATGGACAACAATAACACATGGTCTGTAGTTCCTTTGCCTCATGGCAAACACACCATTGGATGTAAATGGATTTACAAAATTAAGCGCAAGGCAGATGGTTCAGTGGACAGACATAAAGCCCGATTAGTATATACTCAACAGGAAGGGGTAGATTTTGTTGAAACTTTTTCTCTAGTTGCCAAACTGGTCACTATGAAGGTTCTTCTTGCCCTTGCTGCTTCCCAAAAGTGGCATTTGATTCAATTTGATGTCAAAAATGCCTTCCTCAATGGTGATCTCTTTGAAGAAATTTATATGGATCTCCCTCTTGGTTATCTGCCTAAGTCATAATGCCATACTCAGGGGCGAAACTGGTTTGCAAACTTCACAAGTCCATTTATGTACTCAAGCAGGCTTCTCGACAGTGGTACTCCAAGTTCTCACTTACCTTGCTTAAGTTTGGGTTTGTTCAATCCAAGTCTAACTATTCTTTGTTTACTAAAGGTTCAAGTTCTACCTTTGTTGCACTTCTGGTTTATGTGGACGACATCATCATTGTTGGCCCTTGTATTTCCTTCATTGATGCTTTAAAACTTTTCTTCATACCCAATTCAAGCTTAAAGACCTGGGTCTCTCAAGTATTTCCTTGGCCTTGAAATCTCTCGGTCTCACCAAGGTATTGTGCTTTCTCAGAGACATTACACTTTGCATCTTCTTAAGGACACTGGTTATTTGGCTTGTAAACCCACTTCAGTGCTTATGGAACTTAAACCAGATCTTAATGCTTCTACTGGTGAGCTGCTTCCTGATGGCACTTTATACAGAAGGCTTGTTGGGCGCCTTCTTTATCTTACCTTATCTAGGCCTGACATCACCTTTGCTGTCCATAAGCTCACACAGTTCCTTTCTCAGCCTCAGTTGCCTCATCTTCAAGCTGTCCATCATTTGTTTCGTTATCTGAAGGGCAAACCTGGCCAGGGTCTTTTCTTTTCTTCTTCTTCCTCTCTTCAGTTGAGAGCATACTCAGATGTTTCTGCCAATGTGCAAATTAAGGCCTTTTCTGATGCTGATTAGGCTGCATGTTAAGACACTCACAGGTCTGTCACTAGCTTCTGCATATTCATTGGTGATTCCCTAGTTTCTTGGAAGGCCAAGAAGTAAACCACAATGTCTCGATTTTCTGCTGAAGCTCAGTACCGTGCCCTTTCCTCCACTACTAGTGAACTCACATGGTTGTCCCATCTTTTCAAAGATTTTCAGGTTTCTGTTTGCATTCCTGCACTTCTATTCTGTGATAACCAAACAGCCGTCCACATTGCATCCAATCCCACATTTCATGAAAGGACAAAACATATTGAAATTGATTGTCACTTTGTTAGAGATAAAGTCTTTTCTAGTTTGATCAAGCTTCTGCCCATTCGATCATAGCACCAATTGGCTGACATATTCATCAAACCTTTCCCTTCCACTCTGTTGTTCCCATTGTTATCCAAGATGGCTGTCAAGGACCTTTACCAGCCACCTTGAGGGGGCGTATTAGAGTCAGTTATCATTAGTTATAATTAAATCAGATTAGCTGTAATTAGTTAAGTTTGACTGATTAAGTTAGTTGTTGACTTTCTTATTTACTTAGTCAGTTATTACAATTGTTACAACAGCTTTCTTGATATAGCTCTATATAGGTCCATCTACTTTGATGTACAGTAACAAGTTATGATGAAATGAAGATTCATTCTTTTCTCATACTCTTCTCTCCTCTCTCTTCTCTCTGACTTTCGCTTGCTCAATAACAAAGATATCAAAAAATTGAGTCACTTAATATATGCTAAAATACATTGTTCCTTATAAAATATAAAAATAACACAATATAACAAAATATATAAAAAATTAATCACTAAATAAATCTCATCCAAACTTCCTAAACTAAAAGGATATAACACTACATCCCTAAAAAAAATAGTAGCACACCGTTAAATAAAGCCAAGTCTACAATACCAATGACACAAAATGGGTACTAGTGCAAAGGCCACTAAATCACCATTCAATTATCCACTTGGCCTAATAAATGACTATGATGATTTGATGGACAACTTGGGCATCTGATCTTTCTAATAATAACATAATACCTTAATATTTTTATTAAATTATAGTTTGACCCCATTTTTAATTTCTTACTTTATGAGTTTTGTAATTTTAAATTATTTGTTTAATAAGATGAAATTATTTTCTCATCGGCAGAGTAACGCTTCTTCCTCTGCCGGCAGTAGAAGAAATCGAAAATGTCGACAACAACGATGACAACGAGAACAGCAGCAATAGCAACTCTGAGGAGCTTCCCAGAAGAGGATTTTAATTTGGGTGCCTGAGGAAGGATAAGAGAGGAGATATTGGCAGGAAAAGAAGCAAAGGTAGCTGGCGATGGAGGAGGGGGCGGAGAAGGGTAGGTGGGGAAAAATGGAGAGTTAGGGGTGGTAGTGGAAAATGGGTACTTTGTATTCGGTGGCGCTGGCCCCAAAACAAAATTGTGTGTGAAGTGAAGAGAAGAAAATAAAGAAGAAGAAGAAGAAGGGAGCGTGGAAACGATGAAGGGAGGAGAAGAGAAAAAACTTTAGTTAGTACAAAACTTGTGTTTTTGATTAGTGAAAAACACAAGTAAATACATAAATGTTTTTGGATTAAAATACAATTAATCGTTTATAGTTAATATTCAATTATGATATCTAAAACATACATATAGTTTAATCTTAACCATTTAATCGCCTTTGCACTACCGATATCTATTTTGTGCCATTTGTATTGGAGACTTGGCCGTTAAATAAACCACTTAATGGAAAGAAAAGTTAAAAGCAATAACGCACTCATCAGATTACTCGTTTTTTTATTTTTTAAGTGTTATTGGACCGTACGTTGCATTGAGTAACCAAAAGCAATTCTCACTAAGTCTGGGGGAAGATTCAGTGAGAGAATTAGCCCGAAACAAACAAATTTAAGGGGGCATTTTCACCGAAGAAGAGGAACCATTTTCCTTTGCCCAGAATCAGTGGTCATGGCATTGGATTCTGCATCTTCTTCTTCTTCACGTAAAAGATATGATGTTTTTATCAGTTTTAGAGGCGAGGACACCCGCGACAACTTCACAAGCCATCTTCATGCCGCTCTGTGTGAACAAAAGATCGAAACCTACATAGATTATAGGCTTGAGAAAGGAGATGAGGTGTGGCCAGCACTTGCGGGAGTAATCGAGGATTCATATGTATTTGTGGTTGTCTTCTCAAAGAACTATGCATCCTCAACATGGTGCTTGAATGAGCTCACCAAAATAATGGAATGCAGGGAAAAGGGACATGTTGTTATGCCTGTCTTCTACAAAATAGACCCATCACATGTCCGTAAGCAGAGTGGGAGTTATGAGAATGCATTTGCTAAACATGAGCTAAATTTCAGGCTCCATAGGGAGAAGCTGGCAAGTTGGAAATTTGCTCTCACAAAAGCAGCTAATTTAGCTGGTTGGGACTCTCGACATAGGTACACCAAAGCCTTATTGTTTATTGTTTATTTGTGCGTTAATCTTCATATTGATCTACTAATACTATGCTCAGTCATGGAAAATCCTATTACATTACTACAAATGGATTAGATTAATTGTTTACTCATTTGTTTAATTCTTTCTTTTTTAATTTATTTTTGGTTTTCCTTCATATGGTAGGGTTGAATCTGAATTCATTGAGGACATTGTCAAAGATGTTTTGCACATGAATTAAAAGGAGTTGTTGGAATTAATGAAAATTATGCACATGTTGAATGATTATTGAGGAAAGAGTCAAGAGATATTCGAATAATTGGACTTTGGGGGATGGGTGGCATAGGTAAGACAACTACTGCCACTGCTCTATTTGCCAAACTCCGTTTTCAATATGAAAGTAGTTGCTTTTGGAAAATGTAAGGGAAGATTCAAAAAAGCATGGACTAGATTATTTGTGGAGTAAATTAATTTCTGAACTACTAGAGCCACAAAATCACACACCAATAATAAGATCCAGTTTTGTTATGGATCGGCTCAAACGCAAGAAAGTCTTCATTGTGCTTGATGATGTGGATACTTCAGAACAATTAGAAAATTTATGTGGAGAACATGATTGCTTGGGGCCTGGCAGTAGAGTCATTGTGACTTCTAGGGATAAACATGTACTTAGTGGAAGAGTTGATGAGATAGATATATGAGGTCGAGGCATTAAACTTTGAAAAATCTCTTCAACTTTTTTGTTTACATGCCTTCAAACAAAACCACCCTAAAATGGGATATGAGGAGCAATCAAATAGCGCAATTTCTTATGCCCAAGGAGTTCCATTAGCTTTTTTGGGTTCATTTCTTCGTTCCAAAAGTCAAAAAGAATGGGATAGTGCACTCACAAAACTCAAGAAGATTCCCCATGTGCGAATTCACAATGTGTTAAAACTGAGTTATGATGGATTGGATGATAAAGAGCAACAAATATTTCTGGACATTGCATTCTTTTTGAAAGGGGAGAATAAAGAAGATGCAATGAGGCTACTAGCTAGATAGCTTTGGTTTCTTTGGGGAGATTGGGATAAGAACCCGTTTAGATGGGGCTCTTATAACTATCTCATCTTTTAATAAAATATGGATGCATGACTTGATACAAGAAACGGGGTGTGGGAGATTGTTCGTCAACACTCAATTAAAGAACCTAGAGAGCGTAGCCGATTGATTGATCCAGAAGAAATTTGTGATGTACTAGAAAGCAACACGGTAAAACAAAGCACCAACTTTCCTTATAATATACATGTGTTTTTGTAGAAATTGCAGCTGGTATGATACCATTTATTTACTAGTATTCTAATTTTTGTTTACCAGGAAACTAAAGCAGTTGAAGGCATAATCTTAAATATTGTGTCTGAAATTAGAGATGTAGTATTGAGCTCTAATACCTTCACAAAGATGACTCAGTTAAGATTTCTCAAATTCCATATGCCTTGGGGAGGAAATTGTAAGGTGCACCTTCCTACGGGTCTTGAGTCATTGTCTAATAAGCTAAGGTACTTTCGTTAGGATGGATACCCTTTACAGTCTCTACCATCAACATTTTGTGCTGAGAAACTTGTTGAGCTTTGCATGCCAAACAGCCATGTTAAAAAACTTTGGCACGGAGTCCAGGTATGTCTAGCTAATATGTAAGTAATTTTAGTTTATTCTTTTGATTGAACTTTTATGACTAGAAGCTTAAAGATTTTATCTCATTTTATGTCTTTCTTTTTTATTGTTGGGTACAGAATCTCGTAAATTTACAGAAAATTAACCTGAAGGACTGCGAAGACCTCGTTGACTTCCCTGATTTCTCTAAAGCCTTAAAACTTGAATACGTGTGGCAGCAGCGCTGTATAAGTTTGCATCATCTTCATCCGTCTATTTTATCTCTATACACGCTTGTTAACTTGGATCTCACTGAATGCGTTCAGCTTGAGAGTCTTCAGAGTGATATTCATGTTAGATCCGTGATATATTTTCATCTCAAAAGTACAGATGTCTTGAGGAAATTTCTGTGACAGATGAATTGTCGAGTCTTCCACGCCAGTTACTTGGCCTACTCCATCTTGATCTTTCTGATTGTAACTTACTTAAACTCCCCGATGACATCAGCTTTTTATCATCTTTAATCGCATTATCACTCAGTGGGAACAAGAGATTGGAGAGCTTGCCAGCAAGCATCAAGCATCTTTCACTGCTGAAGTGGCTTGACATAGACAATTGCAGTAGCCTTCAGTCTCTACCAGTGCTTCCAGTATCTATTGGAACCTTGGATGCCCGGTTCTGTACATCCCTACAGACAGTGTCCCCTCCAACGCCTCAACTGATAAAAGAATCCTTCCCTTTATATTCCACAATCTCATATGCTTTTCATTCCATAATTGTGTGAAATTAGATGAACATGCATTGGAGAGTCTGATGGCATACGCGGAAATTAGAATAAAGCATACAATGGAAACATTCAATGTTTATATGGCTAGTGCCTAGGTTTTTTTTGCCAGGAAGTAAAATTCCTAAGTGGTTCAGTTGTCGAACAACAAGAGGTTCAGTAACTGCGGAGCTGCTTCTACATTTTGACTATAAAGGTTTTATCTTCTATGTGATTCTTCCTCGTAAAAGATATCAACACGATGGGGATGTGAATGGTACGTCGATGGAAGTAATCGGGGAATGCTGGATTCCGGAAGTTGGGTCAAAAAATGGACGACATACTTGATTTGGATTCGGATCATGTGAGTCTATGGTATGATCATATATGTTATCACAATATAACAGAGACAATTGAAGGAAGCAGAACCAGAACTAACATAAAGGTTTCATTTCAATTTTATATTGTATATTCGTCACATCAAGCAACAAGCAAGGAAGAGAAGCTATACCAATCAGTGGAGGGGGGAGTGTACCCGATATATGGCAATTCCATTAAACCAAGAGGACTGGAATTGGAGTTTGGTAACAAAACCAAGAGATGTCGGGATATTGATGTTGATTTAGAATCCAACACAACTAGAATTGGTGTTGGGGGTTCTGAATATGATGAGCAACAACAACCACTCCCTCCAACAAAGAAATCAAAGGAAACGATTGTGTTGGAATTGGAGCTGCCTATTAAAACTAGCTTTGATGAGTTAGAGCAGAGTGCAGCTAGAATTGGAGTTGGAAGCTCTGATCAAGAGAACCTACATGAGCAAGAATCACCTCATCATCGAACAAAGAAATTGGAGGAATTTATCTTTCAACCCCTTTCAACTCCAGCCTGCATGCAAAATGGAAGGATGGAATTGAAAGAATTACACTTCCTATAATTGCTCAACGGGTATCGTCCTTACAAACTCTCTTGCTTTCCCCTTCCATGATTCATCTCTTATCTATGCGTTAGTTGTTAAGCTTTTTTCGTTTTTTTTTTTTTTTTTTTTTTTTTTTTTTTTCTATACTTACTTTAAAGTCTTTTCTTAAACCTTTACTTCTATATCTACTTGCTGATTGAAGTTGTTATTAGGTTTTTGGTCAGTGGTAGTTGTCTGTGTTTATGTTAGTTTTGACTCTGTACATTGTGATGCAATTAAACTCAGTCTTTCTGTCTCATGCATTTCTTTTCCATTATATTTTGTTCAAAATAGTGGGGTTTGATTTGACCATGTTTTGATAGAAAATGTGTTAATGGTAGAAACAATATATTTCAATCGTATCACTTATTTGATATAAAGCCGAATGGGGTTGGTCTGTACTCGGCATTAAACAGGCTTTGATTCTTAAATTATTTTCCCTTATCTGTTCTTTTATCTAGAAATACCTTATCTTTCTGCTGTCATAAGTTTCCCTCAATTGTAGATTTTTATAAAAGGAGTTAGTTCCTGCTTGCAGAATCTGATGATATCAAATGGGATCTTAGACGAATGCCTTTTCTCTATTTTATGCTCTATCTTCTTTAATATTTGTGCTATTATAACTTTCCCACAATTGTAGATTCTGATAAAAGGAGATTTATTTCAACCTGATGATATTAAATGGGATCTTAGACCTATGCTTTTCTTGATTTTATGCTCTATCTTTAATTTGCAGCATCGTGGCCTTCTCAGTTCTCATATAAGTTAGAAAATAAACAAAAAAAAATCTCATATAACTTTGGTTTCTGCAGCAGATGTTTGTCTTGCTTGTGGCTATAACTCTATGGCCAAACTTGTCCATGGAAGATGGCTCTGCAAGCCTCAACCTAGGGAAGATTAATGCTAGATGGAGTCTCTCAAGATGATAAAGATTCTTGCTTGGTGATAGGTGGATTTTATACCGCTTATCTCATAATGTTCTTGCTTGATTCTTGTCTATTCTTGAGAATTTTAGGATAGGTTTTCATGATTTAAGTCTCATTTTTGTAGGTTTATGTTTTGGGAACTATGAAAGCTATTTTGGAGAAATTCGGTACAAGAAAGAAAGAAATTCATGCAAGTTGGATTTGAAGGCAGGGCTTGGGCGCCGCAGCCCCCACTCAGGGCGCCACAGCGCCCCAATGCATAACAAGACAGATTTCAACAAGAAAGGGCGCCACAGCGCCCTACATCAGGCGCCGCAGCGCCCTATGATCAGGAAGCTGGAGACTGAGAACAGAAGGAAGGGCGCCGCAGCGCCCTATACTGGGCGCCACAGCGCCCTAGCACGAGAAGAAGAGGCGCCACAGCGCCCTACACCAGGCGCCGCAGCGCCCTAGCCTCAGCAAATAGAGACTGAAATCCAGAAAGAAGGGCGCCGCAGCGCCCGTCAGGCAAACTTCAGGGCGCTGCAGCGCCCAAACCCAAGGCTGCAGCCCCCCGGCGGTCAACTCGTGATTTGACCTTTTAACTTCCTAATTTTACTAGGAATTCTATTTTAATTTAATTCCTTTTTCTCCTAAACTTCCTAGGGCCTATAAATAGGACTCTTAAAGTCTAAATTAGGGTTCCACACTTTGGAGAGAAGAGGCAAGAATAGAAGAGGATTCAAGCTTGAAGATCAGAGTTTTTCGGCATCGAATCGGCATCACCAAGAGTTCAATTCTTCCTTTTCTCTGTTTCTGATGTGTAATCTGGTTGTGAGTTTATTTTCTATCTTGAATATGAACTAATTCCACCATCTAGGGTGGAGATGTAGCCTAGCTTATGATGGATTGTTATTTCTAATAAAGAAATCAAAGGACAGTCTTCTTAAATTGACTTCTTGATCTCCATACTTAATGCTTCTGTTTGACTGGCCATCAATTTAGATGAGTTTGTAATTACAATAATACTGGAAAGTTAATTGTAATTGAAGACTATAGGGATTAAGAACATAAATTACATAAGGGATAGGAATATACCGTTATGGTTTATGTAGCTATTAAAGAGAACCATAGAACGAATTGAATTCTGAGATTATTCGTAATTCACATAGGAATATAGTGGATTCATAGTTGGGAATATATTTGTTTGACCTTGGGAAAGGCTAATAAATAACTTAGGGTTCTTGGCTAGCAATTAGAGAGATTGTTGTTGATTAACAAATTAGGAATAAAGATCCAGACTAGCTACGGTGAAATCGACATCCTAGATATTCTATCATCATATTCCTACTCAATTTCACAGCAACTATTCTTTGTTTACTGTTTTGCATTTAAATATCACCATAATTCACCTATCACTTGTCTAGATAAAATTAGAATATGCATAATTTCGGTACTTAGTAACCACAGTCTCCGTGGGACGATACTTTATCTCACTTCTTTATTACTTGATTACGGCACGTGCACTTGCGTTCACATTTTACGTAACACTTGGTTTCTCTAACATAGGCATTGTTGGAAGAAAACCTTTTACAAACTCCGCACATTGTAACTGATTTACTTACTGCTTTCAACCTTTTGTCCTTGGACGTTGATCTAACGGGAACTGCTTTCCCCATAGCTGCAAGTTTAGTTTGCTCATGGATTATGGATGACTGTAAAGGGGCATTAGACAAACGGATTCTTTTTTCAAAAAAAAATGAAATTGTAAAAATTTGAGGTTGGTACTTAGTAGCAGGCTGTCATAAAGGTAAAATGATGGTGATAGTCAATCTTAGAGTTTTAGTGTTCCCTTAAAAAAGGAGGGGTGGGTGTTGGGGGGGAGGAAAACAAAACATTTGAGAACCATGCGTTCAGCTATGCTGAAATGGAAATTGAGTAGGAAATAAAACTTAAGATATGCGTTTCGAATCACTAATTTATACACTGACCATGAAGCCAAGAGCAACAAATATTGCATATAACAATCCTTATTGGGAGATTTAGTATCAATGATATGCTATTTGAAGCTTTGATCTCATGCTGCCAGAATCACTTGCTCGGGGCAGCAACGTTGAGAGCCTGATACTAGGGCACAATTCTGTGAACTATCCATCAAACGAAGCCAAACATGATCAATGACATGTAAAATGTTGATTTCAATAAGTTCATGGACTCTGACAAGTAGCCTCTATTGCTTTAACTAGTGTGCTTAAGATGAAGCATCTGGCTGGTTCTCTGGCAAAGCATCTTGAAATGCCGGAATCTCATTATACGCCTCATGTAGTCTTGCCAAAGTAGGGAACTCTGCCTGCACGGATAGTTAAGCGATGTATTTTAACAAATCAATCTAAGATTTTGATAGCTACCAATAGATATCAGGTTTTCTATAATGATACATGGAAATTGGAATATATAAAGCTATCCATACCAAGATCAGAGACACAAGAGAAAAAGTGATATGGAGGACAGAATCTAGGATTTTGATAACTACCAATAGATATCAGGTTTTCTATTACTCTTGAATATATTTAAAATCCTAAGTCCAGGAAATAGCATACTAGTATTCACATTACTAGGGTGATTTGGAGGACGCTAAATAAGGATTGGTATCAATCATCAAAAAGCCACTCAAGTAAAAGCTAAAGCTTGTAGGTGAGGCCAAAGAACGGCTTCATAGCGTTAACAAACTCTCTGTCAAAAAAGCGTATTGGTTTGAAGTGTGGACAATACACAGGTAAAAAAAAAATTTCCTTGTGATCCAATTTAAGAATGGATTGGGGACAACAATGAAGAATCACACTCTGGACCACTTGGTTAAAAAGGGTATGGCACCAAACCAATACAACTCAGACATTCCAATACCAATTCTATCCCCCCCTTCCCAAGGTACACATTCAACAATTGAATGAAAAGTAATGCATTCTAAACTCAAAACTGACCAAAAGGAAGTAACTGTCTCATGAAATTCTAACATGAATACTACCATGTCTATGTTGAACCTTGTAATTGCTCCATATAACTGAGGTGCTAAAAACAAATCTGCCTGCAAATGATAGTCAACATGTTAGATTATAGTTTGCTAAACAGCAGTATATATGTTGTACTGCACCAATTAACATGCCACATTGAAGATGAAAAGGATACTCTAAAGACATAAAGCTAGCGCCTATGGCTCTAGTTAATCCTATTATTTTCAGAAACTTGCAATCAATGATTTTGGAGTTGTATCACATTTATATTTAAGAAACTTGCCATCAATGTAAATCTCATTCACATTGCACTCCAAAAGATCAGAGCACATGCACACATTTTACATTACATCCTGTGGTCACAGTGGTATGGTTTCTATCACAGGGCCAATAATTATGCAACTGGCTGCCAGGAAAGGATGAAAGGAGTTATCTATTCCTTTTTTTCATTTTTTTTCTTTCTATATCATGGGGCCATATAGCAACTTGCCAATTTCCAATTAAAGGATATAATCCTTTTATTTGGCACCTTATTGGAAATCTAAGTAACACTATCCATTTTATTTTATTACAAACAATGACAATTAAATTTTCAATAATAAGAAAAATAACCTCAGGTTTAGAATGAGTACAACATATATACACATATGACATGAAAAGATGTGAAGCAGAAACGCATACCAAGAAAACTTCATCTCCAGTCGCATATCTTCCCGCTTGGTCTTCTAATAGTTTTTCAAGTGCTGAAACACAAGAAAATATCATTTCATTAAGCCTTAAACCATCATAAACCAGAAATTTCATCCCTGACAAACTATATGAACATAGAGCAGAAGTTTGAGGTTAGAAAGGGAATAGAATGAAACAGTAAATAATAATTTGTTGAACCATATAGTTTCTTCAACCATTAAGGCATTAACATGAAATTAGACCAGATACATAAGACCTGAACACTTAAGTTAACAGATGGTCTTCCCACCAGGGCTAGTAACTTTAACCAATCCACTTCATTGTCTAATGGGTCGAATCAGATTCAGAGGTTTACAGGTCAGGATTCATTATTTCCTCCACGGTCATGTTATGAGCAGTAAATCAAAATTATGTGCTAGGGATTGAATGTGTAGTCAATCCTATATCCAATAGGAGCATTTGAAAAAAAGTACGAGTTCTGATGGTGATAGGATCAGTAATATGCCTCGTTAATAGTTGTCTCATGAACTGCCAACTTACTAGTAATTTGGAAAATTGGACTGAAATTGGATTTCATATGTTTCTCCTAGTCCTAAATGTTTATGAGAGACATAGCCTTCTGCTAGTATAACCTTTTTGGCTCTGTTCTTTGTCAGCTATTGATATTTTTTTTATTATTCTAGTTCATTCCTCCAACATCAAATAGTCAAATTCTGCATGCATTCCGTTCAATAAAATTTTTATCTAATACATTGAGGGCCAACTATAGCAGAAAGCACCACCAAGGATACAAAATACAGTATAGCAAATTTTGATAAATGGGATAAAGTAACTTTCCAAGGTCATTTAGATACAACATTTGGTCACTCACGGTTAGATAAATGGGATCTCCAGAACTAACATGTACAAATTATATCTAATTGTCTACGGATAATCTGTTTTCATGCAGACACAGACTACTTTCTCATGAATTATTTCCTTTTTTGGGTGCTTGGTGGGCAACTTAGTCAAATCTCACCTGTGAAGCCTCTTCCGATAACTTTTTGGACCCAAGGAAGTTTTTCATTAGGACTGACTTTTTCCTCAATGTACTTCTGCAAATGAAAAAGCAACTTGACCAAAATGTATCATATGAATTCAAGAACCCTGAAGAGGTTGCAAGTTTTAATCATAAAAAAAGAAATACATACCAGTACACTTATGTTTTGAAGAGGCTGAATACTTGAGGAAACAATATTTGCAGCCTATGGATCATGTCATTAGAAAGAGAAACCATGAGTCACGGCCTGAAATATAGCTTTAATTTTCCCCCAGAAGAGAGATCAAGTAACTTAATTTCAGGAAAGGAGAAACTGAAACAACAACTATAATATAAAACTTAAATTCTTATGTCAATCTGAATAACTGATTACCATCCTTATTAACACTCGACAACAAACACAATACTATCTCTCCCCTAATTGCCATACTGCTACTTTAATATGACAATATCTAAAAACAATAACTACCAAGAGATGCAACATACACTATATTTTCCATGTTAGAGGGACAAGAAGATATTATTTCACAGTTTGTAATATACAAAATACACGGATTCTTAAAATAAAACTATTAATTAATTAATAGATTCTGGGCATCCCAGGATCACTTACGCCTTCTAATTGATGAACTACTTTAGTACACTATGGAGGATGTGTAGAATATAACTGAACAAACAGTGCAAATTCTTGAAAAACAAACTAAAATCTTACCTGGTGATTAATGGCTCTTTTCTGGATATCTTGAGGAAGCAAGGGATGCTGAGGATATTTCTCCTCCAAATACTGCATGCATACATAAATCACCAAAATGAACACATTCGAGGAGACATTGAGAAAATATAGATATAATTCGCATGCATAAAGGGAGCACAAATTGAAGAAAGTAGAGAATCACCATAAGGATGGCAGAAGAGTCAGAAATCACCATATCTCCATCCACGAGAACAGGCACATATCCAATAGGGTTAACCTTCAGAAACTCTGGGTATGTCAAAACAAAGAACAAGAACTCGAATAAGCAACCCAAAACATGGCAAAGAGCAAATTGAACTACAACCCATGAATCTATCAGCTCCCAAAATACGCAAATTATTACAATCAAAACACACGTTTTTATGATTACAGTTTTACTTCATTACCAACATCAAGGTAAGAGTTCTGAAGGAGAAAAACAAACCGGGATCATCTTGTTCTCCTTTCAATATATTCACTGCTTTGTACTCATATTTTAGCCCTGAACACAAACACATACCAAAATGAGAGGGATTCCAGCACATGGGTTTTATGCAAGAAGACATTAATATGATTTATTCCATCCAACCACAGTAGTAAAATTGAAATAGAGTGGTGGGTCCTTGTGTACCTTTGAGGTTGAGGGCAATTCGGACTCGGAAGGAGCAAGTACTCCTCCAATATGAATACAGCTTCAGCTTATTATCAGCGACCCCTTCACCATTTCCAGTAGCCTAATCAAACAATGGAAAGGATTATCCCTTAACACCCATAACATAGCAGAATAAATATTCTCACCCCCCCCCCCCCCCCCCCTCCTTTTTGGAACAGGAAGAGNCCCCCTTCCCTCCTTTTTGGAACAGGAAGAGAAGGGGTGGATGATATTGAGAAGAAGAAGAAGAAGAAGAAGAAGAAGAAGACCAAAGGCACAAACTTGACATACCATAACAAAGAGTTACCACAGAACGAAGAACATAAGAGAGAGTAAAAGCTTGCTTCTGCTACTGCTGGATATTTGCTGTCAGCTTTATCATTTGGCAGTTCCGTTCCGTAGCCAATGAATGCAAGCGTAGAGTTTTTTTCTTTTTTTCCCAGTAAAATTTTCAAGTCTACGCTATTGTGCTTCACAAAGCCGAAGTTTGAGTCCAATGGACATCCCATGGATAAACCCGACAGAGAAATAAACATGCGCACTACACCAATTTAAGGACTTAAATTTTGGGCCTCATAATTAAAACTTAAATACTGGCCAAAAAATTATAAAGTAATTATATTTTATGTGAGTTTTTAGAGAAGGATGAATTAATAAACATTTATTTATTTTATTTATTTTTGTCACATAGGAGCCTAATATGATTGGAAACACCATGTGAGTCTCACAGTCCTAACATCAAATATTTTGATTCTTTTGATCAAGAAAGGTGTTATTTAGACTTACAAGGCATTAGATTATTTCCTTTTATTATAAGGATATCAAGTTGAATTAAAATACCTGATACATGACTTTTTATGTGGCTATTTCTTTTTGTGGGGTGGGGGGAACAAACCATGGAGGACCTCCATCCATTAAGTTAAAGATTTTTCTTACAAGAAAAGGTACAAATGGTTAGTAAATATTCAATTCTCAAATACAAATATTTTAGTGCTTGGCTCATAAAAATGGTGAGAGTAAATTTAAATTTATTTTCTTTTTACATATAAATTTCGGTAATTTTAATTAAAAATTTATTTACTTACATTATTTAAAACACATCAAGAAACTATCTTTGATAAATGATCCACTTAATAATTATTAATAAGTCACATGAAATATCTAACAACTCTTAAGTCTTTAAATGCGACCATTTCATATCATAATAAACCCTAATTAAATATGAACTATTCAAAAAAAAAAAAATTAAGCCAGTTCACTTAAAATCATAAGGTGATTTACAAGTAGTATGGAATAGTAACATAACTCTTTTAAAATTGAGAACTAGTTGCTTAGAAGAGCCAATTAAATATAACACATTTAAATATAGTGTTTCGATTAACTTCTTCCTGCTTTGAAGTATAAAATGTTCTTAGCATATATGGAATTTGTTTTTGGTCTTTCAGAGTTCTATAACAGACATTGCCATGTAAATTTCCTTTCTGGGTTCATGGCAATTGGATCTACTTGCTCTCTCTTCAACAAGAACATGCATTGCTGGTATCAAATCGATAAACGCTTCTAAATTTATGGGTGGCGTTGATTAGGTTCATGTGTTAAGAAAGATGTACAACTATGGTGAAGATGATCAAGATAGCAACTTTTATTGCATTGGCACCGGGTACGGCGTTGAAAAGGAGCTCAAAGCCTTTTTAATTCACTTGGACTAGGTGCCATGGCACTTCACAATTACAGAACCTCCTTAATTACTTAAAGCTTGGTGGTTTTTGGCACAGAGAAATTACTCTTGCACACTTAAGTGTAGGGTGTAGAACATGCTTCTTTCATTGTGGAATTTTTTCCCCATTTTGGCAACCCAGGGGAAGAAATCTCATTGTGCTCATGCATAAAGTCAAACAATCTACTATTTAACAAGCAAACTGTAACACATTTATGTTCCAAAACTAGTATCTGTTATACATTACATCACACTTGTAAAGAAAGAAAGGGAAGAAAAGTCGTTCCTTTCAATTACAATTCCGTCTATATAATCTACGACCCAAATACAAGAAGGTTCGGACAGAGTTCATTCTTAAGCAAACAGCTATATACACTCAATCAACATTTTCCATTTTCTGGTTTTTGGCTTAGCAATACTTGATAAAAAAAATTTGCTTTTGAGTCTAAACATGAAAGGAGATTTACGTAGGCTCTATTTTAGAATTGGAAGTACTGCACTTGAATCAAACTCACTGCTGTAAGGATGGTGGGAACCATTACTTACCTCCTCAAAACTAGCTGAAGTGGAAGCTGATTCAACAGTTGGGTTTGAACCAACTTGCAGCAACATGCTTTCAATTTCTTTTACCACATCACTCATTGTAGGCCTGCTCGCACCTGATTCTTCAAGACACTTCATTGCAAGATCTACAAACTTCTCAAAACCCGTTAATGTTGGCCCTAAACTAATTGCAGGGTCAACAATTTCATGAAGACCATATAACTCTTTTGTCTTATCAATTGCTTTCCTAGCTTGTTTTACAATATATTGCCCTCGTTTTATTGGTCTTCTTGCAGTTATCAACTCCAACATGAGCACTCCAAAGCTATAAACATCACTCTTCTCAGTCAACTGTTCAGACGTATAATACTCAGGATCCAGGTAGCCCTACACCAAGAACAAAAACAAATTATCGTAAGTTAAGTTCAAAACCATTTTCTGAGCTACAAAAGATATTTTTTAACTAGATGTCATTGCACATACGCTTAAGAAGATTTGTTTTCTTTGTATTCATGTGAGATACATTGTAGTTACTGTCACAAGGTAATGGTACAGAATTACAACTCAATTACTACTTACATGTTTTTAGTAAGACAAATCAATCACATTCTACTTCAATCTATTTGTAATATAAGATATCTTCTCAGGAGTAATTAAAGGCTTAGTGAATACTATACCAACCATTGTTCCTTTAACTTGAGTGGTAACATGATCTTTTTCACAATCAACTATAGGCTTGGAAAGACCAAAATCAGCAACTTTTGCATTCAAGCGCTCATCCAGCAAAATGTTGTTTGACTTGATGTCCCTATGTATGATAGGAGGATCAGCATGCTCATGAAGATAAGCCAATCCCCTGGCAGCACCAAGGGCGACTTTTAGCCTTCTAGTCCAATCCAATCTAATTCCTGATTTCCCTGCATAGACCATATCGGGTAAAAGAAAATGAGTCAAGAATTTATCATCTCTCACTCAGGAACCGTTTCTAGGCTTATAGTCATATGAAAGATGATGGACAATGATGTAAGAAGAAATTTCTCAGCGAAAATCTTCTAGTACTTTGGCAATGGGTAACTCTAGCAAACTGAACAGTAGCCAAGAGGTGGATGTAAAGGCAGATCATATTAAACTATAAGAACAACCAAACTAATCTCAGAGATAAGTACCTGCAATACTATCCTTTAAAGTTCCATTTGGAACATACTCATAAACCAGCATTTGTTCTTCTGCCTCAAAGCAGAACCCCACAAGGCTTACCAGATTCTTGTGGTGGACTCTCGAAAGGAGTTCAATCTCAGCTTTAAACTCAAGCACTCGCTGCAAGGATACTTTTTGAGCTCGTTTTATGGCTATCATCTGCCCATTGGGAAGAGTTCCCCGGTAAACCTGTGAGCATTTATCTATTAGACTATTGGTAATTGTATATCAACAAACATCAAGTATTGCTGCAGTTACTAAGATGATGGCATAAAAGAGTACCACAACCATGATTGATTGGTTTATCATAGTTAGATATTTTTTTGTTAAAATTACATTCATTTCCCATGACTAAAATAGGTATCTCGTGAGAAGCTTCCCAAGCACAGTACCTACACAAATTCTTGAAACGAAGAATTTGAATTAAAGTATAGAATTAGTAATATTTTTTTAAGGAAAAAGCAATTGAATTGACCGGAAGACATAATGAGCAGTTGAGAAAGAAATCTATCTAATCAGGTGTATAGCTAAACCACACGGCACATTGAAGATGAAAAGAAACATAGAAGACCTTCCCATAACCCCCGGATCCAATTTCATTGTCTTGCGAAAAATTTTTGGTGTATTTCTGAAGCTCTTGAAAAGAGAAATTTCTTGCTCCTTTCAACTGAGGGATGGCACCATTTCTCTCATTTGTATCCCACCGTCCTACATTTTATAATATCCAACATATAAATTAAGTCAATACCATGTGACTCACAATAAGTGCAGGAGCTAAATATATAGTTAACTTACGAAAAGGATCACTTTTTCCATTTGCTTTTTCTGCCCTTCTCTTTTGGTGGAAAGCATAAACACCTGCAAGGAGTGCTAACACTAGCAAGACACAACCACAAACTGCTACTCCTATTATGACAGCAATATTTGGCGATTTACTCCCCTTGCTAGGTTCTTCTAAATGATGAGACAGAAAGACAGACAAAGAATTCATTAAAATGGTGCAATCACAATAATTAGTTTATTACTACTATGGGGACACGAGATTTAGCAGAGTAGTTACCCAAGTGTCCATAGTCGTCAGCGAGGAAATAAATTGGTCCAAACACAAACAATCCAGAAGGGTCATACTGAAAACTCAGATTACTTAGCAGAGACCCTATACTAGAAAGACCTGTTTGATTGAAACGATCCTGGCCTGATGGGAAAACTCTTAACCTCAAATTCAATTGACCGGGAATTAGACTCTTAGTCAGATTGCTGAAAGAAACTGAATCCACAGGCAGATGATGAGATCGAAAAGAGTTGATAAGAGAATTTTGGAGGGTTTCATAGTAAGAATCTGTCAAGTCCAAAGGTCCTCTTGAAATTAAAGTTCCTTCATATGGATATGCACATTTGCAGTTGGGACTAAGAGTTTGATCCAACAACTTGCAATTTTCAGTACAGTTATTTCGCTGTGTTGTATCTGAGATACTGGGTGGAGGTGGAGGTGGAGTAGAGCAGTAAGGCTTTGCTGCCATTCCATTTTCTTGGCAAATCGGATTACCCAAAAGTCTGCAGATAAATATGTAGTAAGTAATCACTCATATAGTAGGCAAACAAAAGTTAGATGGTAATATTAAAACTTCTATATGCAATGACACGTGGGACAATTTATCATAATCATTAACAACCAGTTGCGAGCCCGTGCAATGCAAGAGTAACTAATTAAATAGAAAAAGCATACTTATGAAGAGAAAGAAGAGAAACAGAAAAAACAATTGAAGAGAGAGAGCAAGTATAATGATTATAAATAACTTTAGAATTTTTTTTTAGATATATATAGTGATTATGGCTTACATTATGTTAACATTGAGGACTTCATCTTGTTGCTGAAATGTGTCAATTGAATTCCTCTGCAAATTAATAAGTCGCAGTTTATTGCCTCTGGTGGTGCCAACATTTAAGGTTCCATTAATTTTGTTGTCATTTAGCACCCTATGATCACATGTCAGAGCATTAATATAATAAGGATTTATATATATAACTACTAGCATTGTGTTCAATATTTTGAAGACTCTGAAAGATTATATAGTATAAATTCTCATCTTCCATTATATTAAAACTTTCACTAGTCAAGACACAGGTTGGTACTCACACTGTCTGTAAAAATTTAAGGCTAAAAAAAGAAGCAGGAATTTGTCCTTGAAGTTTAGTATTCTCCATCATTCTGCCACACAAAACCAGAGCTAATTGCATTAAGTCTTGAAACCAAAGAGAAAAAGAAAAGGGAGAAGAAAGGTAGATGAAATCCAAAAAGACATACAACGTTGTCAAATTCTGTAGATTTGAAAACCACGATGGAAATTCTGACTGTTCAAAGCTATTGTTGCTCATATCCCTTCAAAATAAATTTCATTAACAAAGTAATTCATCATCATAAAAGTGCATTCGATTTGAATGACAAGACTAATATTATAATGATGATAATAATAATAATAAAATTAGCAAAGATTTATTGCTTTACTAATTACAGGTAATTGAGACATTTCATTCCACCAAAGTTTGGCAGGGGACCTGACAGCTTGTTGTTAGACAAGATCCTGAAAAGCATAAAACAGGAAACCTCTGAAGAAAGTTAAATTAACCACAACCAATACCAACACTAAACTTAAACAATAAACTTAAATTATTTGTCTGCTTACAGCTGTTTAACATTTGTAAGATTGTTGAAGCTCTGAGGCATAGATCCAATTAATGAATTACCATCCAAACGCCTGTAGCCACAAAAAAATATCTAAGCCAAAAAGAAGCAAGAAGTATTCTATTTATAAATTTTACTTGATTATGTGATAGAGACACTCACAACACCTCCAGAGACTGAACAAGTTTAATTGTTGGAGGAATGGTTCCAGTAAGTTGATTGTCATTAAGTAGCCTACCCAAGAAGATGTTGAATATGAGACAAGTGCATTTTATTGTTGCCAACGCTTCAAACTTATGTTGAAGTTTTACATGCTCCACTTATTGACTTATATCAACAGACTCCACAAGACAAACATTAGGGTGAATCTTACACATGTATGATTGTCAATTCCGAGCTAAAAAGTTGAGGAGGAATTGGGCCTGAAAGCTTATTCTTCCCAAGATGACTGTAGATAATGAAAATATGTTAGCAGGATTTTTTGACACGAGTAAACCAAATCATGTTTAGATACAAACTAATAAGGCAACTAGTGCAAAAGAGAGTTCACGTACAAGTGCAGTGCCTTGTATAGCTTATCAAGACCAGGAGTAGTAGCAGTAGATACTGGGATGGAACCTTCAAGCTGGTTGTCAGTTAAGTCTAGCCAACTAAGATTTGATAGATTACCAATAGAAGGTGGAATTGGTCCACTAAAGCGATTAGAATTTAGAGATCTGCAATTGAGCGTAAGTAATTCAGGCAATACCCAAGATAACAGTACCAAACCAAGCATATATTGAGAGTGGATGAAAAAGGAAATGGAGACAAATTACTAGATGAAAAGGAAAAGCTTTTTCAAAAATTTTACTAGACGAAAAATTGAAAATTTCTTACAAGTAGACCAGCTGCTGTAGTTGTCCTATTGCGTCTGGTATACTATCAGTAAAATCACAACCAACAAGATATCTGGAAGATAAATGAGAAAGCATCTGCTTTGTTAGATTTGTTTGATCAGACTAATTCAGATTTGAGTCACAAAGTTAACGACATTCAACATGGCCTTACAAGCTTGACAGCTTCTTCAAATTCCCAATTTCTTGTGGAACTGGTCCTGTTAAGCCCTTATTGTAAGACAGATCCCTAAAATAAGGGAAAAATCAGAAACAAAACAGAGATACCAATTGATAAAAATGGTTTCTAATCACAAACTAAAGAAATTATGAACTATATGAATATAAGTACTTTCTAGGATGCACAGCTCAGGGCCAAATCCTCAACTCTTGAGGTATATGCCACACATCAATCAGCACACTAGTTGATCTCAAGGTATTTGATCATTGCCTATAGATAATAGAATGGAAGCTGACATAACGAGAAATTACTGAAAGTAAAAGACTTACAGAGTCTCTAATTCAGATAAAGATCCAATATCTTCATCAAGTCGACCTTTCAAATTTATGCTTGATAATGTTCTGAAATTACTAGGAAGCTAGTTAATCTCACAAAAGTCAATTCAGGAGAAGTTAGCAACTTTGCATAATCATTCAAAAGAGAGGCAATACATGGATGTAACACGTGAGTCAGTGCACTTGATTCCAACCCATGATCCATCGCATGGATCAGAACCCACCCAGCTGGGAGGTTTGTTCTGGAAGCCATTCATAAGACCCTGTAGGGCGCTGTCTGCAACAGGAATTACAAAGACAAAACTAAGAATATACTTCAATCACTGAAATCTTAAAACATACAACATTAGAACTGTCCAACTTTTGATGGCTCTAAAGACTTAGAAAAGAATATACTTCAATCACTGAATATTCAAGTTTTGCTTATGTCGCCTTCATATTTTCTAGTAACCAAACAGGTTCAATACTTTTCATTGTAAAGTTGCTAAATGCTGAGAACCATAGATTGTAAACTCTTCATGTAGCCTTAATACATTGGATATAGCTAGAAGACTATTCTAATACAGTGATATAGCGTTAATACATAGGATACTTACTATCCTCACTTGCTGTTTCTACTACGGCACCCAACAAATAGTTGAAAACAAGCAGCAGAAGTACTCTTACGGTTTGAGCCATTATCAACTTAAACTAGGACACAGAATCTCACCAGTCTTATAATTCTCCAATGTTAAATAGTAGAATCCTTTGTTATCCCCTTCCCTCCCGATCCTCCCTCCACCCCATATATCCCAATCCTACTTTACACAGAAATACTGGATTTGAAATTTTTTTCCCCTTTCTTTTTCCAGTTTTTGTCACATTTGTCTCTAGTCACATGATTAAACAACTTGAATAGAACTGCTGAAAAGTAGTGCGATTAATACTGACAAACTATTACCACGCATTCCCAAATCATTAAACAAGAAGATAAAAGAATGACCAATAGGTTTACCAATTCAAAGTCAGTAGTCGAATTCACATAGATAAATCATATAAATGAGAAAATGTTGAAATTAATTTTCTAGGTGCTACAAAATAAAGTATAATAATACTGCATGGGATAATATGGTGATTGGAGACAGGCAGTGCTGTCGTATTGGAAGACAATTAAGTCTTCCACAATTGATTTCAAGGGCATTAAATCAGATCTAAGCAAGAAAGATAAGCTCGTGGTTGATTAGGAGCAACCGAGTGAAAGTGTGTGGAAATTGATTGTTCATGTCACATAGTTTCCTTGTACTTATCTGAAAGAATATCTGTTGAATATGGACAAGATTAATGCCCTACCCTAAGGGTTACATGCTCCAATTAACGACAACGATGATCTATGATACTTTTAAACTTCGGAGACAAGTCACAAACACGAAATTAAAAAGAATGGGGAAAAAAAATACAAAATGCTGTTTCGAACTTGCTATTTAACCGTATCCTACAAGAAAGTATAGAAGTTTTCCTTTCGATCCATTGGACTAAAAGAAATTGTTCGTTTTATTACGCAAATCGTATTCTCAAGGGAAAAATCACATGATATATTGCAAATATTATACTTCTACAACTTTTTTACATATTTATAACACTTTTAAACTTATTTACTTTAATATTACACTTTTTAAAAAATTAAAAACTAAAAATAATAACTTTTTTGGAGCAGTGGGCTCCACAGAACACACCGTGGGCCAGCCGGCATATCCCCACCAGACACGCCGCGGCCCACATTGCGTGTCCCAATTTCTTTCTCCTTGCTCGTGAGGACGAGGCCATTTACTTCGGTCACCCAATCAACGACTCAGCTAAAACCAACAAAATAAACTAAAGAAAAAGAGGAGGTAGAGGAAGAATAACAAGAGGAGGAGAATGTGTCAAAGTTCTCACATGGCTATGGAACAAAAGAGAAGAAATTGGGACACACCATGTGGACCGCGGCGTATTCGGTGGGGCCCACTGCTCTGAAATTTTTTTTTCTTTTAATTTTTAATTTTTTTTAAAATGTAATATTAAGGTAAATAAGTTTGAAAGTGTTATAAATGTGTAAAAAAAAGTTTTAGAAGTGTAATATTTGGATCAAAGTGTCTTAAGTGCACCCCACCATCTTTTTTTTCAAGTAAAAAAATTATAATATTAAATAAATAATTTTAAAACTACAAAATAAATAAGTTATCAAAATATAATATTCAAATAAAAAACCCAAATAGAGAACTTTATTTTTGCTTGATGCTGTTCTACTAATAGTAAAATTTTTAAGTAATTTCTAAGAGGTTTAAGGCTATGTTATATAACAAAACTTAGATGAATTGGAAAACTTTCCATGCATAATTATACAAATATGTGAAGATAAAAATTATTCAAGTACCATTATTCTCTAAATTAGAGGTCTATAAATAGTAAAATAAGGTGGGGCCACTATTGCCTACAATATTCAATAGCAACTAACGGCTATTGTGCCTGGTAGAAAAAGGTTCTTAAATAGTGCAGTAAAAGAAGGAAAATGGGAAGGAATAGTCAGAGACTGGAGGAGATGGAAACGAACCCCTCATGTAATTGTACTAATAGTGAAAAGAGCATTGAAGACAAAGGAAGAAGCGCAAGTCCTCAATGGTGCGAGTTGAAATTCATTGGTGGCGTCAATTTGATTCAATAATTGTTTTTCTGAGTTGATGAGGATTTTCTGTTTCGTTTTGTGATTCCTTAGGCTCAGGTATCAAGGATGCTGCGTTTGTCAGAAACCGAAGAGAAAGCCGTGAGAGAGTTTGGAAAGATGTCAAACTATTGTAAAGATGGTAAAGATAGCAGCTTTAATGGGAGGGTGTTTAGGTCCCCCACATTGTTTGAGGATATGGTCAAGTGCATTCTCCTCTGCAATTGCCAGTGAGTACATAACTGTACTTCCCAGTTTCTCTGAATTGTGAGATTCCATAATCTTCTATCACCACAATATATCTTGCACACGTTCTGTTTGACATAATTCCTATATGAATAAGGCAAAAATCGGAGAGGAAAAGAATTTATTTAAGGCAAAGCTTCTTCTTTTGAATCTTTTATATGATTTATTTCTGGGTTCTGATCTGCTCACTCTTTTCATCAAACGGCTGCATTGGTTCTTTTCTTAACTCTTCTATGTTTTTGGTTTTATTTGGTATATTATGTTCTACGTGAATAACTGGCCAAAAATTTCAGGTGGTCAAGGACTTTGAGCATGGCTCAGGCCCTTTGTGAGCTTCAGTTGGAACTGCAAAATGGGTCATCCCCTGGCTCGTTTGCAAAGCTGCAATTACTGTCTCTGGCAGTCCAAAAGTTGAGACTGAAAACTTCATTCCGAAGACACCAGCTGGGAAAGAACCAAAGAGAAAGCCTGGTGTTTCCAGAAAAGTCAAGTTTATAGAGATGAATTCAGAGTTGGAAGCTGATGAAAAGTTGAATTCGACTCTGCTTCCAACTGATATAGATACTGATGCATGTCAGCATTGCAAATCTCGCCAAGCTACAAAGAAGCTGAGTGCAGGTAGTTCATTTCTTCAGTTCTCTAATGGGAAAGAGTCTTGTGCCCATGGCCATATTGGAAACTTTCCTTCCCCGAAAGAGCTAGCAAACCTTGATGAGAGTTTTTTGGCAAAGCGATGCAAACTTGGTTATAGAGCAAATCGTATACTGAAACTTGCTCAAGCTATTGCCGAAGGCAGAATTCAACTGAGAAAACTCGAAGAGCTTTGCAAAGATGCAAGTTTATCGAGCTATAACCAGCTGTCAGACCAGCTGAAAGAGATAGAGGGATTTGGCCCTTTTACTCGTGCCAATGTCCTTATGTGCATGGGATATTATCATGTTGTTCCAACTGATTCGGAAACTATTAAACACTTAAAACAGGTACTCTTTGCTTACTCTTCTTGTTCCTTTTTATTCTATCAGAAACGTTCTTAATATGTATGAAATTTGTTAATACAGGTTCATTCAAAGAAGTCCATATCTCAAACAGTTCAAAGAGATGTTGAAGAAATTTATGGGAAGTATGAGCCCTATCAGTTCCTGGCATACTGGTAAATAACGAGATAACTAAATAAATCGTTGAAAATAAATCAGGGACGGTCGAAAACGAGATGCACCGTATTTTCATTTTTACTCCCCTCTTCATTTTTTACCCCTTAATTTTCAACCTTCTCTACCAAGCCAACCTTGGTTTTCTGAAGTTCTATAATGGACAATGCCATGTAAATTTCTTACCAAGTCTTCCTTTGACCAGGTCTGAGATATGGGACTTCTATGAAAGAAGATTCGGCAAGATAAATGAAATGCCTGCCTCTGAGTATAAACTTATTACTGCTAGTAATATGAGAAGCAATAGTAAAGGCACCAGTAAGAGGAAGAAAATATCATGACAACGGAAAATCGGGCAAATTTTCTGAAATAATATGTTTTTTGTAAAATAAATACCAAAATAGGTTAGTTTTAAAAGTATACACGAAAGTGGGTCTCATTTTTTTACTCAATACACGCATAAGCGTTTTCTGTAAAAAACACTAAACACATGCACGTTTTCTTTAGAAAACGCTGAGATGAAAATGCTGAAGTAATACGCGTTTTATCAAAAACGCTAAAAGAGTCAAAAGGTTGGCATTGGGAAAGGGAAAACACTGGAGCGTTTTCTATGTGTAAAGCGCACCTCACGTGTGTTTCCTTCAATACACGTGGTTGGAAACCGCGTTTTCCACCAAAATTCAATCAAAAAATGCTGTAGCGTTTTCATGTTTTCCAAAGCTTGTCAATGCAACTATTCCCAAGTTGACTCATATTCTCCATCACCTCAAACCCCCCCCCCCCCCGGCGTTTCGTCCGAGCCCTTTATCTTCCCCCTCCTTTCGACCCCTTCCCTTCATCCTCTTTCTCCCATGTCCAAAAGCTTTCTCCTCCCATCTCCTGCTCAAAGTTTCTCCCTTCTCACATTCTTCACTCATATCTCTTTTAAGCATTCACTTAACAGTTAAATAAATGGCTAATCTTGAAGAAATTAGACCGGGACCAATAGATTCGTCTGTGTTAACTTTACAACTGATACATATTTCTACTGAAGTATGGGACAATGAGATTAGTATAAATCTAAATTTAATCTGTTTAGTTTAGATTTGTTTAATTAAAACTGTTAGAAATTTGTCTTGATTATTTTTTTATTTGTAATTATTAAATTAATAGAGTTAAATAATTAGTTTAGAATTTTGTTTAGATATTTGTTTTAATTTGTGTTAGTGCTATTTTAAGTTAAAATTTTATCTTAATTTATTAATTTAAATGTTTTAGTAGTATATATTAAATTTGTATAATTAAATTATTAATTTACGTTTTCAACAGTTATTGTTAAACTTTGTAAATAAATGTGTTAGTTTAAATGTGTTATTAAGAATTATTAAATTAGCAAAGTAGTTATATTTAATTTGTGATTTAGAGTTTATGGTTAAATTTTATTGTTTGTAATTTAATGGGCGTGGGTAAGGAGTTGGGGTTTAATATTCGATGTTTATGATTTTTTGTTAAGATTAAGATGTTGAGAATTAAAATTTGAGGGTTGGAGTTTTAGATTTGATAATTTAATTTAGGGTTTAAGTTGTTAGGTTTCATAATAGTGTATAGGGTTTGAGGTTTTAGATATAAAATTTGAGATTTGGGGTTAACATTTAGGGTTCCATATTTTTTAGGTTTATGAATTGGAATTAGGTTTTTGAAATGGAGGGTATAAGGTTTAGGGTTTGAGAATATAATTAGGGTTTGTGTTAAGATTTTTAGATTTAAGCTTAAGGGATTAATTTTGTGAGTTTAGGGTTTAAGCATAATTTAATGAGCTTTGGTGTTTAGGGTAACTTTTTAATTTTGGGGTTTAGGATTTAAGGTTTGATATTTGGGTTTTGGAATTATAGTTTGGGGTTTGGAGTTAGGATTTTTGGATTATGGTTTGGGGTTGAGAATTTAAGGTTTGAGATTTAGACTTTGGTTGTTCGAGATTGAAGTTATAGGTTACGATTATGATTTCATAATTTAGGGTTGAGGGTTTAATATTTGGGTTTTGAGATTAGAGGTTGGGGTATGGTGTTTAGGGTTAAAGGATTAGGGTTTGTTGTTTAGGGTTCAGAGATTATGATTCAGAGATTAGGGTTTAGGGTTTGGATTTAGGATTTAGGGTTAGAAGTTTGCATTTATGGGTTTAACGCTTCGGGTTTAATAGTTATGGTTTGTGATTAGCAATTCAAGTTTGGGGTTTAGGGTTACGAGATTATGTTTTGGGGGTTCGAGATTAAAGGTTAGGATTTAGGATGAGTTAAATTTTAGGGATTAGGATATGAGGTATATTATTTAGGATTTAGGGTTTAAAGAATAGGGTATGAGATTTTGGTCTACGATTTAGGGTTTAATGCCATAAGTTTTATGGTTATTTGTTTAAACTCTATTTAATTGTTTTAATAAATGTTATTTTTGTTTATGTTAGAGACCGAGACTGCTTCACCCTCGTTCTCATAGGATTGATCCCCCAGATCAGAGATTGATCCCATATATACTGAGAGCAGGATTTGGTACAGTTTATCATATTAAGCCAATGCAAGTAGACGTACATTTCTTATCTGCATTGGTAGAGCGGTGGCGTCCAAAGACACATACGTTCTATATGCCCTTTGGAGAGTGTAAAGTAACTCTCCAAGACGTAGAGATTTTATTAGGTGTCAGAGCAGATGGTACTGTTGTTGGTGGGCGGAGCTTCCATCCGGCATGGCACGATGAGGTTATACGTTTATTAGGAGTGGCACATGCTCAGAATGCCATTTCTGGATCTCGTATTCGTTTATCGTAGTTGAGGGCCACATTTCGTGTATGCCCACATGATGCGTCCCCACGTGCACTGGAGTGTCATGCTAAGGCATATATTCTTCAATTGATTGGTTGCTGGCTTATCCCAGATACAACTGGGAATTATGTTAACCTGATGTACCTTCAGTTACTAGATGACTTCGACGCAGCTGGCAGACGTAGTTGGGGTTCTGCTGTACTTGCTTAGTTGTATCGAACCTTGTGCAATTTTGCTCTTGACCGTTCCATGTACGTTGGAGGGTGCTTAGTCCTCTTACAAGCATGGGCATATGAGAGATTCCCTACAGTGTCTCTGTCCCCCTTAGTTGCCCCTGTGCCTTTTACAGAACCAGTGGCCAGCAGGTTAGTACAATTAATATTAATTTTTTGAAATACATAAGTATTTCCTGTTAGATGTAATAATAATTTAAATTATATATTAGGTGGCGACCTCGTCTGAGTTATGATCACATGCTCGGCATCACCAAAAATCATGTGGGCTATCGCCGGGCTTTTGATCGACTTGACAGTGATGAGGTGAGTGAATCCTAAATATTTGTAATTATTTTATTATTGAGTAAATATAGAATTTACATGCTTACAAATTTTAATTAATATTTTTTCAATGTACAGGTTGTGTGGCAGCTGTATCTGAAATTCCAGTTGCTAGATTTTTGTACTGTTGGACGTCAAATATGGACAGCTCATGTGCCTCTATGTTCATTTAATGTGATAGAGGGACACCACCTAGATCGTGTGATGCGTCAGTTTGGCGGGTTGCAGGCTATTCTGGCTCCTCTCCCACCGTACGATGAGGACTTGGAGACATGTACGATTAGGGGGAAACAGGATACAAATTGGACGATCAAACATTTACCATACTATCGGCAGTGGAATAACCGGCTATTGAGCTTATGTATTTCGACACCCGAATTGGGCGTTACAGAAGATTACATGTCATGGTATCTTCGCATTATTCGGCGGTGGATTAGTCCACGTAGCGTCCCACATGGTGTTTAGGTTAGTGTATTGTGTTCTATTGTATCTTATATCAACTAGCGTCAATTTTAGGGTTACTACTAAATTTATGTCATTTACAGGTTGATAGACGTCCACCCCAGTAGCCTCCACACCAGTCGTGTTCACCGCAGCAGATTCCACCCTATATTCCTCCACCGCACACGGCATCACATCAGGCTCCTACATTCCATGGTCCTTATCCACATGCGCCTCTAACTCCTGAGCAGTGGGCTACATTACAACAGCAGATGAAGGCATCGGTGCAGGCATCAGTTCAAGCAGGGATGGAGCAAGTGCTTGCGCATGGGGCATGTTGCCGCCTGACGTTGGCGGCCAACAGGGAGCATAGGCCCCACCAAACCATCCTGAGTCATCGCCGTGAATGAAGCTTTTGTTAGCTCCACGGTAATGACATCTTGGAAAGAATGATTCAAACAATGACGGTTCAAATCTTGTGTTGTCGGAAGGGTGCATTTTTTTTTTACTACTTACAATACAAGTTTATGTCTTAAAGTAATATATACATANCATTACAGCAGCAGATGAAGGCATCGGTGCAGGCATCAGTTCAGGCAGGGATGGAGCAAGTGCTTGCGCATGGGGCATGTTGCCGCCTGATGTTGGCGGCCAACAGGGAGCATAGGCCCCACCAAACCGTCCTGAGTCATCGCCGTGAATGAAGCTTTTGTTGGCTCCACGGTAATGACATCTTGGAAAGAATGATTCAAACAATGACGGTTTAAATCTTGTGTTGTCGGAAGGGTGCATTTTTTTTTTACTACTTACAATACAAGTTTATGTCTTAAAGTAATATACATAGTTAATATATTGCAATAACCACTTATTTACATCATATGATTAATTAAGTTTATGACCACTTAATACAATATCAGTATCATGGTAATTCTGATGACAGACAAGTACATCAAACCGTTACTAATATAGCAATTATTTTACAAACATAAATAATTTTAATCATCATCAATAGCGTAATTAGGACAAGTCAAGATGGATTGAATCTCTGTGGTTGATAACTCAAGATTCATAACAACAGTCTGTTCATTAGCAAGTTTTAACAAATAATAGTGACACTTACGAACGAACATTTGATTGTTCTCCTTCTTGATTTCTGAAATAGCTACTTCATAGTCATGTCGAGTCCTTGTAGTCATTCTTAACGACCATCTATGCACAGGAGGAGCTCCAAGGGATTGCAATTGTTGTGCCAAATTTTCAGCTTCATCAATTCGATATGCCCACTCCCGACGTAAGCCAGCGTAATATTCTCTTGGATCAGAGTCTATTTCACTTTCATAATCATCATTAAACATTGGTAGTAATCACACACCAGATGTGCGACGTCTTCTTGGCATAATGTTTCACCATGTACGATAACAAAAACAAATCACTGATATAATGTGTAACTAACTCAATTAACATGTAAGAACTAATCTAGAGTTGAGCTCAATCATTCCTCATCAGACATGTCAATATCAGATAGACACTCTGGTTCATAGCACATGCGAGTCCACATACCAGCACGTGTCATGTCACCCTCCTTCTGTGCATTTCTCGCACTCCGTTCACAATCTGATACGTATGCGATTATTTTCTTCTCTTATGCAATACAGAGCAGATCGTAACTCCAAAATGCTTTGCCTTGACATGTGTATGGCCAAACATCGTGGAACACAGATATTTTGAATCGTAGCCAATTCCCGCAAATTATTACATTCAAGTGCTCTACAGTCTCATTCTATTAACATGATAGTTTGTACTTAGGGGGAGTCATGTAACATTGGGTTTAATGGATACGAAAAGTCATCGTCTAACATCCACCTACGCCCACACACTCTAAAAATATCCTCGGGCGTGTATTTCAACACCATTTTGATATCCTGTCAAACGTTATTACATAAAAAATACTAAGTAACAACAACAAGTGAACAATGATAATAAAATTATATTTATTATACAATTGATACATCACTAAATATCGTTATTAAATATTTAACAAATTAAATTCTTCCACAAAAAATAACACACATAAAGGAGGACGTTGTTATGGTTGATCTTGTCTCCTGTTTGGACATCGTCTCCAGTTGTGGCCTTTAATGTAACAAAGGCTACATCGAATGAAGCCAGACGAAGATTCTTCCCAATCCATCTCATTCCGTATTCGTTTTGAAATTGGTCGTCCATTTTCCCTTAACAAGTTTTGATTTGGGATTACTTTCATCCCGTCCACAACTGGCCAATTCTGCTCTCCACCAATTGGGTTAAACACTCCCCTATATGCATTGACAATGCTTTTAGTGGAGTACAGTGGGCTAATATAATTTCATGCATCAATTGCAATAGAGGCACAAGCAGATATGACGTGCGTGCACGGTATGTGAAAGGCTTGAAACTGACCACACCCGCACTTTTGATCCTATAGATTCAAAGTGAAAGATCATCCACTAACATGTCTCATACAATCAAAAAGCTCCTCCACTTCAAAGGATCCATTGTCCCTATTAAACAGTATTGGCCGGTGTGATGATACGTAACGGCTATTACGGGTCATTCTCTTCTCGGCATCTTAAGTTCATGCTTGACCACTCGCCAGCCTTGCCATAGCTAATTCCCGTCTCTTCATGAAAATATGATTCATCCTGTAGTACGTGGCTTTGACAAGGGCAGTGATAGGCATGTTGCGAGCACCTTTCAACGTGTCATTAACACATTCAGCCAAATTAGTGGTCATTAGGTCATACCGTCTGCCCTGGATGTCTCCTTGTTGTATCCACTTTGCCTTATCAATGTTGTTGATGTACTGCCAACCCTTTTCTTTTTTGCACTGTAGTTGTATGTCTGTCATTAGCTGCTCAAATTTGACAGACTCAAACTGCACGCCTGTCAGTTATAATTAACAGTTAAAACAAATCGTGTACACTTAGAAAATTTACATTTTTGATTGTTATTCTTACCTACTTTGTAGATTTGATGTTTCAAAGCCACGTCCTTGAAGTTAGTGTTCCAATTACTTACAATGTGTCGTAAGCAGAAAAAATTATGAGCTAATGGTGGACGTCATCCGACATTTATATCTTCTATAGAGGATAATATGCTCACATGTCGGTTTGAAATTAGTGCCAAATTCTGCAAGTCCCCAATAACATGCTCTCTCAGATGCTTCAAAAACCATGACCACGCTTCTTTGGTTTCACTCTCAACGACAGCATAAGCCAAAGGCAAGAGAGAACAAAATCCATCTTGTGTAATCGTGATGAGTAAAGTTTGTTTGTACTTCCTATACAAGAAAGTACCATCGATGTGGATAACCGGCTTGCACCAACGGAATACATCAATACAGGGTTTAAACGCCCAAAAAACACGTCGAAATCTCCTCACCGTCGGATCATTCTGTGACATCTCCATCCATTGATCATCCAGACACCACTCCACCACAGTGTCAGGCGCATCCTCCTACAATGCAGTCATCCATCTAGGTAACTTATTGTAACTCTCATCCCAATCACCATATATATGAGCAATAGCTCTTTGCTTTGCAAGCCATGCTTTCCTGTACGAGATTTGATAAGAGAAGATACTTCTGATGCGTTCTTGTATTAACTTAATGGGCACGTCCGTCTTCTCTTCAATCATGCTGACAATCATCGTCGCAACCACTTGAACATCCAATTGTTTGTGGTATTGTGTTAATGCAACATTTGTGCAACTGTGTGGGCCGTTGTACTTCCTTATCTCCCACATATTATTTTTTATTCTTAAGCAAACCCTAAGTCTCCAATTGCATCTAGAACCATAATTATTACACTCTAAAATTAGCTTATCAGGTTTAGATTCATTTACCCTAAAATTATGATGCGTGTAAATAGAGTATTGTTTCACAGTTGACTAAAGATGCGCCTTGTTGTTGAACTGTTAACCTATTTGCAGTTCTTCGCCTCTTTGCCACCTACTAACTCCGGAATCATCTTCAAAAATATTAGTCAGTTGCAATGCCTCAAAGTTCACATATGAATAGTATGGAGGAAGGACCGACTGAATTGGCGCCACGTGTTGGACTTCTTCCCCAACCGGTAAGACGTTCAAATCTAATACCTGCTCAAATTCCTCGTCCTCGCCTAATTCTTCCTCATCTGACACGTATTCTTCATCCTCATCATCACTTGTGTCAAGTAGAGAATCAATTGGAGAATTACTCCTTCTGATATTTTGTTGCACACCTGCAGATTCGTTATCTCTAACTTCATATTCTTCAATCGACCTGGTGCAAACACTTGAACTCAGCCACGGATCGTCACATTCATTCACGTGGTCTTTTTCTAGTATCTGAGTTTGGCTAGAATTAGCCAAACCATACTGAAATTCATATGAACCAACTTCCGGTTGATAACACAGTTCTGCTTCTATCCATACTTGACTATACGGAGGATAAGAAGTAGGGACTGAACAAGCACCACCCGCATCAACACCTTGTTCATTATCATCTTCTTCATCATCATTTTCGCTAACTTCATTTTCCACAATTTTTGTCTCAACATAAATCTCAATGGCACCAAGAGATTTCAGTTTACTATGATTCTCAAACATTGCCTCAACATCTTCGTCAGAGCTCAACTCAAGAGCATTATAAAATAATGGATTAACAGATATTGGAACTCTATAAATAATCTTGTCAACAATAGTATTTTCTGGAAGACCGAATTTTTGATGAATATAAAATTGTAAATGTTCTAGTCCACATCTGTTCTTCAGATTCAAACAATTGGGTCTAGAACCATTATACATCACACCTTGAGAACCATCATATATTTGACCATTGTAATAAACTAATAGAAGCATCTTCCTCTTAAATTAGCAATAATACATATTATTAAAATTTTCACGATATATAAAGGTCTAAATAGTAATAACTATTTAACATTAAATATATAGCCTTAATAGTACTAAAACGAAATTTAAAACTCTATAACTTTAAAACATAGTAAATAAAACAACAAATTAAACATACCTTAAAGACTTTTAAAACTTTAACTGCGTCAATCAGCCACCACAATCTCATGATAATTCTCTCCAAGTTGTAGAATGCAATGTAAACTTTGAAATTTAAGCATTCGGCGAACGAAAATGAACGATTATTTATAGAAAAATTTGTTGTATAAAACGCTATTGAAGTATCCGCGTTTACCAGAATCGAATAAGCGTTTACCAGGATCAAAACAACGTATGACAGAGCCAAAAGAGCGTCACGTGAACAAAACACGGGTACATAAGCGTTTTATGTTGAAAACGCTGATCCCATATGCGTTTTCTGAAGAAAACGCTTATTCCATACGTGTTTTCTTCAGAAAACGTATATGGGTTCAGCGTTTTCAACATAAAACGCTTCTTGGATCCGCGTTTTGTTCTTACAAAAATTTCCTTACGTTTTTAACTATTTGATTCGCATTTTTTAGGTCAAACGCGATTTCTGGTTCAGCGTTTTCTAAAGAAAACGTGCATGTGTTTAGCATTTTTTACAGAAAACGCTTATGCGTGTATTGAGTAAAAAAAATGAGACCCATTTTCGTGTATACTTTTAAAACTAACCCATTTTGGTATTTATTTTACAAAAACATATTATTTCAGAAAATTTGCCGAAAAATCGAGCTGCATAGTCTTTAAGTTATCTAGGCTGCACTACTCTGTGAAGCATGCTAAGATTTTCCCTCTTCAAGATTTCTGCTGTGTATGTCAACTTGAACAAAACAAATCATTCAAAAGTAATTGTGTTACATATTGTTTATTGGTTTGTAACCGCATATTCTTTTTGCCTGTCACTATTTTTTGCTTTGGAGTACAAATGAAATTCCCTTCTATCTTCAATTATGTACAACTAAGCTTTGCAGTCTTGAGACATAGATATATGCTCCTGCAATTTTGAGATCTTGATACTAAGATACATTTCTGTGATCAATCAACAAAAGAATTAGTACTGAAATTCAAAATATGCCCAAAATCATTTAATAAGCAATTAAATGTAGAATATTGACTTGAACACAACCACAGAGCAAGGCAAATAATAAGCATGGACTCTCTGTAAAATTTCCTCCGGTGCTTTGAAGATCACTTACTATTTCCCAGATTACTGGTTCAACTACTGTAGTTGAGAGGGAGCATCTGGCTGGTTTTCTGGAGTATCTTGGAATGCTGGGTTCTCATTATATGCGTCATTTAGTCTTGCTAGAAAAGGGAACTCCGTCTGCAAAGACAATAAAGGGATAAGCTCAAAACAGGATCAAGAAATATGAAAATAAAGGTATTATATAATTTCGGTATGAATAATAGATATCATATAAACCTTAGATTATTAACATTTTTCATATACTTCTAATTTAAATAGATATATTTATATTGTTGAAGCCTTTTCTTACTGATTCCAAGAACTTCACCAGCTTACAAAAAATGAACTGTCAACAAATGGATAAAAGCCTGAGTGGTGTACTAAAAAATATATGTATTAATTGAAAGCCTACTACTGCCAAACAGATCTAAACTTAAGGAATACGATGAACTCCACACCCAAGAAATAGCATACTAGGCTACTAGCTTCGTATTATGTTATCGGGCTGATTTAAATGACATTAAACAAGGATAGATATTAGTCATCGAAAGAAAGAGTCACTCAGCTAATTGGTGAGAGCCAAAGAATGGCATTCATGGCTTTCAAACATCACGCCAAATCCTATTGGTTGAAGTGTGGACAAACCAGAGTACAAAAATTACCTTGTCCTAAAATTTAATTATATGAACAGGAAAGATCAAATTTTGGATCACTTGGTCAAAGAGACTATAATTAAATAGCAATACAACCCAGACAGTTTTATACCATCCTTTATCCCCCACCCCCAAAAAAAAAGGGTATTCTAAACTAAATCATATGCAAAGTCGACAAAAAATGTAACTGAGTACTACCATGTCAATGTTGAACCTCGTAATTGCTGAGTGTAGCTGAGGTGCTAAAAACAAATCTGCCTGCAAACGATAGTCAATGTGTTAGAAGATACTTTGCTAAAACAGCAGAATGCATAAACTATGTACTATTGCTTTAAAGTGTTGCAAAGACATGCAACATGAAGTTGAAAAGTATACTCTAATAATGACATAAAGCTACTGCTTGTGGCTCTAGTTTATCCAATTATTTTTTAGAACCTTGCAATCAAAGATTTGAGAGTAGAATCAAATTCACATTGCACTCAAAAATATCAGAGTGCATGACCTGTGGTTAAAAAGAGGGAAAGTTGGTGTCACTAGCCAAGATTTTTATGCCACTGGGTGCCAGCAAAGGAGTCATCAATTCCTTTTCAAAACTTTTACATTATGGAACTATATTGATCAGTAACTACCATGTCAAGGGCTTTATCAACTAGAGTATCCTCTATGCTTGGCAGCAAATTGAAAATCTAAGCAAAGCCATCTATTTTATTTTATTTTGCTCTACAAAATACAATCTAGTATTGCTTTAGCTCAATAAAAAGGTAACTAGTATTAGACTTTAGAAATGTCCTGCATGCATATAAAAACATGAAAATATATGAAACCAAACAACAAACCAGGAAAACTTCATCTCCAGTTGCATATCTCCCAGCATAGTCTTTTAAAAGCTTTTCAAGTGCTGAAACACAAGTAAAAAGCATTGATCAAGCCTAAAACCATCTTATTCAATCCTCAGAAAGTTTAATGGACAAAGAAGCCCATATTCGGTAGGAGGTTTGTGAAACCTTTTCCAATAACATCTGTGAAACTTAATCAAAGCTCACCTGTGAAACCTTTTCCAATAACATCTTTGAGCAGAGGAAGTTTGTCCTCGATGTGCTTCTACAAATGAAAAGGCAACATAATATTATTAACGTATCATATGCATTCTTCCAACATGAAAACGTTCCAAATTTTAATCATAAAAGAAATTTATGAACAATAAGCTCACTTCTGCTTACCAATATAAATAATTGCTGAGGCTGTATGGTTGAGGAAACAATACTGGCAGCCTATGGATAACATCATTAGAATAGAACCCATGTGTCGGGGCCTGAAAAATAGCCTTTTTGTTCTCTTTAAGAGAGAACACATAGCCAAATTTCAGGAAAGGAGAAACAAAAGAACAATTATAATACAAAACTTAAATTATTATGTTGATCTACTTGCCATCCCCTTAACATTGGAAAACACGATGAAAACAACCATAATAAAGACCAAGACATACAATTTATGCTATCTTCTCATGTTGGAGAGAAAGGGTGATATAATTTCACAGTTTCCAATTTCCAACATACAAATAAATGGGTGCTTTGCTTATCTACCCTCACTTTTTCCTTCTAATTGACAACTACCTTTGCCATAATAAGGAGGAAATATAACTGCACAAACATTGACAAGTTTTTGAAAACAAAATGAAGTTTTACCTGGTAATTGATTGCTCTCTTCTGAATATCATGAGGCAGTAAAGGATGCTGAGGATACTTCTCCTCTAAATACTGCATACATATATAAACCATGAAACTGAAAAAATATGAAGAGAGATAAGGAAAAAGTATAAAAATAATTTGCATGACCAAAGGGAACACAAATTGAAGAAAGTAGAATCACCATAAGGATGGCAAAAGAGTCAGCAACAACTATATCCCCATCAACAAGAACAGGAACGTAACCAATAGGATTGAGCTTCAGAAACTCTGGAAAAGTCAAAACAAAAGAACAAGAACACAAACAAATGACTCAAATCGTTCTTTGAACTACAAGACAAACAAACCCGTTAATCCATCAGCTCCCACAACTCACAAATTATTACAATCAAATCACCTTTTTTTTTTTTCTTTTTTTCTTTTTTGCATTTGTAAAATGCTATCAACATCAAGTTAAGACAGAAAAACAAACCGGGTTCGAACTGTTCTCTTTTCGATAGGTTGACTGCTTTGTACTCATAGTTCAGCCCTGAATACAAAAAAAACACGTTAAAATGAGATGGATTCCAGCATATGGCTTTTGTTATACAATCGACAAAGACATCAATTTCAACCATTCTCAAGCTGAGACACAGTGATGGGTCAGTACCTTTCAAGTTGAGGGCAATTCGGACACGGTAGGAACAGGAGCTCATCCAGTATGAATACAGCTTCATCTTATTATCAGCAACCTCTTCACCACTTCCAGTTGCCTAATTGAACAAGTAAAAGGTTTATCACTACCACTTATACCCACAACAAAGCAAAGTTAAATGCTTCCCACACCTAACACACCCCCTTTTTTTCTTCTCCCTGCTATTTTCTCTCTCAATTAGAATTTTGGGGAGAGATAGTTGAAACTGAGAAAACAAAAAATGAGTGCATGAACTTGGCATACCATTGCACAGAGTCAAAGTCAACAGGCACTAGGCACGAGACAATGACCGATGAAGCACTTGCTTCTGTGGTGTCTGCGTCTCCGACGGTTTAGCATTTGGCGGGTGGCTTGCCATGAATGTCAATACTAAGGCCCATGCATATCATCATGGCCCAAACAAAATGCCATGCAGATCATCTTGGCCCAAGTTTGTGAGTCCAGTGGAGGACCCACTGTAGTTTTTTCTATAAAAAAAACAGTCTAAGACTTTCTTTTATATTTATTTTAGTTACATGATGGCAAGGAAGTTCAAGCCTATGTATACTACCCAAATCTTAAACTATACTTAATGGCTTGGACTTTCTTTTTATATGCATGCTTGACTTACCATTACTTCATATGTTTAAGATTTCAGAAGAAAGAAAACGAGACAAATATGTAACTTACACTTCTTGTATGTTAAGTAGATTTAATTGTGAGGTGACTTGAGGTGATATTATGGGTTTGGATAGTTTGTAAGATGTTAAGGATTTGAACCTCCTTAAGATTATGTAACCAAAAATTGTAAAGTGATCCTAGTAATGTAGTTTTGATATATGTTAATATTATAATGCGGAAAAATAAAAATAATATTTATAATGAAAATTTATAGTGAATAATTTTCACATATATTCTCTCTTGATTTCAACAACTACCTTATATTCATATGATGCCATATATCATGTGCACTATTTCGTTATATAATTCTCTAAAATCCATATATGATAGTAACGTATCTTCTTTGGTGACATGGTTCTTTTCTTAATGGATATTTTTATTCTTAAAGATAAATTATTGGTTTAAATCTATGTTGCACGGGGATGGGGACGAAACGCGGGAACGGCGATTTTTTAAAAACGTGGGTACGGGAATGCCACGTGTACCCTATTAATAAAATAAATAATATTAAAATTTTTAAACATTAAAAAATATCAACAGTGTTCAATCAAGCCACCCTTCACTTGGTTCAGTAATGGAGGAAGAAAATAGGCACCACCGAAGAGAAACCAAAGGAGCTGAAGGTTGAAATTTGGTGAAAATGGGAAAAAATAGCCCTAAAATCTGAGGTGAACTCGGGTTAGGGATGGAAAATGGGGGGCACAGTCCGTACGGCGTCGTTTTGGCAAATTTGGGCTTCCTACTCTTCCCAAAAACGGCGTCGTTCCACTTAAATCCCATAACCGCAGCTTCAAAACGGCGCCGTTCCACTAAAACAAAAAATCTGGCCTCCAAAACAACGTCGTTATAAATGACCAGCTTTTTGAAAAGGTTTCGTTGGCATTTTTTTTGGCGAAACGTGACGTTTCGAAACGTAAAAAATCAAAAAACCAAATTTCTGGGTATTTTTCGGCGTTTCCTCCCTGTGGAACGTGTTTCGCGTTTCGTCCCCGTCCTCGAAAAGGGGACGTGCCTTCTTTACGCGTTTCGGTGCAACTGAGGTTTAAATATATTGCAGGTTCTTATAGTTTAGACGAATTTTAAATCAGGTCCCTGTATATTTTTTTTCTTTTTTTGAGATCCTTATAGTTTAAAATTTTTTTAATTGAGTTCTTGTCACTGATAACTTTGTCAATTTAGTGTTCACATAACAAACGATTTATTTATGTGGCAATAAAAGAAGATAGTGTAATGCCAAAGTGGCACAAAAATTGACATCTCATCATCTTTACCAACTTCAAACTTCAATAGAAAAGATGATAAGGTGACAATTTTTGTGCCACTTTGGCGTCACGTCAATTTCTTTTTATTACCACATAGACAAGTCGTTTGTCATGTGAATACTAAACTGACGGCGTTATAATTGGGGGTGATAGCAAAAACTCAATTAAAAAAATTTCAAATTACAAGGACCTTAAAAGAAAAAAAAAAAAAAAAACTATAGAAAATTTATTCAAAATTCGTCTAAATTATAAGAACCTACAATACATTTAAACCTAAATTATTTTGAAAACTATCTTTATGTGAAAGCGTTAACTCTCTTTGGTGATATTATATGTATATTATTAACTTATATTTAATAATTGTGAATTAGAACTTTAGAAGTGAAAAAATAGTGACTGCATTGCATATTATCTAAAGACTAATGCAATTAAAATTTAAAACTAAATTAAAACTTGAAGTAAGTTATCATATCAAAACATAATCATATGACCTTTTAAAAAAGTTAAGGTCCTCATTTTCTCATTTTTCTAGTTAAAAAAAATTAGTTTTTATCTATTTAATAAAAAAAATTACTAAACCCAAAATAATAAATTAGTCTAAACTTTAATATAGGAAACAATATCCTCGTTCTTACATAACATAAATTTGTACTCATAAGTGGTCTGATTGTTTTCTTTACATAAACTTAAAATATCTAGAAAGAGTTCCACCATATCCCACACCAAGCATTTGAATGGTCTAATTGCATATTCTAGTAATTCGCAACTTGGCCTGTTTGAAAAAGTTATCAATTAGAAAGTCACAAGGAACCAAATAATGCATTGTGTTATTGTAACAATCTATTAAAAAATGAAAAACATATAAAACACATAAAGAAATTTTGTAGACAAGAAAATTATTTAAGAAACATATAACTTCAATTAATTTTTTTCTCAATAATATATAGGCTAAATTGTGTTTATAAAATATTACTAAGCTTTTTTTTTTTTTTGAGTGAATATTAATTAATTAATTAATTTATTTATTTTGCTATGGGCATCTAAAATAAAATGCTTGGACAGTTGGGGCTAAGTTTTCATGTGGGGTTGGTCTTATACATGATTGGGAAGTGGTTAATAAATATATAAAGCTTGGGCCATCTCCATCAATGTTGGGTTGGGCTTAATCCAATTCAAGTGGGTAATCTCACTTGTGAAATAGGAACATTCTTTTTTCATCCAAAATGGCTATGCCGATGGCTGGGGCTGCTGCTTCTTCCACTTCTTATTTTGTGCCAAATTTTGAAGAAAATAATGTTTTTATTAGCTTCAATGATGCAGAAGTAACTAGCTTTAAGGCTTTCTTGCAGCTAGATTCTCCTGCATCACAATTTCACCAGTCATCTTCACAAAGGAGATGGAGTTTGGTCAGCATTTGTATTTGTGATGGTCTTCTCATAGAAGTATGCTTCCTCAACATGGTACTTGAAAGAGCTCACCATGAAATGCAGATAAAAAAAGGGGGGAAAATGGGAAATTTTGTTATTCTTGTGTTCTACAGGACAGAAAGCTGCTCATTTAGCAGCATTATTTGTTGGCAACTGTGTATGTATATGTGTGAAAATTATTGGGAAATTTTCAAATAAAAAGCTAGCATGAAATTATTGGTGGCTTTCTATCTTTATCTTTGTTTTCTTTGGCCAGGTTTTTAAATCTTTAGTTAAAGTTAATACAGTTGCGAACAAAATTTCCCCAAGTTCAAATACTATTTCCTTTTCTGCAATGCATTGCTTTTAGCTCTTGTCACAAACAAATTAAATGGTACCTTAGACCAATAACATCTTCTATTTTATGGACTATCTTGTTTAATTTGCAGATTGTAGCGTCGCCATATAACTGGGTTTCTGCATCAGGTAAGGAAACCCAGTTATATAAACACTTGTATGACTAATACAAATTAAGCTCTCTTTTCATTCTCTGCATTACTCTTAGTCTAGGTTACAACACTTACCCAGTTATATAAACACTTGTATGACTAATACAAATTAAGCTCTCTTTTCATTCTCTGCATTACTCTTAGTCTAGGTTACAACACTTACCCAGTTATATAAATACTTGTATGACTAATACAAATTAAGCTCTCTTTTCATTCTCTGCATTACTCTTAGTCTAGGTTACAACACTTACATTGTCCTCCTATCAAGCAATGGGCAATGTAAATTTTCATCAATTCAAATTAGGACAGTCATAGTCACACTACTAATTCTGCTCAGTTTCCTTCTTTTCGTCGACCTTTCATTTGAAATCTTTCCTCCACATTGCTTGGTCACTAGGCCTGAAGGGTTAAAAAATAAGGTTCATAATCAATCAATATTACAAAGTAAAAGAAAGGCTCGCCTCTGATCAATGGCATTGTTTAGCTGCTGAGGATTCCATTATGTGATTGCTTCCATTCTATCTCTGGAAGCTTCACAGAAGTAACACAAAGCAATTCAGGTGAGGAAACTGAAAGAGTAACTTCCCAGTTCTATTTCGTATTTCCACACATACTTGATAAAAAGTAAAGACCGCGTTGCTTTCATCCACATGGGATCCTATTACTTTTTCGGCCAGAAAATGCAAAAGGTAGTCACCGGTGATTCCATTCATATCTATAAAGATGAAGACTGTCAGTATAAAAATTAATCATACATTCATACTACACTTAAAATAATGTGGGGCTATGCTATCACCCCTCTTAAAAAGTAGTAGCGTTACACCCTCTCAATTGGGCGGATCAACAAGACTTACAATATGATTTTAGTATCATTACAAACATTTCAAAAAATTGAGTCATTTAATATAGACTAGAATACATAATTTCTTATAAAATATAAAAATGACACAATATAAAAAAACCTATAAGAAATTAATCATAAATTTCACTCCAACTCACCAAACTAAAAATATATAACACTACACTCCTAAAAAGAAGTAATAGGATAGTGCTCACCGTTAAATAAACCACTTTAATGGAAAGAAAAGTTAAAAGCGTATTGGGCCGTACGTTGCATTAAGTAACCAAATGCAATTCTCACTCAAGTCTAGGGGAAGATTCAGTCAGAGAATTAGCCCGAAACAAACAAATTTAAGTGGGCATTTTCACCGAAGAAGAGGAACCATTTTTCCTTTGCCCAGAATCAGTGGTCATGGCATTCGATTCTGCATCTTCTTCTTCTTCACGTAAAAGATATGATGTTTTTATCAGCTTTAGAGGACACCCGCGACAACTTCACAAGCCATCTTCATGCCGCTCTGTGTCGACAAAAGATCGAAACCTACATAGATTACAGGCTTGAGAAAGGAGATGAGATGTGGCCAGCACTTGCGGGAGCAATCAAGGATTCATATGTATTTGTGGTTGTCTTCTCAAAGAACTATGCATCCTCAACATGGTGCTTGAATGAGCTCACCAAAATAATGTAATGCAGGGAAAAGGGACATGTTGTTATACCTGTCTTCTACAAAAATAGACCCATCCGTAAGCAGAGTGGGAGTTATGAGAATGCATTTGCTAAACATGAGCTAAATTTCAGGCTCCATAGGGAGAAGCTGGCAAGTTGGAAATTTGCTTTCACAAAAGCAGCTAATTTAGCTGGTTGGGACTCTCGCCGTAGGTACACCAAAGCCTTATTGTTTATTTGTGCGTTAATCTTCATATTGATCTACTAATACTATGCTCAGTCATGGAAAATCCTATTACATTAGTACAAATGGATTAGATTAATTGTTTACTCATTTGTTTAATTCTTTCTTTTTTAATTTATTTTTGGTTTTCCTTCATATGGTAGGGTTGAATCTGAATTCATTGAGGACATTGTCAAAGATGTTTTGCAAAGATTAAATTGTATGTACCAGCCAGATGAATTAAAAGGAGTTGCTGGAATTAATGAAAATTATGCACATGTTGAATCCTTATTGAGGAAAGAGTCAAGAGATATTCGAATAATTGGACTTTGGGAGATGGGTGGCATAGGTAAGACAACTACTGCCACTGCTCTATTTGCCAAACTCCGTTTTCAATATGAAAGCAGTTGCTTTATGGAAAATGTAAGGGAAGATTCAAAAAAGCATGGACTAGATTATTTGTGGAGTAAATTAATTTCTGAACTACTAGAGCCACAAAATTACACACCAATAATAAGATCCAGTTTTGTTATGGATCGGCTCAAACGCAAGAAAGTCTTCATTGTGCTTGATGATGTGGATACTTCAGAACAATTAGAAAATTTATGTGGAGAACATCATTGCTTGGGGCCTGGCAGTAGAGTCATTGTGACTTCTAGGGATAAACATGTACTTAGTGGAAGAGTTGATGAAATATATGAGGTCAAGGCATTAAACTTTGAAAAATCTCTTCAACTTTTTTGTTTGCATGCCTTCAAACAAAACCATCCTAAAATGGATATGAGGAGCTATCAAATAGTGCAATTTCTTATGCCCAAGGAGTTCCATTAGCTTTAACAGTTTTGGGTTCATTTCTTCGTTCCAAAAGTCAAAAAGAATGGAATAGTGCACTCACAAAACTCAAGAATATTCCCCATGTGCGAATTCACAATGTGTTAAAACTGAGTTATGATGGATTGGATGATAAAGAGCAAGAAATATTTCTGGACTTTGCATTCTTTTTGAAAGGGAAGAATAAAGAAGATGCAATGAGGCTACTAGCTAGATAGCTTTGGTTTCTTTGGGGAGATTGGGATAAGAACCCTTTTAGATAGGGCTCTTATAACTATCTCATCTTTTAATAAAATATGGATGTATGACTTGATACAAGAAATGGGGTGGGAGATTGTTCGTCAACACTCAATTAAAGAACCTCGAGAGCGTAGCCGATTGATTGATCCAGAAGAAATTTGTGATGTACTTGAAAGCAACACAGTAAAACAAAGCACCAACTTTCCTTAAAACTAGCTTTGATGAGTTAGAGCAGAGTGCAGCTTGAATTGGAGTAGGAACTTGGAAGCTCTGATCAAGAGAACCTACATGAGCAAGAATCACCTCATCATCAAAAAAAGAAATTAGAGGAATTTACCTTCCAACCCCTTTCAACTCCAGCCTGCATGCAAAATGGAAGGATGGAATTGAAAGAATTACACTTCCTATAATTGCCTAACGGGTATCGCCCTTACACTTGCTTTCCCTTTCCATGATTCATCTCTTATGTATGCGTTAATTGTTAAGCTTTTTGCGTTTTTTTTTTTTTTTTTCTATACTTACTTTAAAGTCTTTTCTTAAAGCTTTACTTCTGTATCTACATGCTGATTGAAGTTGTTATTAGGTTTTTGGTCAGTGGCAGTTGTCTGGGTTTATGTTAGTTTTGACTCTGTACATAGTGATGCAATTAAACTCAGTCTTTGTTGTCTCATGCATTTCTTTTCCATTATATTTTGTCCAAAATAGTGGGGTTTGATTTGACCTTGTTTTGATAGAAAATGTGTTAATGGTAGAAACAATATATTTCAATCGTATCACTTATTTGATATAAAGCCGAATGGGGTTGGTCTGCACTCGGCATTAAACAGACTTTGATTCTTAAATTATTTTCTCTTATCTGTTCTTTTATCTAGAAATACCTTATCTTTCTGCTGTCATAACTTTCCCTCAATTGTAGAGTTTTATAAAAGGAGTTAATTCCTGTTTGCAGAATCTGATGATATCAAATGGGATCTTAGACGAATGCCTTTTCTCTATTTTATGCTCTATCTTCTTTAATATTTGTGCTATTATAACTTTCCCACAATTGTAGATTCTGATAAAAGGAGATTTATTTCAACCTGATGATATTAAATGGGATGTTAGACCTATGGCTTTTCTTTATTTTATGCTCTATCTTTAATTTGCAGCATCGTGGCCTTCTCAGTTCTCATATAAGTTAAAAAATAAAAATAAAAAATCGCATATAACTTTGGTTTCGGCAGCAGATGTTTGTCTTGCTTGTGGCTATAATTATGGCCAAACTTGTCCATGGAAGATGGCTCTGCAAGCCTCAACCTAGGGAAGATTAATGCTATATGAAGTCTCTCAAGATGATAAAGATTCTTGCTTGGTTTCTCTAACATAGGCATTGTTGGAAGAAAACCTTTTACCAACTCTGCAGTAACTGATTTACTTACTGCTTTCAACCTTTCGTCCTTGGATGTTGATCTAACGGGAACTGCTTTCACCATAGCTGCAAGTTTAGTTTGATCATGGATTATGGACGACTGTAAAGGGCATTTGACAAACGGATTCTTTTTTCAAAAAAATGAAATTGTAAAAATTTGAGGTTAGTACTTAGTAGCAGGCTGTCATAAAGGTAAAATGATGGTGTAGGCAATCTTGAGAGTTTTAGTGTTCCCTCAAAAAAAAGAGGAGGGGGGGGTTAAGCTATGCTGAAATGGAAATTGAGTAGGAAATAAAACTTAAGATATGCGTTTCGAATCACTAATTTATACACTGACCATGAAGCCAAGAGCAACAAATATTGCATATAACAATCCTTATTGGGAGATTTAGTGTCTATGATATGCTACTTGAAGCTTTGATCTCATGCTGACAGAATCACTTGCTCCTGCAGCAACGTTCAGAGCCTGATACTAGGACTCAATTCTGTGAACTATCCATCAAACGAAGCCAAACATGATCAATGACATGTAAAATGTTGATTTCAACACGTTCATGGACTCTGACAAGTAGCCTCTATTGCTTTAACTAGTGTGCTTAAGAGGGAGCATCTGGCTGGTTCTCTGGCAAAGCATCTCGAAATGCCGGAATCTCATTATATGCCTCATGTAGTCTTGCCAAAGTAGGGAACTCTGCCTGCACGGACAGTTAAGCGATGTATTTTAACAAATCAATCTAAGATTTTGATAGCTACCAATATATATCAGGTTTTCTATAATGATACATGGAAATTGGAATATATAAAGCTATCCATACCAAGATCAGAGACATAAGAGAAAAAGTGATATGGAGGACAGAATCTAGGATTTTGATAACTACCAATAGATATCAGGTTTTCTATTACTCTTGAATATATTTAAAATCCTAAGTCCAGGAAATAGCATACTAGTATTCACATTACTAGGGTGATTTGGAGGACGCTAAATAAGGATTGGTATCAATCATCAAAAAGCCACTCAAGTAAAAGCTAAAGCTTGTAGGTGAGGCCAAAGAACGGCTTCATAGCGTTAACAAACTCTCTGTCAAAAAAGCGTATTGGTTTGAAGTGTGGACAATACACAGGTAAAAAAAAAATTTCCTTGTGATCCAATTTAAGAATGGATTGGGGACAACAATGAAGAATCACACTCTGGACCACTTGGTTAAAAAGGGTATGGCACCAAACCAATACAACTCAGACATTTCAATACCAATTCTATCCCCCCTTCCCTAGGTACACATGCAACAATTGAATGAAAAGTAATGCATTCTAAACTCAAAACTGACCAAAAGGAAGTAACTGTCTATTGAAATTCTAACATGAATACTACCATGTCTATGTTGAACCTTATTGCTGCATATAACTGAGGTGCTAAAAACAAATCTGCCTGCAAATGATAGCAAACATGTTAGATTATAGTTTGCTAAACAGCAGAATATATATGTTGTACTGCACCAATTAACATGCCACATTGAAGATGAAAAGGATACTCTAAAGACATAAAGCTAGCGCTTATGGCTCTAGTTAATCCTATTATTTTCAGAAACTTGCAATCACTGATTTTGGAGTTGTATCACATTTATATTTAAGAAAATTGCCATCAATGTAAATCTCATTCACATTGCACTCCAAAAGATCAGAGTACATGCACACATTTTACATTACATCCTGTGGTCACAGTGGTATGGTTTCTATCACAGACCAATAATTATGCAATTGGCTGCCAGGAAAGGATGAAAGGAGTTATCTATTCCTTTTTTTTCTATATCATGGGACCATATAGCAACTTGCCAATTTCCAATTAAAGGATATAATCCTTTTATTTGGCACCATATTGGAAATCTAAGTAACACTATCCATTTTATTTTATTACAAACAATGACAATCAAATTTTGTTTAAGCTCAACAATAAGAAAAATAACCTCAGGTTTAGAATGAGTACAACATATATACACATATGACATGAAAATATGTGAAGCAGAAACGCATACCAAGAAAACTTCATCTCCAGTCGCATATCTTCCCGCTTGGTCTTTTAATAGTTTTTCAAGTGCTGAAACACAAGAAAATATCATTTCATTAAGCCTTAAACCATCATAAACCAGAAATTTCATCCCTGACAAACTATATGAACATAGAAATCCATATCTAGTAGGAAAGTAGAGCAGAAGTTTGAGGTTAGAAAGGGAATAGAATGAAACAGTAAATAATAATTTGTTGAACCATATAGTTTCTTCAACCATTAAGGCATTAACATGAAATAAGACCAGATACGTAAGACCTGAATGCTTAAGTTAACAGATGGTATTCCCACCAGGGCTAGTAACTTTAACCAATCCACTTCATTGTCTAATGGGTCGGATCAGATTCAGAGGTTTACAGGTCAGGATTCAATCTCTACGGTCATGTTATGAGCAGTAAATCAAAATTATGTGCTAGGGATTGAATGTGTAGTCAATCCTATATCCAATAGGAGCAGTTGAAAAAAAGTTCTGATGGTGATAGGATCAGTAATATGCCTCGTTAATAGTTGTCTCATGAACTGCCAACTTACTAGTAATTTGGAAAATTGGACTTAAATTGGATTTCATATATTTCTCCTAGTCCTAAATGTTTATGAGAGACATAGCCTTCTGCTAGTAGAACCTTTTTGGCTCTGTTCTTTGTCAGCTATTGATATTTTTTTTTTATTATTCTAGTTCATTCCTCCAACATCAAATAGTCAAATTCTGCATGCATTCCGTTCAATAAAAAATTTATCTAATACATTGAGGGCCAACTATAGCAGAAAGCACCACCAAGGATACAAAATACAGTATAGCAAATTCTGATAAATGAGATAAAGTAACTTTCCAAGGTCATTTAGATACAACATTTGGTCACTCACTGTTAGATAAATGGGACCTCCAGAACTAACATGGACAAATTATATCTAATTGTCTACGGATAATCTGTTTTCACGGAGACACAGACTACTTTCTCATGAATTATTTCCTTTTTTGGGTGCTTGGTGGGCAACTTAGTCAAATCTCACCTGTGAAGCCTTTTCCGATAACTTTTTGGACCCAAGGAAGTTTTTCGTTAGGACTGACTTTTTCCTCAATGTACTTCTGCAAATGAAAAAGCAACTTGACCAAAATGTATCATATGAATTCAAGAACCCTGAAGAGGTTGCAAGTTTTAATCATAAAAGAAGAAATACATACCAGTACACTTGTGTTTTGAAGAGGCTGTATACTTGAGGAAACAATATTCGCAGCCTATGGATCATGTCATTAGAAAGAGAAACCATGAGTCACGGCCTGAAATATAGCTTTAATTTTCCCCCAGAAGAGAGATCAAGTAACTTAATTTCAGGAAAGGAGAAACTGAAACAACAACTATAATATAAAACTTAAATTCTTATGTCAATCTGAATAACTGATTACCATCCTTATTAACACTCGACAACAAACACAATACTATCTCTCCCCTAATTGCCATACTGCTACTTTAATATGACAATATCTAAAAACAATAACTACCAAGAGATGCAACATACACTATATTTTCCATGTTAGAGGGACAAGAAGATATTATTTCACAGTTTGTAATATACAAAATACACGGATTCTTAAAATAAAACTATTAATTAATTAATAGATTCTGGGCATCCCAGGATCACTTACGCCTTCTAATTGATGAACTACTTTAGTACACTATGGAGGATGTGTAGAATATAACTGAACAAACAGTGCAAATTCTTGAAAAACAAACTAAAATCTTACCTGGTGATTAATGGCTCTTTTCTGGATATCTTGAGGAAGCAAGGGATGCTGAGGATATTTCTCCTCCAAATACTGCATGCATACATAAATCACCAAAATGAACACATTCGAGGAGACATTGAGAAAATATAGATATAATTCGCATGCATAAAGGGAGCACAAATTGAAGAAAGTAGAGAATCACCATAAGGATGGCAGAAGAGTCAGAAATCACCATATCTCCATCCACGAGAACAGGCACATATCCAATAGGGTTAACCTTCAGAAACTCTGGGTATGTCAAAACAAAGAACAAGAACTCGAATAAGCAACCCAAA
>QAOA01006795.1:788711-841855 GCA_003255065.1 Cercis canadensis
CCCCCCCCCCCCCCTTTTCCCTCCTTGTTGGAATATGAAGAGAAGGGGTGGTTGATATTGAGAAGAAGAAGAAGACCAAATGCACAAACTTGACATACCATAACAAAGAGTTACCACAGAACGAAGAACACAAGAGAGAGTAAAAGCTCGCTTCTGCTACTGCTGGATATCTTCTACCATTTGCTGAGAGCTTTATCATTTGGCAGGTCCGTTGACTTCAATTTTGGACCTTATAATTACAACTTAAATACTGGCCCAAAAAATTATAAAGTAATTATATTTTATGTGAGTTTTTAGAGAATGATGAATTAATAAACATTTATTTATTTTATTTATTTTTGTCACATAGAAGCCTAATATGATTGGAAACACCATGTGAGTCTCACAGTCCTAACATCAAATATTTTGATTCTTTTGATCAAGAAAGGTGTTATTTAGAGTTACAAGGCATTAGATTATTTCCTTTTATTATAAGGATATCAAGTTGAATTAAAATACCTGATACATGTCTTTTTATGTGGCTATTTCTTTTTGTGGGGTGGGGGGAACAAACCATGGAGGACCTCCATCCATTAAGTTAAAGATTTTTCTTACAAGAAAAAGTACAAATGGTTAGTAAATATTCAATTCTCAAATACAAATATTTTAGTGTTTGGCTAATAAAAATGGTGAGAGCAAATTTAAATTTATTTTCCTTTTACATATAAATTTCGGTAATTTTAATTAGAAATTTATCTACTTATATTATTTAAAACACATCAAGAAATTATCTTTGATGAGTGATGATCCACTTAATAATTATCAATAAGTCACATGAAATATCTAATAATTCTCATTTCATATCATAATAAGCCCTAATTAAATATGAACTATTCAAAAAAAAAAATTAAGCCAGTCCACTTAAATAGTAACATAACTCTTTTAACATTGAGAACTAGTTGCTTAGAAGAGCCAATTAAATATAACACATTTAAAATTAGTGTTTCGATTTACTTCTTCCTGCTTTGATGTATAAAATGTTCTTAGCATGTACGGAATTTGTTCTTGGTCTTTTAGAGTTCTATAACAGACATTGCCATGTAACTTTCCTTGCCTAGTTTTTCCTTTGATCAGGTCTGAAATGTGCAATGGTTCCCCTCCCTCCCCAAGAAAATAAGCCAGCAAAGGGGTAAACCAGAGTATAAATCATTCAGAAATATGTGTCAAGCTATAAATAGTTAAATACAAGGGATATGAAAAGCAAACTAAAACCTTTATTCCAGTCTCCCATGATGCAAAGTACAACATAAGTTTTCTGAGCCTTGACCTTGAATCAGTTTCACTTTCTGCTGCAAAACAATCAGGGAAAGCCAAAATATTGTCAACAAATTGTAGAATACTAACATTAGCATATCCACAGTACAATGCAAATTTAGAATAGACTTTGACTGCTTTAAATTAATGCAAATATAATTTAACTATGACAATAGTTTATTACATCTCCACTTACCTTTCCCTGAATACAGGTTCAATCAGAAGGAGCATCTGGCTGGGCTTTTTGATAGAGAATCTTTAAATGCCGGTATCTCATAATATGCCTTGTTTAATCTTTGTTAGAATAGGGAACTTCATCTTGCGCAGAGATTTAAGGGATCAGAAGTTGTCAGCAGATGGATTCAGACAACGCAATTTAATACATGATCTTAGATTTTGACAAGTGAAATGAAATGAGATTATTAGAATATACAAAACCACTTATAACTACATCAATTTATCCAAGGCTCACTTATTCCTTGTAATTGATGATGAACTTCCTTGCTACAATATGGAACTATAATTGATTGCTCTTTTGTGAAGATCACGAGGCAAGAAAGGGTGCTGATGCTACTTCTTACTCCAAATACTGGCAACATTTAAACCAGAACAATGAACACACTAGAAGAGACATGAAAAGTAATAATAATGTGCATGTCCAAGGGAAAAACAAGTTAAAGAAAGCAGACAATCACCATAAGGATGGCAAAAGAGTCAGCAACTACTGTGTCCCCATCCACAAGAACAGGAACATAACCGAGAGGATTGAGCTTCTGAAATTCTAGACGTGCAAAAAAACAAGAACATAAGACTCGTATCACAATAATAATAAATTAAACAACACTAAACCCATCAATCTATCAGCTCCCACAGTTCAAAAATTATTGCTTTCTGTTGAGACAAAGTATGCAGCAGACAGACAGATAAATGAGTAAAGATAGAGAGAAATTAAACACAACATTTATGTGGTTGGACAATTTATTTATATCCACGAGAGATAATAAAAGAAATGATTTATTATGAGATGATGTAAATACAAAATAGATAAAACTCTTACAACCCAATAATTTAATTATACCTAAAAGTCTCACAATATAAAAGAAATACTCACTCACAAGTGTCTTACGCTCAAAAAAAACTCACTAGTGTTTTCTTTCTCCTCTACTATCGAAAATGCCTTAAGCCTTCATGCAACTACCGTATTAAATGGACTCCAAGAAAGTCTTCATTTTATATTCATAGGCACGGCTACAAAAATTGCATAAGGAGACAAAGTTTCAACTCCATTAAATGCCACCGAATGCAACATTTACTCTTGTTGACACATGAAAGAAATGCTGCTCATAGTTCTTCGATTTCTAGCCACGGAAGTCATCTCAAAGTGGAATAAGATGCCATAACTTCTTGACTTTTGTTACATAAGAAATGTTTTACTTTAACTGTTAGAAAAACGATAATAAAATAGATTTGAGATTTGAATAATTATATTGTATTGAGTATAATATTATTTTTTTTATCAAAAGTAAATTATTTTAAGATATAATAAAGCCTTAAAAAAATTTTAATAAAAAAGTAAATGTTAATGCATTAAAAAATTTTCTTTTATAGACTTAATGTAGTAATAAATAAATATAATTAGTGAGTAATTAACATACACAAATTTAAATTTATTCATAAATCAAATAATTAAAAAGAAATAATTAAATATTTTTTTAGTTATCATATTTAGATATAAATGAAATAATTATATATATATATATATATATATATAAAAATTATATTAAAAAGAATTTAATCATTTTAGGATATTTCTTTAAATTTCATTTACCACTTTTGTTTTCAAATTTTCGAACGGGAGGATAAGGGGTTGTTTGCTTTGAAAATGTTTTCATATTTTTATTTTTAATTTTTATTTTTTGAAATGTATTTCTATTTTTTTATTTTCAATTTTAAAAAATATGTTTAATTTGTAAAATTGAAAATTATTTTCCATTCTATTTTCAAACGGCTTTGTCAACCACTTCCTCTCCTCCCCTATCCTCTTTCTCTACAATTTTCTGCATCACATTTCCTCCTCAACCACAACCATTGCAGTTTCAAAAGCCAATTCTATTCTCAAAGAATTGGATTTGAACTTCCCAGTGAAAAGATTCTGAAAGGCAGCACCAAGACCTTTCAAGGGGGGCAGTCAAGGGATTTCCTTCCTTCTAACTAGTGGATGAGAGTAAGCACCTAAAGGCCTTCATTCAATAGATTTCTGTTTGAGTTAATTCGTTAGGAACTTGTGGCAATTCTTCTCCTACCCCATTTCGTGAAATTCTTCAGCATAACATGTGAGATGAAAGTTGGATGGAGGTCGAAGATGGCAGCTGGAAACGTGTGCTTGTAGAAGAAATAGAAATTGAGGTGGGGGTGGGGGTAGTAATATAAATTACAAATATATCACCCGTCAATGATAAAAAATAGTGAAAACGTCTTTTCCAGTGTTTCATCAATTTTTAGAAATATTTTCAATGAAAACATTTTTATATATACTCAACTAAACATATTTTTAAGTTTATTTTCATTTTCAATGAAAATAAAAACAGAAAACAATCCAAGCAGGCTTTTTTCATTATCTTCTTTTCGATATAAAAATAACTGTTTAAAAACACAAAAAGAATATAAACACACTCCAATTACCGTGGGAACCAGGCACTTTGACCTCAATAATGTAGTTCAAAAACTTATTTACAGATTTTGGATAGTTTCAAACTTAATTACACAAATAATGTATTTTTTAAATATTCAAAATTAAAAAAAAAAAAACTGCTGGCAGGTGCGGGGCCCACTGGACACGCCGTAGACCCTGTGGCATGTCATGACTGGACACGCCGAGGGCCCCACGGCGTGTCTCAACTTGTCTTACGCAACAGCTTTTTGCAGGCATGCAGGTCCTATTTGTGTTGAAAAATCTATGCCAAGTGGCATGTCTTGTTGGGACACGCCATGGGGCCCATGGTGTGTCCAGTCATGACACACTGCGGGGCCTCCGACGTGTCCAGTAGGCCCCATACTTTTTTTTTTTAATTTTAAATATTTAAAAAATACATTATTTATGTAATTAAATTTAAAACTATTCCAAATTCGTAAATAAGTTTTTGAACTATATTATTAGAGTGAAGGTGCCTGGAACCAAGCAGGAGGTGGAGCCCAATAGAATAGACTTTCAATTAACTTGTATCCTTAAAAAAGTAATCTGGAGATTCCTATCACAAAAAAAAAAAAAAAAAAAAAAAAAAAAAGTAATCTGAAAATTAGCGAGTTGGCATTTATATCTGAAGTTTTAAACAAGCCAAGGCAACAATGATAACACCTGAGCAATTTGGTACACAAAGTAACTCGTGGACCTTCTGCCACAAGCAATCCAAAGCTTCCACATACATCACCCTTCGCAATATCTCCTTGGAGTGGACTCTGCTTTTTCTTTTTTTCGGGTTTGCGTTTGCTTATACTCCATGATTTTTCTCCCTTTCTGGCTTATGCAAATGCATTTTCTTTTTATTACTCAAAAAGATTGGATTATACTGGAGAGGTATATATTGAATATCCTTTTGGTTTCATTTGTTACCCATAAATGTTTTTGGCGATATTTGTAAATGCTGGTGTCTTAACTTGTCCTTTTCTCATCATTTTTATGGCTATCAAGCCCTTGAATGCAATACTTGTAACTGACAGTAATTTGCTGCCACCAGAAATTGCTGTTTGTCCATAACAAGTGTATACAAAGGAATAATCGTACATTATACTCCAATCTGATATTTCCGGATGAAATTCATTTGGGTGGTCCAGAATTGCACCGTACTCTTGAGTGATTCTGATTTATCGTCTTCATTTTTTCTTCGTGGGTTCCACAAAATTTGGCTCCTTTTCACTTCTTCCTAGTATTTTTATGGGTCCTTTGCGTTCGGAATTGAGGAGTATATTGTAAGATACTCTCTACGAGTTTGAACAACTTCTTGCTGCTGCCATCCATGGCTAATCACACTGTTCAAAGTCCTCTGCTTTCTCCTGGAGATGCTGAAACTGGTTTTGCCAAGAAGACATCTTTGTTTGTGTCAGCTTCGAAATGGGCTCTCAAGTCTTTGATTTGGCTGATTTTCATTGCATGGGCAGCTTTAATCTTTCTGTTTCCAGCAGAATCTGTGAGTGATTTGTTCAGAAAATGGATTCAAGCCACCAGTGGAACCCCTTTTGGAATTACAGGTTAGTTTCTTCGTTTCTTTGTTTCTTTTATTGTATATCCCATGATGGTTTATGTTGCTTAAGTTTGATGCTAAATATATATACTGCAGGAAGCATTTTTCTACTACTCAGTGGTCCAATTCTCATTATTGCATTCCTTGCCATTGTACTCTTAATTATTTCTGGGGAGGAGGAGCTCCAAGAGTACGTGATTTGCAAAAGCTTATTCATTTGTGCATTGAATTTGATCACTATCTTTTACATTTTATGATATTTGACTTGTATTTTGCTGGCAGGAAGAAGGCTTCCAAACATCCAAGGTTCCGCCTATGGACATTTCCTGTGCTTGTCAAGGGACCATTTGGGGTAGTTTCTGCAACTGAGTTTATTGGGATTGTCCTCTTTTCAGCATATATCATCTGGGCTGTCTATGCCTATACCATGAGTACCCTGAGTTATGTATCTAAACAGTGGATATATTTCAAATTCAAGAGGTACAATATTCTAATATATTTTCTTGATTTTGTTACTTTCCATGGCTTCAGGTTATCATTTTCTTTTCCTTTTGAGTTTTGACAGTAAAATAAACTTATTGGTAAGATATTATATAGTTCTGGAATTTTGATATGGTACTTTAACTTGATGAGTTTAAATTGCTTCACTGAGGACTCTAGATGTTGCTCTAACCCTTAACCTTTAGTCTATTATATATAGCTCTATTAAAGTAATCAGTTCATTTGATGTATTGATGATTCATTATCTTATCTCATTCTCTCCTATTTTACTTCTGGTTTTATGAAGTATTCAAGAAATTTTCAACCTAGTTGAAATTTTATTTTATTTTTATGTATACCGTTACTGACAAGGATTATGAATTGGAATTTATCTTAATGGAACAAGCATTGCCTTAAAAACTCATTTAATCTTTCACAATGGTCATGTAGTTTTAAGATATTATGCTTTCAGTGTGAATGTGATTAGCTGATTTTGCTAGTTTACTTCAATTTTTCAGCATATTGATGTTGGAAATTCTGGGACTTCGCTTTGGTTCGATTGGGTTGTTTTGCTTGGCATTTTTATTTCTTCCAGTTTCAAGGGGATCTGTTCTACTCCGCCTTATAGATATCCCTTTTGAACATGCTGCAAAATATCATGTGTGGCTGGGACACCTCACAATGGTTATGTTTACTCTCCATGGACTCTTCTTTGTCATTGGATGGGCAATGGAAGGCCGCCTCATACAAGAAGTGAGCCCTTTTTAATGAATCTCTTTGCTTGAATATAGTCCCTTTTAGAAGTCTCATAGTTAAGGTTATTGACTGAGTGGTATTCCCTGCATCTGGAAGCAGAAGAGTATCCCTTGCCATGACACACCTTTTCATCCCTTTCCTTTTCTCTCTTATGCCTTATCAAGGTCTCTATATATTATTGATTATTCCAGCTGTAGTTTGGTCTGAAGAGTCTTGTATTTGAAATGAAAATATGATTGGTTAAAGTGAGATCTAAATTTGAAACTCTTGATTTGGCCAGCTTATAAATGGGACGTTTAAAACATGGATTTGTTTTTACTTCTTCATAATACGAAATTTTTACTGATAAAATTCAAGATTTTGCTGATATATGTTGGTTTATCCAAGCAAACTAGTCACTTCTGTTTACATATATTTTTCCCCCTTGGCAGCTAATAGAGTGGAAAGATATTGGTGTTGCCAATCTTCCAGGAGTTATCAGCCTTCTAGCTGGTTTGTTCATGTGGGTGACCTCTCTTCCTGGAGTGAGAACGTGGAACTTTGAGTTGTTCTTCTACACCCATCAATTATATGTTGTCTTCGTTGTCTTTTTGGCTCTGCATGTTGGTGATTTCATTTTCACTATGGCTGCCGGAGGAATATTTCTTTTCATGCTTGATCGCTTTCTGAGATTCTGCCAATCAAGAAGAACTGTTAATGTTGTCTCAGCCAAATGCCTTCCATGTGGAACTGTGGAATTGGTTCTGTCAAAGCCTCGAAGTAATTATACTTACCATAATATTTTTTTTCCTCATATGTGTGTACCAATAGCATATCAGTGACAATATCCCTTTTTAAAATGTAGATTTGAGATACAATGCCTTGAGTTTCATTTTCCTTCAAGTCCGAGAATTATCATGGCTGCAGTGGCATCCTTTCAGTGTTTCTTCTAGTCCTTTGGATGGCAAGTATCACCTTTCTGTTCTTATAAAGGTTCTTGGCAAATGGACAGAAAAGCTCAGAGACAAGATTACTGATGCTGAACCACTAAAATATTTGTCTGTCCAGCCTCATAGTGTGATAAAAGCTTCAGTTGAGGGGCCATATGGGCATGAAGTTCCATATCACCTGATGTATGTGCCTTTTCCTATGCATTTCTTTGCAAATATAGTGATTGGTATACATAGACTTTGAGACAAGGGAAGATTTTAAATTCTGCAGAACCAACAAACCACGTAATCAACTTATATCTTAGTTTTGTAATCTTCAGCTAAGAAAATGATTTCACCATTTTGTTCTATTAGGTATGAAAATCTTATATTGGTGGCTGGTGGGATTGGACTTTCGCCCTTCCTTGCTATATTGAGTGACATTCTCCATCGTCTAAGGGACGGAAAACCCTGTCTGCCAACAAACATCTTAGTTGTTTGGGCAGTGAAGAATTCAAATGAGCTTCCACTTCTTTCATCCATTGACATAGAAGGAATCTGTCCATTCTTTTCAGATAAAGTAAATCTTGATATACATATTTATGTCACAAGGGAATCAGTACCTCCATTGGTGAGTCCAGCTTTCTCCTTTTACTTCTTCCACCAATGCTTTCTCTCAGATTGATCTTATTATCAGCTAATGGCATCTGATGGTTGTTATCTGCAGGAAGAGGGATACAGTTACAAACCAGTAAAGTCTTCACTTTGCCCCATGCCTAGTGACTTTGGCATGTCTGTTTTAGTTGGTACAGGAAACAACTTCTGGTCAGGACTATATGTTATCTCATCTACTATTGGCCTTGTGATCTTAGTGGGTTTGTTGAATATTTTCTACATAAATCCTTATGGTGTATATCAATGGTGGTACAAAGGGTTACTCTTTGTAGCCTGCATGGCTGCAAGTATTGTTATCTTTGGTGGTCTGGTGGTTGTTTTGTGGCATATTTGGGAAAAGCAAAGTTCTGCAAAGGAGAAAGATGGAACGAAAGTTGATAAATTTGAGCAAAATGGCACTCTGGCTTCCAAGGATTCAACTCAAGAAAAAATTGCAAAATCAACTATCATTCGCTATGGATCAAGACCAGACTTTAAAGGTCTATCCTCTTGAACTTCAATTCTGTTTTATGACATAAAAAGACTGATATGTTGTTAAGTTTATACGTTTATAGATGCATGCATCTGCACATACGTATATAAGCTTAATATTGGAAGAGAATTGTGCATGAATTTTCATCACTTATCATATGTATCCAATTCTGCTTTTTTCAGTGATTATAATTCTTGAAATGTGAAGTTATGATTTAGAAAACCAATTAAATTTAAGTGTTTGGTTGGAAGCCAATAATGTCCTTGCATTCAAGAAGTGGGTATGATTGTATTTTCCTCTAGAGATCTTTCATCTTCATATTTTAGATGAAAAAGAAACACAGAAATTACCTAGCTCCAAGTCCTTTAGTCTTCAAATTCTTTGCCTCTTGTTCGTATACAGGTTCACCACCATATAAAACTGCATTTTTTTTCCACTTATAGAGGTTACTAATCTTGAACCCTTGTTTACCACTGCAGAAATTTTTGCATTGATATCAGAGGAATGGGGACATGTTGATGTGGGTGTTCTAGTGTGTGGTCCTCCAACGCTTCAGACAAGTGTTGCTCAAGAAATCAGGTCACACAGCATAACAAGACAACGCTATCATCCCATCTTCCATTTTAACAGCCACAGCTTTGATCTGTAGGCTGTAGCTTCCCCTTGGAAGTTTGAAGACATGTAACTACTTATGAAGAAGTATATATATATAGCAGTAAGGTAAATCAGAAGCAGAAAAGGGTCCTATGATCCCGTTATTGCTGTGCAATAGTAAAATATTTGTATGTGAATATCTCTAGACGTACCTATAATCAATTTTAACTTCAGAGTTGCACATTTTTTGTTATTTTTTTTTTTCTGGGTTCTTGNTGTTATTTTTTTTTTTTCTGGGTTCTTGCTGCAAGAATACATGTTGAGAAATGTATATTACACGTGTATTAGGCGATAAATACCATCTGTCTCTACTATTTGAGGCCAACACAACTGCAGGTAGGTATACAAAACACCAAAACAATGGTGTGTGTCTATTTCTTTATTTTATTTTTTATAATATCACAAGTATCTTCACTTTTCAGCTTCTTAACAAATGTTATATACACAATAACAAATATTATATACGCAAACTTACAAGACATTTTACAAACTTTACTATGTATCAGAATTCTATTAATATTTCTTAATTTTTTTTTCTGTAAAACACAAATTTTGTTACATCATTGTATATTATAATGTGTGGATTTATCATTTCTCTACACATTCACTTCCGTGGATGGAAGACATGATAGATACTTTTTTTTTTTTTCTCAAAAAAGATATGATAGTTTTTTTTAATTTTTTTTTTAGTTGAGAAGACATGATAAATATTATAAACTAAGGACTGCTGCCTAATAGGAATGGGCCTGAATCCTGTGAATTGTGAATTATGGTACCCATGGGCTATTTCAAAAATCTATTATTCAATAGGAGAGTTCCGGGCTTAAAAGATCAGAGGTTGGGCCCAACAGATGGGCTTGTCTTTCTTGAAAGGATTCTGACTAACGAATTTTTTGTTGAGCTCAAAAATTACTGACTGTACTGTACAGTGGAATCCACCCATATAAGAGGCTTTAATTTGTTTTTGGCGGGGGGTTGGGAGGTTGGGGGCCGGGCCAGAAAAGAGGCTTCAAATTAATCTTTTCAAATGGTTACATGGGTTAAATAAGGGTTATTCTAAGCGATGTGCTCTGTTTAGTTGGATGAGATCTAATAAGATTTATAGTATAATTTTAGTATTTTTGTGAAGATTACAAAAAATTAAGTTATTAAGTATATGATAGAACATACAATTTCTTATCAAATATAAAAAAGACATAATATAAGAAAACGTGTCAAAAATAAACTTGAAAAAAATTATTTTTTGATACGTTTTCTTATATCGTGTTGTTTTTGTATTTTATAAAAAAATTGTGTGTTCTAACACATACTAAATAAATTAATTTTTTGAGATCTTCACAATAACACTAAAATTACTTAATGGGTTTCACCCAACTCACAAGAAAAGTGTAGAATAAACTATTAGCTAACATCAAAAGTGCTCAAAGGTGCCATTAATAGCTTAAAGTATAAACCAGTGGCTAACATCAAAAGTGTAGAAATGGGAGAAGGAAGAAGTGATTGAGAGGTTCTCTTAAAATAGATGTCACATCAATGGCGGTGATCCAAGATTTGCCATGTTAACCTCTCTGCCATGTGGATTATAAAGAGAGACATGTAATTAGCAAAAAAAGAAGGGTACACGTATGTCGAAGGTGTAAAATATAAGTTGTAAAAATGTTTAACTGGACTTATGGTGGATTTAGTTAAATTTTAAGTAAATTTAACTAAATTCAGACATTAAAAAATATGTGTATTTACATATATGTAAATAAATTCTATTTGATATACCTAGTATTTCATAAAAGAGATATCGAGTTTAAATTTTATTAAATACGAGTGAAGATAAAATTTTAAAGAAAATAGGTTATTTATATTATGTTGCTTCAATTGAATATATATATATATATATATATATATATAATACTAATTATGGGAGAAGAACTCTGAATCCATTGTACATATGGGACTTCAACATCAATGCTTGTCATAGTGTTACTGGCTTCCCCATTTGGTAATGAGTTCCCATGTTGAGTTGGCTGAGTTTGAGATCCATTCTCCATTGTTAATTCTTAAAAGACTAAAAGTGATTTTGGATGTATTGTCTCCCTTAACCAAACATGCCACACTCTACCTAAAACAGCCATCGTTTTGATCCCTATTTCTCATTAATTGGCAAATCCCGGTTCTTTCATCGTAACTGTGGGCAAGCTAATGAAATTTCCAACGTTGGATTCTCATATGACTTGTTTATGCTGACAAACATTATGCTTTTTCCATTTTCACATGCATATACAATTTTCTTGATGCCCTTCTTATCTGATTCGCAATTAATATCCGGTTTCATCTCATAGAATATGTTCAGCAATAAGGCAGTAAGATTAAAGGAAAAAAAAAACAGAGACACAAAAAAGAAGAAAAAGGCCCAAAATGAAATATCACATGCAACTCAAGTCATGGTGGTTTTTGACAAAAAAAACACAAAAAAGATAGATAGAGAGAATCAGATAAAGTGAGATGGTAAGTAATATCTTGAGTGTCGGCAAGCGTTGGTTGAAAACTAAAGGTTGTGGTTGGTTTCTCTATAACCGATGTGTTAACCTTAAAGAAAACGCGTATTTTATTACAAGAAGTGGATGAGCTGGATGTGCATACATTCACTTGGCGCTAGAAACAGTGACACTTTGATTAATTAAATATATCTGTAACCGTTAGTTGATGGATTAGATGCTTCCATAAAGTTAAAAGGGAAAATTGGGAACCAAGTAACTCAATTCTAAGTTACCTTTCTATTTCTTTTCTTTTAGAAAATAAAAAAACAAATTAAAAAATATATGATATGTAATAGGGAAAGAGAAGGATGTTGTGTTACAGACAGACTGTCGTTGTCGATTAGTGGGCAGGTCAGTGTCTCGAACCTAATTAATTTAGTTTTTGAAGAAAAGAAAAAAGACCAAAAATAGAAAAAATGAAAACAAAATCCTAACCCACATGACATTATTGACTGATTATTATCACTTATCAGCAAATAACAAGCACCGTCACTACTGTCCACCCAATTTGTCCAAAAAGTTTTGATTTTTCAGCTGTTTTCTAACAAAAAATTATTAATTTTCTTATAAACAACTAATATATAAAAGAAATGTGACGGCAACCACCATTTAGAGAATGGAGTATTAGCTCATCATTCATCTACAGTCCACACTGAGTCCCATTTCCTACTCCAACCTCTTCTTCACTCTTCTATAGAGAGAGAGAGAGAGAGAGAGGGAGAGTGAAAGAGAATCATAGATTGTCTGCTTTCCTATTTGTTTATGTTTTGCTTTGTTGGGTCTTTACCATTTGTGAATTGTGAGTAGAGTGTGTTCTCTCTGACATTGCCTCTGAGTATCATAATCTTTGTTCATTTCCCACTATTCCTAGATCTGGGTTTGTTCCAGTGTCGGTGAAAGCTCTGGTTTTGAGGAACAAAACCAGCATTCAAGATGAGTATGTATGGGAGGGATCCGTGGGGTGGCCCACTGGAGATTCATGCCACGGATTCCGCCACCGACGACGATCGTAGCCGGAATCTGCAGGACTTTGACAGAGCTGCACTGTCCCGGCCGTTGGATGAGACCCAGCAAAGTTGGCTTCTAGGACCCAGTGAGCAGAAGAAGAAGAAGTATGTGGATCTGGGTTGTATTATTGTTAGCCGCAAGATCTTTGTTTGGACTGTTTCGACCATTGTGGTGTGTGCAGTCTTAGCTGGGTTCATCACCCTTATTGTCAAGACCGTCCCACGCCACCACCATAAACAGGGTCCTCCTGATAACTACACTCTAGCTCTCCACAAGGCCCTTATGTTCTTTAATGCCCAAAAATGTAAGCTTTCAGCACTATTCTTCATGTTCTGCTACCGTTTTGTGTTGACTCATCCTTTGGTTCTCGTTTGGCCAACAATTAAGATACTTAAAACTGAGTTTGGTTTTATCTAGTTTCTTTTAGGCATAGTAGTAGTTCTATGATCTAAATTTGGAAGATAGCGACTTGACTTTAATTTCGATTTCTAAAGGCTTGATGTGATAATGTATCGATGATTTATAGTTGATCCATTAGTTTGATTGTCTTTCATGCACTTTTGTCTCTGTTTCTTATTAGTATGGGTTCTAGTGATTATAATTCAAGATCCCAGATGTTGATTTATTTTGACATCACTGCATCTTGTGACTATCAGCATCAGACAATTTCCTTTTTTTCTTCTCCAAAGAATTGAGGAAATATTTTATTTATCTTCTCTGCTTCTTCTGCTTGCAGCTGGAAAACTCCCGAAGCATAATAATGTTTCATGGAGAGGTAACTCCTGTATGCAAGATGGCAAGTCTGATACATCATCTGTCATAAAAAATCTTGTGGGTGGCTATTATGATGCCGGAGATGCGATCAAGTTCCACTTCCCTAAAGCTTTTGCCATGACCATGTTGAGCTGGAGTGTAATTGAATACAGTGCCAAGTATGAAGCTGTTGGGGAGCTCAACCATGTTAAGGAGATAATTAAGTGGGGGACAGATTACTTCCTGAAGACCTTCAATAGTACTGCTGATACAATAACAACACTTGCTGCACAGGTAAGGCATTAGGGCTTTCAAGTAATTCTTGAATTGTTGATGGTCTGGTCTAGTTTCCTAAACGTGGCTGGATATCTTTATCTTTGTTTATGTTTTGATACTTTTAATATGTTACAAAAAGAAAGAAACTTGATATACGCATTCCAATTTCCTAGTTTGAATGCTTGAGAGAATGTTCTTAGCTGATTTACCAGGAATCTTCGAAGTATGCATCTCATCTGTGGTTTGTACCTTCTTTGCCAGGTTGGATCAGGGGATACTTCTGGAGGGAGTACTACTCCAAATGACCATTACTGCTGGATGCGTCCAGAGGACATTGATTATGACCGACCTGTAACTGAATGTCATAGTTGCTCTGATCTTGCAGCAGAAATGGCTGCTGCTCTAGCTGCTGCATCCATTGTTTTCAAAGACAACAAGGCCTATTCGCAGAAACTTGTCCATGGCGCAACCACGCTTTTTAAATTTTCAAGGGAACAGAGAGGCAGATACAGTGTTGGTGCTGAAGCTGCAACATTCTATAATTCGACTAGCTACTGGGATGAATTTGTTTGGGGTGGGGCTTGGATGTACTTTGCAACTGGAAATTCCTCTTACCTTAAGCTTGCTACTATGCCTGGTCTGGCCAAGCATGCCGGTGCCTTTTGGGGAGGCCCTTATTATGGTGTAATGAGCTGGGATAACAAGCTTCCTGGTGCTCAGGTAATTTCATTGAGGTTATTTGTTATAACATGCCGAAGTTAACGCATTTTCTACTTTATAAATGAGAGTAGAGTCTACAGGCTGCAGCTTGGAGTTAAACTCTTCGAAGCTTACTTTTTCTAGCTGAATTCCATGATTAGTTTCATAGTGCATTTTTTGTTCATTTTGGTAGAAGACACCTTCATCTAAAATAGAAGTTGACTAAATAATAGCTAGCTGGCTTTTATAGTAGCCACTGACCTTATGCATTAGCAATTTGATTATTTTGTACCATCTACTGAAGTTTCATTTATACATAATGATTGCAATTGGTTCTTGGATAGTATTTACCTTTTTATTTGCCTTAAGATCCACTCAGTTAAATATATCATATTTCTCACATTCTTTCTGTAGATTATAGACAAATTGATGTTTTCTCTGGTATTATAGTTCTTAATTTAATAACTCAATCTTTTAATCTTGAATTTAGGTTCTTCTGAGTCGTTTGAGATTGTTCTTGAGTCCTGGGTATCCATATGAAGAAATTTTGAGGACCTTTCACAATCAGACCAGCATTGTTATGTGCTCTTTCCTACCTATTTTCACAAGCTTTAATAGAACCAAAGGTAAAGGTTCTTCTACTTCAAATCTTTTCACTGGGAACCAGAGTTCAAGATGTTCCAATTTTTATTCTAATGCCAATATTGGTGTTTTTCGTTTTCAGGGGGATTGATTCAACTAAACCATGGTTCCCCTCAGCCTCTCCAATATGTTGTCAATGCAGCCTTTCTGGCTACCCTATACAGTGATTATCTTGAGGCTGCTGATACACCTGGATGGTATTGTGGACCCAATTTCTATTCAGTTGACGTTCTCCGTGAATTTGCCAAGACCCAGGTATGTGACAGTCTGCTCCTTTACATTAGACATCAATGGGATCTGACTCTCATTGGATAATTAAAATCACTGTGAGCATGAATCGGGGCTAATTTTTCTTTTCTCTACTTCTGGATGTTTTGGCAGATTGATTACATCCTTGGAAAGAACCCTCGGAAAATGAGCTATGTTGTGGGCTTTGGTAATCATTATCCAAAGCATGTCCACCATAGAGGTGCATCTATACCAAAGAATAAGATTAAGTATAACTGTAAAGGAGGATGGAAATGGAGAGACTCCAAGAAGCCAAACCCAAATACACTTGTAGGAGCCATGGTTGCTGGCCCTGACAAGCATGATGGTTTCCATGATGTTCGTACCAACTACAACTACACAGAGCCAACTCTTGCAGGAAATGCTGGTCTGGTAGCAGCACTTGTGGCATTGTCAGGTGACAAAAGCACAGGGATTGACAAAAATACTCTTTTCTCTGCAGTTCCCCCAATGTTTCCTACGCCGCCACCACCTCCAGCACCATGGAAACCATGAGTCCTTATGCTATTCTCTTTACTCTTTACAAGCAAGTATCCCAAATGACAAGAGTGCATTGATAATTTTCGGATCTTGTATCACCTGGAAGATCAAGTTACTTCGAAGTTTGAAGCCAAGGAAAGGGGATGGACAAATAGTTGTAATGGCACTAGAGCTAGTAAATCTAGTTTTCTAGGGCCAATTGTTGACTCAAGTTTAGCATTAAGAATTGATAAGCGTTACTTGAGAGTGTCTTTTTGTGATATACATAGTATATATGTATCAAATCTTGTATTCTTTAAACACGAAAACTGAACAGCGTGTAATTGTTTTGACAGTTTCATCTAATAATTTACATTTACCTTGAACTTTTTCATCCTGCAAATAAGTTACTTCTTTTGCTCCTCAAGTTTGGGCTTTCCTATCTTTCTTCCTTTATATGACGAGGTTCTAGATGTTGTGGATAGGTGCATTCAAGCACAGATGCTGCTGACGATGTTGTATTTCATTCTAATTTGACGTCATGGGTGTGAAACATGCTATCTTTTTCAAATGGCATTAGTGAATTCTGCACGAAACTTATGACGGCCACTTTGAATCTGATTCCACGTTTATTGCCAACTCTATTCTGCTGTTTGCCCTTTGGACAGGCTTATTCTTTGCTTCCCATTGTATAACAGAATCTAACTTCACCATCACCGATAATTAAATAGAGACTTACATCCAAACTCTGCATATTATCATGTCTTTAACTCCCACCATGCCTTTCTGCCCAAAATAAAAGCTAGAAAGGGCAACTTCCTTCAATCTGTGAAACTGCACCACTAACCAGATATGGCAGAGGAACTGAGCAATTCTCTGGAATTTACACCAACCTGGATTGTTGCTGTTGTTTGCTCCATCATTGTTCTTGCCTCTCTTTTGGCTGAACGTGCCCTTCATCGGCTTGGAAAGGTATCAATCTCTTCAGTTTCCTGTGACCTTGTTCAATTCTAAATTTTCTTTCTTATAAACTTACTGGGGCTCGGAGTTTTTACTTATATTCTGGTTTTCAAGTCTTGAGAAGCCAAAGCCATTTCCTTACTAAGTTTGAAGGGAATATCAATTAGACATGCTTGGTTTAACATTTTCTCTTTACATGAGTGGCAATGCCCAGAAATAAATTGCAATTAGCCTTTAAGTAGAAAATGCTATGTATTATAGTATTAGTAATTTGCTTCCATACCAGTAACTCAGCAGATATAAACCATGCAAGAGTTGTAACCTAAAAGCTGACAGAGAGGGCATTGTGGTGTGTCTCTTGTCGTTCAGACAGAAGCAATACTGTTGCTTCTGCTGCAAGCCTGCAAAACCAGCTTTTGGGGTCAGCGAAGAACCAAACAAGGTGTAACAGTACAATTATTTCAGAGAGGCACTTCATTTTATTTTTTTTTTTTTAATTTCTATAAAGAATTTCTTTATTTCCTTAACCTCCTCAGAAGCCAACTCATTATTTCTGCACGAAAATAATCATCAGACTTGAACAGTTGACAAGATTGCCTTCTGCAATGGTTCAACTAAGTTCTTTCCAATAGGGATGGTCTCTGATATCTGAGCAGAATATTTAATTAATTTGCTAGATTAATCTCCAGAAGAATAAGATAATCTTCAAAATAGCTTCTTAGCAAATTACCAGCTCCTCCACAATCTTTTGAACTGTATTTTTTTTCTTTCCCTCTTTGCAGTACATAAACCATAAGAATTTTAACCACTAATACCCTCGAACAGACAATAGAAAGTTTGAAATTTAAAATCTGATTTAGAGTGAAATTACGTCATGACACATTTTAATCAACTGTTAGAATCCTCTTATTTTGTGACCAGTTGTTAAGAGGCTAGGAAACATTTCCTGACAATCAATTTAAAATCTTGACGTCTTTTTATCATTTAATAATCGTTTGAATTGTTTTTGGAGCATGATGGGTTGTTCTTTGTTGGCTTGATGTTACAGTCCTTGGAGCACAAGAAACAACATGCACTATTTGAAGCTTTACAAAAACTTAAAGAAGGTAATTTCTTTCTTGTTATGACATAAATATTTCTTCTTCAAGTGAAATTTAGGTGGTTCATAGAATTACTCAAACAAGTAATTGCAGATTTAACAAAAAGCAAATATATTTGTAATAATTGTATTTTTACGGGGTATACACAATGCTTGTGCTAAATCATAGTCACTAATTCATCATGAATCTTACCTGATATTTTTCTGTAGATATCATATCTTATATGATTGTTTAACCTAATCAGTGTGTACGTGATGTTTTTCACCAGAATTGATGCTTTTAGGGTTCATTTCCCTTCTATTGACTGTCTCTCAAAATATAGTAAGCCAATTTTGCATCCCCTCTGAACTTGCAACCCACATGCTTCCATGCAAGAGGCCCAGTGAGTCGTCAGAAGGTTCAGAACATCATCTTATCTACTTTGACACCATAATCAACAGAAGACGGCTTCTTGCTGAAGGAAGCAATTCAGAGCATTGTGCCATGAAGGTAATAGCTCTAATTTTGGCTAAATTTATCTAATAGCATTATTATGGATGTATTATGATATATATCAATAAAAATCACAAGTGAAATTGACAAAAAAATTAAGAAAAGAGGAAGTGATTTTTTTTTTTTTTCTATATTTGTATTTATAACTAAATTATTTGATTTATAATGCTTCATTTCTTTATCTGTAAGCAGGGGAAGGTTCCATTATTATCATTGGAAGCACTGCATCATTTGCACATTTTCATCTTTGTACTGGCTGTTGTTCATGTGGTATTCTGTGTCACCACAATGCTTCTTGGAGGTGCAAGGGTAATGCATTGATGCTGAGATAACTTCATTAAATCCTTGTTGAAGATGAGATATATGATAAGCATCTTTGGTTCAGTTGTCAATTGTCATTCTATGACAAGACATTATTATTATTATTAAAATGAAGAAAATCATAGTCCATTATGAATTGTATCATAATAATGTTTACTGTTTACCTCGTGTAGATCGGCCAATGGAAGCAATGGGAGAACAACATTGCAAGATCAAGGGGTAATCTTAATGTGAAATTCCAGATGATCTGTGTAAAAAATTAAAGTGGCTTGGATTTTTAGATTCCAAAGTTGAATTCCCTTTTTATGCAGATCGACATCACCATGAGTTCTTCGAACAGCATGCTGGTGGATATTGGAGAAGAGCAGCTGTTGTAGGATGGATGGTAAGTTTCAAAATTGTTGCAGTAAATTGCAGAATTCTAGTAAAGTGTTCACAGAAGTATTCAACTGTTGTAGCATTTGATAAAGATAAGCTTCTCCGATGGTTTATTGCTTACTAGAAAATTAATATGATGACTTATTTGCAATGTAATGACACTTGGGTTTGGATGGAAATTGGTAGATAGCATTTTTCAAGCAATTTTATGGCTCTGTCACTGAATCTGACTACGTAGCGATGCGGCAAGGATTTATCAAGGTTAAGATTTAGTCAATTTATATACAATTACTTCATCACTTACATACAAAATTAACACCATTATTTCATCACTTCCAGGAACATTGCCCACGTAATCCTCGTTTTGATTTTCATACCTACATGATGCGGACACTTGAAGTTGACTTCAAAAAAGTAGTAGGCATAAGGTGACAGTTCAAAAATGTTTATCCATTTAACTTAATTGCAAGAATAAAAGATGACCACTAATTCTTAATTATTTTTTCATCATAGCTGGTACTTGTGGCTCTTTGTTGTGCTCTTCTTGCTGCTAAATCTTCACGGTAATACCTTGAATCCTATTGAGCTATACTCTTTATTGCAGAATGGCATTTCCAAATCTATTCACTTGTGAATTTTTCTTGCGCAGGGTGGCACACTTATTTCTGGTTAGCTTTTTTACCACTGATAGTAAGTAACTGAGGTCCTTTCCAAGTGAATATTTGTTAAACACCACACATTGAGAAATGGGAAATTAGTTCTTATGTTCAGCTATGCAATGTAACAGCTTCTACTTCTTGTGGGGGCTAAGTTAGAGCACATAATAGCCCGTTTGGCTCAGGAGTCAAGGCAAAAGAGTGCAGAGGCAGAACAAGTTGTGGGAACCATGAGGGGAAGGAAAGAACAAGAAGCATCTAGAGTGAAGCCTTCAGATGAATACTTTTGGTTTAATCGCCCCTCGCTTGTCCTCAACTTGATTCACTTCATTTTGTTTCAGAACTCTTTTGAGATTGCATTCTTCTTTTGGATTTGGGTGAGTGGTTATAGATTAGGAGGATTCTCTTTGAAATCCATAGCACATATATTCAAATGCATTTCATATCAGTCACAAACCCATCAATCTAAAAGTGAGAAAATCTCTAACAAAGTTTATTTTCTCTTCTGCAGTGCACATATGGATTTGATTCATGCATTATGGAGAAAATAGCCTACATTATCCCAAGACTTGTAATGGGGTAATATACTATTTGAAAGTAAAAAACAAATCAGCATTGTGATACTGCTCAAGTTATATTGCTTCTGAACTATATGGCAGTGCTTAGTACAATTGGAAGTGTGAAGGTGGAAAATTTGAAGTATACACACGCTTGGTACAAGAAAAATGATATATGCTTTATTTTCATTTTTCACCGAGTACCAAGGAGTGAAAAACTGAAAATATTGACGTTCCAATTTTCACTCCCCTCTCTATTTTCCACGTTTCCATTTTGAACCTTTCCCAGCAAGCACACCTATTTCATGTTTTCATCTCACTTATTTTATTGCCCTTTTCATGCAGTGTAATTGTTCAAGTGCTATGCAGTTACAGCACCTTGCCTCTATATACCATTGTGACTCAGGTTAGATAATCCTCCATTAGATTCATACAAACATGTAAAAGCAGAACTTCAATATGCTAATCTAACACTTCCTTTGTTGCCATAATCTTTGCTCAATGGGAAAGATGGGTAGCCGATTCAAGAAGGGCATGTTTGATGACCTTGTGGAATCATCTCTCATGAATTGGGTTGAATCTACAAAAAGTGAATCTGCAGGTGACTCTTTGGGTCCAAGGCGAACCATGACGCAGAGAATGGTCAAAGAAACAACCCAACATGTTCAAACTGCAGAACAAGCAATAATCACAGTGGAAGAAACTACAACATCTGAAATTGAGCTTCCCTGCATTGTCCAAGCCCCTTAAGAGGGATCTAACTTCTAATGCTGCAAATAGTATTCTTCGAAAAATATTCATCAACATGAGTTCATGATCACATTATATAGGTGCCTAAGCACAGGCTAGTGTGAGTGTCAATACAAGAGGCATATTTCTTTCTTTTTTCCTTCAGTTCATCATACAAGGGGACAGATTAAATTGGGTTTTGAGATTATGTTCTACTATGGTGTTCATTACCTGAATGACATTCCTAGTGATTTTAAATTTGATTTACCATTAGTGTAAAATTTTATACATTGTCAATAAACAGAAAAAGGTTGCATACCAAAGTAATTTTACTAACCTTAAATGATGTAACAATTTGTAATATATAAGCCATTAAATCCATGTTATAAATTTATGAGAATGAAATATCGCCTTTAATTTCAGGTTTTTATTTTCTTCTTAGATTTTAGGCTGTCAACATCAATTTTTAGTGGTGCTATTCATGTTTACCCAGTTCATAGAATTGCATGTGAGAGAGAGAGAAATGGATTAGCTGCTTTTGCTTCTCTATTTTACCTATTTACAGTGAACACTCACAGGGCCTGAGACTGAAAGAAAGAGTAAAAAAGAAAAAAGAAAATACAATAATAATGTAATCCTAAAACCGAATTTTACTGATATAAATATACACTATCATGAAAGGTTAGACGAGAACATAAGCTGCTTTGGCCTTTCAAGTGGAAGCTTCTCCATTTCCAAACCTCTATTCCCTGAAACTGAGGTAGGTTCCTCTCTAGCCTCTGCCATTTTGAGCTCATTTAGAGTTCTTTTTGCATAAACAGTGAATGCAACTGTGGTAACAATTGCAATGATGAAAGAGATAATATTGTACACAATCTCCACTGTAGTCAGGTGATGCTTCCCGTACTGTGCGTCTGCCAAGGTTCTTATTAATCGACCACTGCTCAAAATCCATCCATCATCAAAAATTAAAAAATGAGAACAATAATAATTACAGATATGAAACTTATGAAAGAAACAAGGGATGGTGCTACCATGCACATCGTATCGATGCGACTTTCCCATACTTCTGAGAAAACTTACATTACAAGTCAAGTTACAACTGTTTCGTATTTTTGTTATGTAAATTTTTCCAAAAATCAAGTAAATTCACATGGATAGCATAAAAACACAAATGTGCATGGTAGCAGTACAAGAGAATGATAAAGAAAAGAACAAGTTTTTAGCTGATGCATAGTGAAAAAGCAAACCTGTAGATGTAGATGTATGCTTCTGGTACCATTCCAGCTATTGATCCACATAAGTAGGGCCAAAACGTCATATTTGTCACCACTACTGCATAATTGAATATAGTATAGGGAAAAGGCGAAACCCTAAACAAAGCAACCACTCGAAATTGGTGGAACCAACTCCCTTCCCCAGCAAGCCTAATCATTGCAGCATTCTTGGGCCATCTCTTCAACCATTGCTGCAAAATAAAGAAACGCAGAGCACAAACAGAACACAAAAACTATAAATAATAATGATGATGATAACGATAATAATGGATTATCATAATCTAAAATATAAAACAACTTACTTGAATGCGTTCACGGAACACAAGTCCAATTAGGTAAGGGAGGACCATCCCAATTGTTGTTCCAACCATTATTATGACAAAGCCAAGGCCATAACCAAAAATCATGCCAGCCAACCACATGGAAGGGCCAGAAGGGATTAAGAATACAGGGAATAAAGCTAGAGAAACGACAAGTACAACAGCGAGAACTGGACGGCCAAAGGCAGTAGCTTCCCACTCCAAGATGGGGTAAATAACCTACAATAAAAAAGATGAAGTTTCAAAATATGAATAAATCAAATGTTCCAACCTTCCAAATGGAATATATGCCAATGCAGAATAAATAGAATATAATTATCTTTTTCTTTTATCCTTCCACTCTTTTTATGCTAGGCTATCTTTTGACACTATATTTGTCATAATCTAAAACGATGTCACCATAAAGTTGACATTGTGAGATCAGATGTCAGTTCAATTCATCTTAGACTTCTTCATCATATTGGATCCAAACATGGTAAACTGTGCACTGTTGCAATATAATTCACTGAGTGACATGAACCACCGAACTATTAGCTTCTGAATCTGATCAGCAACAACCAAATACTTAAATCCAGTGCTAAAAAAACACAAAAAATAAAAATAAAAAATCAATTGTCATTGTCTAACAACTAGTATTCAATTTCAAATAATCCGTGTTGGCCAAACAACTAGAATATAAGAATAATGTGTGAACATAAATGGCAAAAATTTGCATCCCAAGTGGAGATACATCAAATAAGTAACAGGAGTACTAGAATTATAGTAACAAAGAGTAAGTACCTTCTCAAAAATAAAGGGTACTGCCCATTTCACAAGAATGAGAACAAGTACAACAATGACAAAGCACCATAAAATGGCTTTGATCCACCACCAGAAAGATTTGATTCTTGATTCTGCTTGAGGCTGCAATGTTTCAGCTTCAGCCACCCGTGGTTCATCAGATATGGCCAGTCTAACATATTCACTACTACGCCTCATATGATGTCCTGAGTTTGAGTTTTTTTCCAACTCCTCCAATGATTCTGGTGTCATCATTGTGACACCAGAAGGCTATGAAATCAAACAAAACACAATATTGCATCAAGCAGGGATTCTATGATTCAAAGTTCGAAGTATAAATCTGATATTACATACTAAAATTCAGTAAGAACAATCAGGTGGCGCCAGCAAATAAATATTCATCAGAAGGTTAAGGCCAGGAATTCTCTAATCTTATTCCAGGCAATTAACATTCCCACTATATGACATCAGATGTGGCACTGTGGCGGCAAATAACCAAAAAGAAAAATAAAGGACACTGAAGGTGACAACTAACATGTCTTCTTGTTATATGCAGGTGAAGAATAATTTGATGGCTTTGACAAAAATTGAAAATTTGCAATTTCAGAAATTTGTTAGTCTTAGTATGAAAGATTCCACACGTGCAAAGAGGAACAAAAGTTAGTAACAAGGCTATAGGAGTCACTTAATGAGTAAAACACCATTATCTAATGGGTGGAATATATCTTCTCCAAGCACAATATAAGTTTATTGTTGTTGGGCCAAAGTGCTTGCAGAGAGCATCAATACCTACATCCATGTTGTTATTACATCCGATACCAGTAGTTATCACCTCGTTTATGATGAAACTCTTACTACTAGATACTATAAGGAACTGCACTTACTTCCTTACTAACTATTTCCAGCAAGGCATGGGCCCTTGGGAGTTCAAACCAAACATAAATGTTGGGATATTTTTCCAAAGCTATCTAATTTGCTATACAGATTAGAATTCATCCATGCTGCTGTAAAAAGTATCTAAATTGAAGAATTTGCAAGTAGAAAACATCAGATTATAGCATTTATTTTTCCAGGAAACATCACCAGCGCCAGAACAATCTTTTTTTACTTCCATTCTGGCACCATCAAGGTTCAATATCTAAACACAAGACCAGTGAGAAAAGTATTGACAACCTAGGAAAATTACAAGCTCCCAGCAACTAGATAGTGCCCACTGCCCAGCTTCCTATTCTCAGAAGCCTTGAAAAAGAGGATAAAGAAAACCAGAAGAACAGTTCAAAGACTCCAACTACCCATAAAATCCATATTTTTACTAGCCTCTTCGAATCCAGTGTCAGCAAGCCCCCTTTGAAAACCAAAAAATATCTTAAAAATCCGATCTTTATCCTGACTTTCAACAATTAATTGGCCCATAACAATAATCTTCAAAATGGTGACATATAATCCTCATCCCCGCCGAAATTTCACAACTTCTATTTCTTAATTGCTAGTTACTCCAAACCCATCATCCATCACAAATTCCCTCTATGCTAGAACCTGTAAGCTCAAGGGAAAATCCCCAAATAGAGAGGTCTTCTGCAACTATACCCTCAAAAACAAATTCCGCATAATATTACATGAATTAATTGTATAGTTCAATGAATTAGCTGAAGTTAAAGCTTATGCTAGCACTCAACGCTGTCCACCATTTCTCTTTCATATTTGTAAGCCAAAGCCTATCATTGTCTTCAATCAATAAAAAACCGTATAAATTTCTGTTTTTGCAAACAAAATAAAGTCTCTTTAATAAATTTAACTGAAAAAAATTGAAAATAATGAAGCAGATCAACAAGCACACCAAAGCCGAGCTAAATCATGGGAGGGAAACTCAGAAACATACCCACAAAGTTCGTCTAAGCTGCTACGACTAGGATTCTTCCAAGCTCACAGTTAACTCTCCTCCGAAAATTTAGGGATACCCTCGGCCGGAGAAGTCGCCGAAAACCTCGGCGGAGGTTGGGGCCACCGAGGGCCGCCGAGGAGTTTGGTAGTTGGGTTCGATTCTGACAACGATGGAAGCGTCCTACTCACGCCCACCGCACCGGAACATTAACTAGGCAACAACTTGAACCAACTGGAAATCTTAGCGTTTACGAATGTTGGTTTTCAAACCTCAAAACAGAAAGTATATATTTATTTTTATTCAATTTAAGTTTTTGTTTTTTCAAACGAGGTAATTTTCGTGTGGCTGCTTTATACGCGAAGGAAAGAGGGGAATAGGATTTTACGAAGGAGTAATATTCTTTGGTGCTTTTCTGAAACTTTCGAAAAAAGCGAAAGAAGAAGAACAACAAGCAACAACGGCATTTGGTAGAGTCCGCTCGCCAGCGCGTCCACGCGCCAAATTACCCGACTTTGGCTTTCAATCTTTCCGTTATCGTTCTCTGATGTGATGTGACTGATGTCCATTCACGCGTTAGGCATTACTGTGGGCTTAACTCGGAGAAACACACGCTCTTGACTGCGTGTGTGGACGCAGACGCGATCTCCAGTGATTTACACGTGGGATCAACGGTGATGGCTGTTGGGATAAGGGGCCCACCAAAATGTACAGTCCAGATTTCGTTTTGGACCATAGAATGTGGCCATTAGATATGTCACCCACTTGGACCATTTACCATATCTAGATTCTAGAAGGGTGAAGTGAACCAATTAATTATACATAAATTATATAAAGAAAAAGACCATATCCAGAAGGGTTGACTTGTCCTTTCAATTCTCCACACCTGGAAAGAGAAACGTAAATTTTGCATTTGATTCATCTAAAAAGATGGCTTGCTAAATGAGCAACGTAAATTTTTGTTTCATTATATATATGAAAAAAGTCTTCGATCACGAGCTTAATAGTCAGCCCTCGATCTCACACCTACCTAGGGCATAAGACTTGTGCTAATAATCCAATGAATCCTTTATTTATTTTTTTTAATTACACGTGTAATGTGCTGAGAAAACAAAATTACACCACAAAAATAAATTTCTTGATGTCAATTTTTTTTTTCTATTTCATGATAATACTGAAATTTGAAATTAAGACTTCATAAACACATGATGAAACTTAACTTCTGTTATGTTATGGTACTTGAACCTAAGGCCTCTTGAATCTGATGAAATTTAACATCATCACAGTATAGTATACAAGCTTTCGAGTGATAAATTTTGTGCCCAATATACAATGGTTTGATAACAAAACCATGAACCCAGTTTTTTTAAAAAAAATAAATAAATAAATAAAGCAATTGCCTGACAGAAAATGATCCTTTAGTAGCCACAGGGAAAGAATGACACAATTTCGTAGGCTTTTTATTTGCAAAATCAGTTTCCAGTTGATTGAGAAAAATACAGATAAACAAGATCATAAAATTACATAAAAGAATGAAAGATAAAGGCAAAAGAAGAAAAGAAAACAAAAATTTTGGGTTATATCACAAATGGCTGGGTTTGTTATGCGTTGAAGAGCTTCCGGAAAGGTCCATCTTTCCTGTCTTTGGCAGCTTCAGTTAAAGCTAGGAATCTCTTGAACCCTGTGGTGGCAGCACCTCGTCCTAGTGCAGCTGCTCTAGTTAGCACATCCTCCCGTGAAATGAGTCCAACAGCCGTAGGATTGGGTACCACCGCCACAGGTGCGGGCGGTGCAGCCGGGACAACTGCTGGTGTAATCTGAGTTTGCTTGATTCCAGGCCCATGTTTGTTGAAGTCATCTAGTATAGTTTGCTGATCAGCCTTTTTAAGTCCCTGCAACCAACACACACGAGTCATCCTAACACGATGCATGATTGAGAGAACATGCATTAAACTTTACCTTAAAATTTATATTTCATAATAATAGCAGCCATATACTCAAGGCTCAAGCATAAATCATAAGAAGATTATTTACAATTAAATTTGGCCAGTTGAAGTAGCCATCCACATTCAATTTTAGGTACATCTGTTGCATTCAGACATCACATACTCCTCACCAAGCTCAGCTTTTTGACAACCCTATTCTATATTCATAAATTCAATAATACATCTACTTAAGCAACATGGGAAGGGATACCTTGAACAAGTAACAGAGCATCTCTAATTTGTACCGAATTAGTGTTTCCTATAAAGATTCTTGAAAGTGACTCTAGTGATATATACAGTTTATTAGTGTTTAACTTTGACCCACAAGATGAACCAGCAATTGATATCATTGCTAGTTTCTTGACTAGGACACTCTGTCAAAATGATTGTGAGGCTAGGATTAAGGAGCAACATCAGTAATGGACTCACCGTCATTATATTAAATCACACATTTAAAACCTCAGCTTTCACTTTCACCACAATTTAGTCAATATAACAGCCTCGGCAGACTCACAATAAGCAACAACCAGTGATTAATCAACTAAAGAATTTGATAGAAGACATAGCAAGAAATAACTAATTATAACCTTAAGCTCCAGTATTCGTTGAAACTCCATAGGTGTACCCTCAGGTAGTAATGCACGGTATGTATCTGCTACAGAATCAACTGGCGAGAGTATAACCTGAAAATTGACATTTGCACAAACTTGTATCAGAAGGAATTAAATCTTTTTGGCATTATTTTATCAATTAAATGGAAACAAACCTTCAACAGGGCTTCAGCTTTGCTCATTTCTCGACTTACAAACTTCGAATAGCTAGCAGCACCTGATGTCTGTTGCAGATAATTAACAGTTTGTTAAGGTAATTGTGATAATCTTGCAATAAAAACAATAGCAAAAGCAAGTTGTAAGATGTAATTTATTAAGAGACAGTTACAATGACTACAAATTTATATTCTCATGAGCTATATCACCTGTCTACCAAGGGAAGGAATGTCTAGAAGGATTGTCTTAACAGCTTGGGTATCCAATAGCATCTGCAAAAGCCAAAAGCATCAGAGAATTAACTCATCTGAATAAAAAATGCAGCCACAATAATTCCTCAGAAAGCATAGATCCTTATAAAAACAATATACAATGAAATTCAATCTCACTGACATATCCATAATATGATGTACAGAAATTCAGAACTGCAAAGAAACCCAGAATACCCAAAGTAGGGCAAGCAACTCATAGTCAACATCAGGTAAAGGAATTTCAAGTGAAATACATGCTAAACAAGTAAACATTATTGCACTAATTTTAGCATATCTTTCAATGAGTAATAGTTTATTGAAAAGAAGAATGGGATTCAAAGTAAAGTAAGCCAAACATTTGGTTCCAGTAGCACCCTTTCTCTCCTAAAACAAAGGCAGAGGGGAAGATCATGGATTCTAAACCTATCTGGCACGAGCAAGAGCATGTTGAGGTTTAACAAACTACTAATCAACAGAGGAGGTGAAGAAAGGCAAGACAATTCAATTTAAAAACTTTCAAGAGCGAAGCCTGACAAATACCGCTCAGTATATAACAATTTGAGGTATACACCCATATTTCGTTTCAAACTATGCTTTAGCTTTTTCTTAGTGTGAAAAAAAGTAAGGTGATAAATCAGCCAGTACCTGTTGAGCTCCAGTTTCTGATATATGCTTGCATTTGAAGATATTAGAATAAAAACGTGGACCAAGAGAAGATGCAAGCTGCATATAATAAGCAGGGAAATAGTTTTAAAGTAGACAACTAACTTCACAAATGACTAAGAAAAACTTAAGGTTGATAGACTACAAGGAGATATAATCAGAATAAACCACATAAAATACTCTTAAAGAGGGAAAAATGTAAAAATCCTTCATAAACTTAGAAAATACTCTTAAGGAATAAAAAGTAAAAATCCTGCATAGATGAAGACTGACTAAGACTATGGATTCAAAATCATCAACTTTATCAAAACATGAATGACTCAACAATATCAATAAGTGCATGTGTGTGTATAAGCAGAAAATTTCATGCCACAGAAATTATAAGTTCAATGTGAAACAAGAGAATGATGTATCTGCAAGAACAAATTTTTTATGAAAACATTAAAGGCAGAGTTTATGAACTATGCAACATCAATAATAATGCTAAAAACAAATAACACCAGGGTTGATGACTAAAACCATAAGCTAAAGTATGTAATCCTCTTTATGATTACCTTGTCAAGAAAGAACTGAAAGTAGACAGGTGAAAGTAGGCTTCCAAGAACAGGAATGCTAGTAGTAAGAATCATATTTATGTTATTAACATACCTGCAAGGAAAGTCGATTCAGTTAAATGAGGAAATTTATCAGGAACAGAAATCTTAGGCTGATATTTTGAGGAATTCAACTTACTCCGATTGATCACCAACACTCTCAAGAGTACCCCATGGAACACGTGTCATTGCAGCCATTTCAATGTCAAATTTGGTTTCAAGGCCATGCACAAGAGTCACCAATGATTTTGTTATGACAGCTGAAAATTCATCCTGCACAGTTGCATGACTCCATTAGAATGAGAGTCATAAAGCAAAGGCACCATTCATTAAGAAATTATTATTACCTGCACTTCTGACATATCTACACCATCTGCATATTGGGAATCAATTATTTTAGACACACTTTCAGCCAGTTCACCAGCCTGTCATGTACAAGGCCCAGTTACCAAAACTGGCAATTACCAATCAATTATCATCAGCTGGATCAAGAATGTTAAAGAAACTAACTGACCGTTTTGTGACAATATTCAGCCGAATTGACAATGTAACAAATCACCCTTTCATCCCTGTCAGATGTCTGTTCAACATTCCACAAGAGAAAAATGAAAAAGTTGTTTGATGAAAACGATAAGCAGTTTCTCATAAATTATGACAAAATTAAACGTATTTCATGATACCTTTATCTGTCCATCCATGCCTGTGGCTGCAGCAACAATCCCTGTGCCCCCCTTGGGTAATCTTACAAAGAGCTTTGTGGCATATGCTTTAAGAATTCTTTGGAAAACCTAAGATTGAAAGAGCACAAAGTCCAAAACTCATTAGAAGACTAACATTCCAGTATGTTGCAAATAGAAATCAATCCAGCAATCCCCTTTTCCACCTAGAAATTTACAGGATGTTCTTTTTACCATTTCAACACCTCACTGACAGAAAGACTTAAAGATTGCACATCTCATGGCTTTTTAAAAAGGGAAGAAAAAAAATTATTCTGCTACATCCAAGTACTCTGATTGTACATTAAGTAAACTACAGCATAAAAGTTCTCTTGAAGTTGAAGCACAACGGTTATATTTATAATATTAACAAGTAACAACTACAAATTGAAAACTCATGCAAAACAGGATGCTATTAAGACCAATGAGAATAGACTTTCAATCACAAATGAGAAGACAGCTAGGCAAAATAAGGAAACAGAAGCTACTCCACCTCAGACTTAAGGTAATTGTACCTACAAAGTTATAGTTCAGAAGTCTACCTTGAATAAATTAAATAATGTCTGGTTCTTCGTCAACGCACTGCATCTCTTTAAGCTCCTCTTGATTATAAGAAACAACTATGTAGCACAACAGAAAGCCAACCAAATAAACACAAGGCATAATACCAAACTGGTCAGAAAAGAAAAAGGAAACAGAAGATCTGAGAATTTTAAATCATATTATTCTTTTGCTGCATTCAATTAAAAATAAATATATAAGAACTTTTAAGCGCTCAAAGTCAAGACAGAAGCCATGTGTGGAACATATTCTTAATGTACTTAATTTAATCAAAATGCGGGGTCATAGATTGTTTAACCANTCAAAGTGAAGACAGAAGTCATGTGTGGAACATATTCTTAATGTACTTAATTTAATCAAAATGCGAGGTCATAGATTGTTTATTGTTTAACCACAGGATCTGTAATTAAGAATCAGGACAGTTGGCACTAAATCCAGCTTATAGAGCAGTGAAAGAAACATAAAAAAAAAACAGACAGTAAGATACAGGTAGGCAGACCGTGTCCAGTAACATAAAACCCATAAAAGGTCTAGTAACTCACCTGCATGCTACTGGATAAAACATTATTCTGACTTCCCTCTTCAATATCCCATGTCTCCTCCTATAGTAGATAAAAAGTTATTCAGGGAAAAAGTGCAGAAGTAAATCACAGATCACAATTCAGAAAGGTGGGACAAAAGTTACCTGAATAAGTTTCTCCAGATTTTCCATCAGCGTCTTCTCTTCTAATTCTATATATACTGTCAGGTGAGGTTCAAAGCAAGATGAAATAATTCCACGGAAGTTGAACTGTCAAAACAACCATTTCAAATGTTATCAGAAGAGCCTTAATGAAATATACCAAAAGGAATAAGATAAGAACTTCTCTAAGAAGACCATAACTAAAATGAACAGTAGAGCACGTATGGAGGGGAAAATGATTTATTTCATATCATTCTCACTCGCTTGATTTATTTATTTCATTTGCAATCTTTGTTTTCTTTCTTTCTCAATTCCCTCTTTTCAGTTTACACAAGTGTGATAGTAATCATATACTGAGAGAGAGAGAGAGAGAGAGAACTGTCTGAAGAAGTTGCCACATAAATACAAATTTAACATATAAAGAGCAGTGCTCTTGCATTTAAGAATATTTTAGTCCATTAAATTCAGGATTTGTATAGAAGGTAGATAGGAGTTAATTATCTCAACTTCCTAAATTTTAAAAAATAAAAATGTATAATTATAGTGTGGCTCATTTTGGCTTTAATTTGTACTATCATCCAGCTAGTGTTACCAACCCAAATTAGACTTATTCAATAAAGAGCCTCATCAAAATCCAGTTACCAAGAAACACAACAAATTTAATGGTTAATGCCAATTTTAAGCATTTATATCAACACGGCATGACCCCAGAGATCATGAATGTAAATGATGTATATAGAAAAGGTAGAATAGAACCATACCCCAGCTCCAGGTACCGCCAAATCTTTACTTCCCTCTTTTTCCTATTTTGATACAAAACCAAAACAATATGGTCATTTGGTAAGTACAACTTTTAAGAGTCTTTATGGATAAGTATTGTCATCTTCAGAAGCCTATTATACATACTTCATTGCCACTGCCTTGATGTGCAGCAAGCTTTCTTTCATACTTCCTCCGGATATCTGAAGCACTACTGCTAGCATTACCTCCTCTACCTATTTCTTCGATTTCATTCCCAATCTCCCTGCTTTGAGTGCCTGCCCCAAATTTCTCAGCCAATTCATCTTCAAATTCTAAAGTTCGCTGTAATGCCTGCAAGAAATAAGTAGATGAAACACTGAATAATACATGATAATCTAGGCGTTCACAGCACAAACACATATTTATCTATTAATATTATGACCACTATCAATTACATAATATAAAGCTCAGGAATGAGCAAGCGCAACAAGGAGGTATAGTTACAAAGCATCATAAATTGTGAAGCAATTATTAGAACAGAAATAAGATTAGTTCATCATTCAATGCTCGGTCAAAGCCATGGCTTACCAACAATAAGGTCCCAACATCTGGCTTTTCTTTCATATTAGAAAGAATGTCCTCAAGTTGTTTCCTGAAAATACAAGTACCATAAACATAATGACAAATTCTGTACATAATAATCCTGGAATAAGCAAAGGTACCACATATGAAATGTACAAGAGAAGCATCTCAAAAGGTCTGATACTTGATTAAGTGCAAAGTTGGAAAATTAAAAGCAGTGAGATGGGAAACATTAAGTTTATATTATTGCCTAAGATGCAACAATAAAATTATTTCTTTAAATTTTTGTCAGATGACTATTCATGAGATACAAACACTGACACTAGTGTTCGAGCAACAATTATCCAGATTTAGTCATTTATAATATAGCTTTAGAATAAACTACAGAAATAACATCTCACAATGGCCACTGCTTCTGTAAATGGCAAAAACATTACAAATTCATTAATATATAACAAAGATTAAGACTATGTAATAAACAAATATATGGCATACCTTGTTTTCTTACAGAACTGGATACACAGCCGATAAGAAACATGCCATGAATTGGGAAAGATTTTCCAGATTTCTTCATTTGATCTTATTCGGCGTTTAATCCATGCATATCTTCGTTCAGTTTTGTCCAACTTTGCTAGTTCTACAAATATGTAATAAATTAAAAAGTCAAACTTAAGGACATTTAAGAACTCTTCATGAACCAAACAAACACAGAAGATTATATTACAGATAATCAAACATACCAGCTCCTTCAAAAATTTGTTCATATGAAGTAAGCTCTCTATTACAGAAATTGTTTACCAACTCTTCCCTTACAGAGGGTTCTAATGCATCAACAACCAAGCAGGCATCAGACAACTGTTGGAGTAAATTAGTTTCTTCTGTCTCTTTTCCAGTACCTAAGCTGAGATGAAAACATGAAATTGAGAAACCCATTTACAGATAGCATTTCTTAGAATTAAACAACTTCAATAGCTAGTGAGTTAACTACATATTGTAAAACAAATATAAGAAAATAAGCAAGCGGGCAATCAAAATGACAAATGTAGATCCCACTCTAATCGTATTACTCACAGACTATTTCAAAAAACGGCAGAAAATGAAAATTAGTATAAATATACCTAGCAAAATCAGAAAAGACATGCGACTTGAGTATTTGCTTGATATTCTTAAACTTCTCTCTGAGTTCTATGATCTTTGGAATATCCCTATATGCTTCAAAGTGACTACATAATTGGTTCACTGCCTGAAATTTAAGATAACAATATTAATAAAATAGAAACAAAATTTGCAGTTTCATATATTATTTTATCAAAATAATGAGACATTTACTTATTCCATAAGCTAGAAAATTAATGAATACCTACAAGGGTTTTTAATTTACTTAGAAATAAATATAAAAAAGGCAAACTGCCAAGCATAAAATGAAAAGTGTACATTCAAAGGTCTAAAGAGATCATCCAACCATAGAGTTACAGGATCCAACAATCAATTTGTTATGCATTCTCACAAAATCCGTATAGATGTTCAAATAAAACGAACCAATATGAGAATTAAATATCCATCCATTCCCTACTCTTTGTTATGCAATGGAGATGCCAAAACGAGTCACCTTCAAAGGGTGGACAGCAGATCAAATGGCTTCAGCTTTCATGAAAAAACACAAAATCTCCAAGATTTTTTTTTTTCTTTTTTCTTTTTTTTNGATTTTTTTTTTCTTTTTTTCTTTTTTTTTATAGAAAAACCTCTCAAATGTAAGCTGGATTATACCATTTGACTCAATCAATGCGTACCAAGATTATTGAGTGAACTGATTTGCATCTCTTTCCAATTGAAAGATAAGAAACAGAACACACTTTCAAAAGTACAACAAATTTGTTTAACACAAAAAATGCTTATTTTTACACTACAAACACCAGTCTAATGGTACAACAAGCACCAATGAAGTAAACTCATTCAAACTACAGCAGTCATAAGAAAATATGACCCATGGATGGATTGGGTACCTCCAGCTGTGCAGCTGCCTCTTTATATTGCCGTTTTGAAGCCATGACTTGAAGCTGTTCAACAGCGGAGACTGCCATATAATCGGAAAGCTCGTTGAAGTGATCGATTAAATAGTATTTATGCATCCCAGAAACTATCAAGTATGCATTAAACCTTTAAATAAGCAGTGCCAATTTCCATTGGTAAGTTAACAAAATGCATCCACATGGTTTAAACACTTGCATCAGAAAAACTCTTGAACATTTTAATCGTATTTAAAGTTCAATTTCTGAAGTTGCAAATATGGCGAACTTAAGAACCATAAAAAGTCATTTTCATTTTCAACAGATAATAACAAAACAAAGACTTACCAAGCATTGTAAGACGATGAAGAGCAGTAATTGTTGTTGTTATATGCTTCTTTGCAAAGTCCAATTTTTTAATGTCACGGCATATTTCTTGAACCATTGTTTCACTTTGTACAGCTTTAGTTTTTATTTCTCGGATCTTATACATAAGTTCCTGCATTATAAAACCAAAAAACTTAAACAGGCATCCATATGCACACATGTACACATAGAGGTGGGCGGGAGAGAGGGGAACAAGACAGAGAGCTTAACAGAGAAAATGCAAGCAAAATGAAGGATCAAGATGCCTGACTGTAGAAGTAAAGTTTCTCATTGTGGAGAAACTTTCAACCAGGCAACTAATTATATACACACACGCACATACATATATATGTAGAAAGAGAAGGAGGAGGAGGAAGAAGAATGGATGGATAGACAGAGAGAGAAAACCTCCACAGCACATGTAGCCGCAGCAAGATCTTCTTTTGCTTTAGTTCCTGAATTACTCTGAAATTACAGAAGTTGAACTATCAAACACTACGAATTCAAAAATATAATAATAATAAATCATATTTTTATGAAAATATTTGAAAGTCCTTTGATGGGATGCTTGTGACCACAGTTCTGACATCTAAAACCATACTGCGTCATAAAATATTTAACCTAGGCAGTTTGCTAATGTGATCAAGAAAAACTACTCCCACCCCTAGGGGTGACTCCTAAGAAAAAGCAACTCGACTTTTCCTTTTATTCATAGAACTAACATTTATCCACAGCTTCATTCGAATGTCACACCAGAATTTATACTGTTCAATAGAGGTTTTCTATTATGACTACCAATTCCAATCCAATCCAATCCAGTACTTGGCAAATTGTCACATTTTTCCAGAAGTTTGGGGTTATGTGGGAAGCAAGCAGAAATGGAAGTCACAAGGAACCTAAAGACCAGAGGCACGGATCAGACCTGTTGGCGGACAGCTGCTAAAATTCCGGCATCAACACTGCGAATCTCATTCTGTATCTTTTGCATAAGTGGCTCGACACCAGATAGAGATGCCTCTGGACAATAGTTAAATATGACAACATGAGTATGATATCAAGCATGAAATAAGAAGAAATGCATTACCCAGATAAAAAAATCATGAAGCTAAAAACAGGAAGTGTTATTAGTTAAAGATAACCATGAATCGAATACCCCAAACCCAAGAAAAAGGGGTTGCTCAAGTTTATGTGTTTTACTGTCACAATGATGCCACTAGGACAAAATTGTATCTTCCACTTGTATTGTTCAATACCATCCTTGATGTTTAATTTTGCAATTTCATTGGTCAGATTTCTAAAGTGGTCAACTAATTTTCCGCATACAGTTATGCACGGTGACTATAATATGCTGTAAACTCAACAAGACAATAACTAGACCATTGAAGCACATTTCTACTCCATATCAACGAATGCAGTGAAATTATTAAGCGTCTAAGTATAAAGCACAAAAAAAGCGATATCCCATGAGTTAAATTTGTTTAGTTCGCAAGTGAGAAAGAGAATAACCATTGGGGAACATCTGGTTGATATACTCCAAAGCGCTGGACTTGTCCATTGCTGATAATAACTGAAATTCTCCTCGAAATCCTTGTTCCAAGTTCAATCTACACATCCACAACAAAGATTCGAAAACCAGATCTCAAATATTGAATCAAGGTTTCAGGGAACAAAAGGAGAAGGCAAACTTTGAACTGTGAAGAAGGTGCTGAAGAGGATGATAAGAAGAATATACGGATAGAGAACAGTTACCGGATTGGCAGACAGGCTCAGGATCTTGAATTACGAGTTCAGAGCTCCCACTTCCACCATTTCTTTCTATTCTTCGTAGTTCATCCCTGCAGATCGAACTACAGAGCTTTGCAGTATGTACTCTTTTTCATCTTCTTCAATCTCTATTCTATTAGGGGCCATATGTCAAATTCAGAAACATAAAGGACTTCAAATTAAATTAAAATTTATATTGTCATTTTATAAATTTGTAAAATTAATATGAAATTTCGCTAAATTAAAAAAGTAGAATAATTATTTAGTGATTAATTTTCAATCAATATTAGGGGTGTTCATAATCCAGATAACCCATGAAGAACCGACTGCATCAGACTGAATGAAGCAAATTGGACGGTTTCAGATCGAGGATGGACGAGATCGGACGGTTGAGATTTGAAAAAAATGGTTTAAGCGAGTCGGTTCGATTTTCGCTCAAAAAAATTGACTGAAATCGAACTCGACCGACTAATTAAAGTTAGGCATTTTTTTGTTCATTAAATGCTGTGTTGCAAACATGGGGGGTTAATCCTTTCGCGCAGGGGTTGGAGTTTTGGTTTCATTTGCTTCAGAAACTCATAAACAGAAGCGAATAATGAGCACTTGATTCTGGGTACTTGAATATTCATAAGCAACAGCAACCATGGCTATTGGTGCGGCCACCTTCACGCAGTCCCCTTCTGTCAATTTTTTCAAATTTTCAGTTCGCCAAGCTTCTTTACCGTCGTTGCCTACCTCTCGAATTCGCCATCGCCTCCCTTGTAGCCGATGGTTGAATCTCAATCATCCTTATGCTTATCAGAGGTACACTGTTTTCATGGTTACTAAGCTCTCTACTTCTCTTGGTAGCTGAGTAATTGAATAGAAAAAGCAACATTTCTCATTGGAACCAAACCGGGCTCAACCCACCCAAGCCAACCTAGCTCGTGTGGAACTGAAACCAACGGATCCTTTGATCAATTGGTCGGTAATGGATAAGGAAAATTCCCTCCCAACGGTGATCGATCGATTGGCAAATGGCCTCCAATCTAACCATACATAACCAGCTAACACCCCTAATCAAAAACAATAAGAGAGAAAATTATCATTTTCTATTCATATATGTCCCTGTATTAAATAGTAAAACAGAAAAATCGTATGATAAAAGAAAAAGACCTTGGCTTTTGCGATATGTTGTTCCTTTATCTTGACGCTTGATTAGCGGAAAAATGGTATAATCATATGTCTTATCCTTGTAACATTTTTATTTTAAAGGTTCTATTTTGTTTTCTATTTCTAAAAGCCAAATGAAATAACATGTTTAACATTTTTCTTCTCTTTGTTTTATTTATTTTTTTGTTAAATGTGACAGGAAGAGTTATCATGCCTTATTAAGGGCTAAGGGTATGAATAATGTCATGCAAAAAAAAACCACTTATCAAATATTGAATGATTTAGTTCATGCAATATAACTTTTCAATTGGTTTCTTGCATGTTATATCATACGTAGAGAACATGTTTTTTTAGTTTCTCATGGTATCTTCAGGCTTCGCCTGGAACTAATCCTTTAAGGTATTGGGCACTATCATGTAATGTGTACTTTCTTTTGTTTTTTATGTTTGGGATTTGATTCCAATGAGCAAAATTTATATTAGCCAAGTAATTAATAAACCTTTTGGCTTTCAAAAAATATGATCCATTTTTTTTTTCAATTTTATTTAGACGATTAAAATCATTTATATTTTTTGACTCTTACACCTCTCATTAATGTGGGACTTTAATAACAACAAGATATTGATAATTTATTTTAGATGCCTAACACATTTTTAAGGCTAAATTATAATTGAAAATTGTGCATTATAAGACCTTATAATAAGCATCGAAAACAAACATGATGATTAATAATTCATTAGTAATTATAAATACTTATTAGATAACCATTAATTATCACTTAAGCTATCACAAAATCCTTCAACTTGTGGGAATACATTGCATTTATGATTCATTTTCAGAGATTTGGATTCGATCATGTCACTTGAGTCATGTTGTTCAGATTTGAGCCGTACATTCAATTAAAACTCATATAAACCATTAAATGTTAATATGTTTTAATAATTCATATGAACTTTAATAAAATATACGGCTTAGATCAAAGCAACATGACTCAAGTGACATGACTGGATCCGAGTTCCATTTTCAGTGTGATCCATTGGGGGTATATATTATATAGCATCTTTCTACTTATTATATTTACCATTAAGTATAATTTAAGCATCCGAGAAAAAAGTTAGTCAAATAGAAGTAATTTTGTTTTATGTGATGTGTACTTTCTTTTCAAATCATCATTAATAAACTATATTTAAATACCATCATACAACAAAAAAACAAAGAAAAAAAAAGTCATCATTAATAAACAATCCACAAACACATACATATTTGTTAAACATAGATGATATCACATTTAGATTCAATATACTTTGGATTGGCATATCTTTTATAAAGTTAAGGTCATGTATTTCATTTTTTGATTTTAATATTTTCAAATTATAAAATATAACTTCCATAGAATAGCAAAAAAAAAAAGGCATATTTCGTAATTTAAAGGGAAAAAAATCCTCTTAAAAATCTATCAAAAATGTTGCTTGCTAAATTTTTTAATTTTTTAATCATCAGATGATAATAAAAAATGTAAATCCTAATATTCGGGTATAGAAATAATTAATTACACAGATTAACTTAGTCAAATATATTGCTTAACAATATCATGTGCCAATTTGATTAAATATGAGTATAACTAGTCCATGTTAAGGATCCCCATTTCCCATTCCACAATGAAAAAATCTAATTATATTTATCTATCAGTAAAAAAAATTAAAAAACATTTTTGGGTAAAAATCTTTTGTTAACCTTAAATTCCTTTAAGAGAAAGTTAATATTTTTTATGTTTAGTTCGAAAATTCATTCTCTATGTTTAGAGCTGAAAATTTAGCTCTAATTATTCATTGATAAAAAATTACGTAAACATTATTGTAATCTTAATCTTAATTTCCTTTTAAGAAAAGTCAAAAGGTACTTTCTTTCTTGGACGTGTCGCAGCGTGGGCGAGGTCTTAGCGAATCAAATATATATTATTTAATTTATTAAAAAAATATTTTTTATTTAGTTTCGTGCTTACGCAGACGACAAAGTCCTCCAAAGACCGCTGAGAGGGACAAAATCCCCTGGGGAAGAAGAAGAGTGGTGGGTCACAGAAACCATCGAAATTGCGCAGTGATCAGTGGTAGGGTACCTATTCGCAATCGATACCGGTGTTGGTGGAAGCAACTGCTTCCACGGAGCTTCGAGAATGGCCATGGAGGATGAAATTTCTCCGGCCGATGGTCGTGCGGCTCCCGGCAAGGAGCAACAAGCTGCCGGTGTGGGAATCCTTCTTCAGATCATGATGTTGGTTTTGTCTTTCGTCCTTGGTCATGTCCTTCGTCGCAAGAAGGTTTATGTTATTCCCGAAGCTAGTGCTTCTCTTCTAATAGGTACTTTCATGGTGATTGCAGTTAATTAAGGGTCTACATTTTCTCGGTCATTGTTATTTTCCCGCATTTATTTTGCTACCCAGAGAAGACTCAGTTGAAATTGGCTTGGTTTGATGCTGTTTTGTTTCTGTGTTTATGTAGGATTAATTGTTGGTGGACTAGCTAACATTTCAGACACAGAAACTAATATAAGGTCATTGCACTGTTTTCACTTTCTATTTTCTTTGGAATAAGAAATTATCTGGGTTTTGTTAATGACTTTTGGGTTGTCATTTTCGTTTGTTTCTACAGGACGTGGTTCAATTTTCATGAGGAATTTTTCTTCCTGTTCCTGTTACCTCCTATCATATTATATCCTCACTGAATGCTAACTTATGAATATTATTATTATTTTTCTCTTATGTCTGAATTGATTCCATTAATGTTATCTGGGTATCCAATAATGTTTTTTCTTGACTGTCGAGTTTACTCAGTCTGGATTCAGCCTCTCACCTGTAAGTGCCTCCATTATCTTGTTTCTGGACTTGTAGTTTTTCTTTCGGATTGGCTTTAATGACTTAGTGGTTGTGGTCTTGACAGAAACCTTTCTTCTCAAATTTTGGAGCAATTGTGACATTTGCTATATGTGGTACCTTTATATCTTCAATTCTAACGGGGGTTTTAGTGTAAGTGGTTTTTTTTTTTTTAATTTTTCTATTTAATACATCAATCTTAAAGGATGGTTTATTAGAACTTAAAAATTCCACGCTAATGTATTTTATCCTGTCTACTGCAGTTACCTTGGTGGATTGATCTACCTCATGTATAGACTACCTTTCGTTGAGTGCCTAATGTTTGGTGCTCTTATATCAGCAACTGATCCTGTTACTGTTTTATCCATATTCCAGGTGATTTACTGCTATATATTTTAATACCTTCCATATATCTTCCATTTACTCCAACACTCTTTATAACTGTTTTGTGTTTTGACATTATGATCCATAACTTTATTGAATCTACTATGCATATCCAACTAAAAGGCCATTGAAATTCAATATGTGGGACTCATCAACATTCTCCTACACCTGCTTGTTTGTTGCTCATGTATTCATGCTATATCTCTTACAAATTTCAAAACTTCAGCTTAGAATGCTTAGCGACATATATAATTGCTCATGATGTTGGTTTAGAGCATAGCTTTGTTAGCAACATATACAACCGGAAAACAATAAGGTCTTAATTGGGTAAAACTTATTATTCAAATATCTCTTCCGAAGGCGTTTTTTTTTTCCTTAGGAATATACTCTGTGTCATCTTGAGGTGGACAAAGTGGGCAATTCTTGTAGTATTCTATGTCATGGTCAAACTGCAACTATCTTCAATTCTTCATTGATGTCATGGTTTCCAGTTTTTTTGATCGGCATTTTTGAAGTCATATTCTGTGAGTGAGGTACTTATGTGTGCTATGGCAAGACATTCTTCCCTTTCCGAATGTTCTTCCACATGATTGCCACTAATGTTGAATCTTTGGATAAGTTGGTTTATTGAACGTGCTGAACTTGTAGGGATTTATACTTTCCTACTTTCTATCCAACTAGCTTGTCAATATACAAATTTATTTTTTTCTTTCCTGATTTTTGTAGTTGAGTATTATGTATCATTCATTTTGTTTTTAAGGTGTACTTCTGTCTACCTATTTTGCAGGAACTTGGCACAGATGTTAACCTATATGCCTTGGTATTTGGAGAATCTGTCCTGAATGACGCGGTAAGTCTTTATTACTTTGCTTATTTTATTTCTTATGGTGGAATGCATCTGTTGTTTAGAGATAAATGGTGCTAAGGTGGCTGATTTTTTTTTCCTCCTTCCCTCCTTTATACACTATTGGTAGATGGCGATTTCCTTGTACAGGTATGTGTTCTTCTGAAGTTATTATGCTTATCCTTAGCAAATTCTATCCAAATTGTGAAGTTCAATTCTAACTCAAGCACCTACTATTTAGGACAATGTCATTGGTTAGAAGTGACCCATCTGGTCAGAATTTTTTGATGGTGATTGTTAGATTTTTGGAGACTTTTGTTGGCTCAATGTCTGCAGGTCAGTCTTTACAAATATACCTACTGTTTCTCTTTATGCTGTTTTAAATCAGTTAAATTACCTGGTCTTATTCGGCCTTAAAGATGTTCTGGATAAAACTTGCATACACTTCAAGTTGCTCTCTTCTGTCATGAAAGGTCTTGTAACCTTGAGCTGACTCTCTTGCTGCTTTTACCAAGTTGTTATGCAATTATTGAGGCAGAAGTCAATATTAATCAGTTGCCTTAGTTTTCTGTCCTTTTGTGTCTCTGTGAGTGCATATGTGTGGAAGAGAGAGATGGAGCTTTAGTTAAGAATTTGCATTATCTTATCAACCTGAATGCTATTTTGTATTGTTTGTGAATTGTTATATTTTAAAGATTTCTAACCTGAAATGCTTTTGGTGGCTCTGCAGGTGTTGGAGTTGGATTTATATCTGCTTTGATATCCTTTTTATTCAACTCTTGTCCTAATTATTTGTAGCATAATACTGTTCAGAGATTTAATTTTTAAAAGTCAAAATATGTTATGAAACCTTAACTATCAGAACCTATTCAAGTATGCAGGGTTAGATGTTGACAAGTAAGTATTATATATTCATTTTTCTTTGGCACAATATTGATGATCCACATCATATCCGGAAAATACTGATTAGAAGAATTTTCTGTTTCTTTAGTCTTCAGAACTTGGAGAGCTGTCTTTTTGTTCTTTTCCCTTATTTCTCGTAAGAAATCTCCCTGAACTATTTGTTCATGAGTTTGTCTCAAAAGTTTCTTATGTACTTTTTCTAGATGCATAGTGCAAATCAGTATAAAACTTCCTTCCTTTCCAGGTACATGCTTGCAGAAGGTCTTGGACTCTCTGGTATTGTATCAATACTGTTCACGGGAATAGTAAGTGGATATCATTTTCCCCTATGTTATTTCTTATCTATGTTAAAGCAATGTTATGAGGATATTGGTTTTCTGTTTTAGGTCATGAAGCATTACACGTATTCGAACTTGTCAGAGAGTTCTCAAAGATTTGTTTCTGCTTTTTTTCATTTGATATCATCATTGGCAGAGACATTTGTGTAAGCCATATTACACTTGCAATATTTTCCTTCATTTAACTAAATAGTACTGTCTAGATGATGGACGCACACCTTTCTATCTTCTGATCTGCAGATTCATATACATGGGCTTTGATATTGCTATGGAACAACATAGCTGGTCACATGTTGGGTTTATATTCTTCTCCATTGTATCCTTTCTTTTCCCTTTATTTTTTCCCCAGAAATTTGCAATTTAGTGATTTGTATTGGCTGAGGATGTCTTGTTGCTGTTATTCCTCTTCCTTAACTTGCTTGGTAACCACTTCAGATATTTATTGGGATTGCAAGGTATTTGTGCTGTAACTGCAATCAGCTAGTTTATTTGCAGTATAGAGATTTGCCTGCCCATTATGCTGTACTTAAACCTTTTATGCTTCGGTCTCACATATTTTGGAAAAATTGTAAACTGGATTAGTTGTTTACTCGATGCAGGGCGGCAAATGTCTTTTCTTGTGCTTATCTGGTTAACATGGTTAGACCTTCATATCGAAAGATACCTCCAAAACATCAGAAAGCACTTTGGTATAGTGGTAAGGAAAACAGAAATCACTGACTTTGTTGAGGAAAGTATGATTGATTCTGTCAATCAAATGAAAACTACGTCTTGTTTTTGACTTATTCTTTAGTAATTTACCTAAAATTTGTTTATTATGAGCATGAATAGGACTTCGAGGGGCAATGGCCTTTGCCCTTGCTCTGCAATCAGTTCATGATCTTCCAGAAGGACATGGGCAGACCATATTCACTGCAACTACAGCAATAGTTGTTTTGACGGTATGCATATTGAATACTTCTTAGCAAGAACAAAATTTTCTTTTAAATTTTTTTATTAAAATAATATTTTTCCCCATCCCCAACACTGTCAAAAGAAGTTTCTGAGCAGTATTTTGACCATTAAAATTTATCTGTGTTTCAGGTGCTACTGATAGGTGGTTCAACAGGTACCATGCTGGAAGCTCTCGAAGTTGTGGGTGATACCCATGACATTGACAGCAGTTTAGGTTCCGTCCCTATAGGTTCAGTGAGCACCAGTGCGGTAAGTTACAACAAATAACTAACCTTCAGTTCTGTGTATGTCCTCTTTACAATGTTTCTTATTCCTTTTACCCTGAAATTTGCAAGCAGGCCCTATCATTTATTTATGAGTAGCCATTTATTATGTGAGCTTAAATAATTCTCTTTCTCAAGTTTATAACTATTATAAACTTAGATGCTCTTACTGTGATGTTGAATTTTAAGAATTATATTTAGTTTTGGACCAGGTTTGAGTATTAGTCTAGGCTAAAGACAAAAATTTAACGGAGAAGTTGAATTCTCTTGAAACCCCATGCATGGACATTTGTTACAGAAATTTTTTTTTTAGCATCCAAATTAAACAAGAGAATTATGATAGGGTGCCAACTATCCTGACAAAGGGTGAATGTTTGATTTGATGAATGTACTTATTTATGTTCTTTCTGTTTCTCTTTTCAACTAATGCTGTTCTTCTATTTCACAAGAATTTTGAGGGAAACAATGGTTATATTGCTCCTTCTTATGATGATGAATCATCATCAGGGAACAAAATCAAAATGAAGCTGAGAGAATTTCACAGGAGGTACATCTGGGTTCTGAAACTGAAAAATATGGTAAAATTTACATTTATTTAATGATCTTTCCACTTTTAATTTCCCTTTGCTTTTCTTTTGCAGTGCTGCATCTTTCACAGCGTTAGATAAAAACTACCTCACCCCATTCTTTACCAGTCAAAATGGAGAGGAAGATGAAGATGATGAAGGTAAGTTTGACTTGCTATTACTCTTCATCTACAATCATATCTCGAAGTCTCACTGACGAAATTATGAAATAGATAGCTATGGGTAACTGGTACCTGACTATATTTGCGCTTTTAAATGTGCTTCTGTCTTATGCACCTGTATATTATCCATTAAATGTTCTGTTCTTGTTATGCACCAAGCTTTGGTGACCCTCTGACAGTCATTCTAAACATCTGTATATTGTCCATTAAATGTTGTATTAGCTGTTCTAGTTATACACCGAGCTCAGATGTCCCTCTGACAGTCATTCTTAAACATGTGAACACCCGGACGTTGGAACCAGATCATTCTTTTATGAAAAAAAAAATAGCACTTTGTGAATTGATTTTGTTCTGACATTGTATTACCACTTCCTGTTGTTCTTGGTCTTAACAGCTGAACCTTTGACTACCTCGAGAGGGAGTTTCTAGGGCCATAGGCATAGCCATTACTCATCGTGATACTTGTCAAAGAACATGCTCGACAGGATATGAAGTATACTTTGTACATAACTGGAATCAAGGAATTTATCGACAGCTTGCAAGAACTGGCAAAACACGAGTCAGATATCCTTCCTATTTTCGGAGTTGTGCAATTGAGAATCTTTATTCAAGTAGGCATTCTGGCCCATGAGGTTGGGGTTGGAAGAAATCTCCGCAGCCAGCTCGAGTACATATCCCATTCAAGTTGGTGTCTGTATGCCTCTCCCACCAAGTTGGAGGTCTAGAAACTGGTTCTGACGTTTGTAAGCTGACCTTTTTAAAGGTTTACTCATCTTAATCCAGTTTTCTGAAGATTCTGGATTTTTACTTGTTCAATGTGATAGTTCATTAGGTTTATTCATTAAATGCAAATGATAAAATAGCCCTTACATGTTATTATTAATTTTAAATATTTTTTTGGTCATTGCGTGATGTCGCGGTGGTTCTGGTTTAATACGCAAATATATAAGAAAAATAAATCAGACTAATGCAAATTGGAATAGAGTCAAGAAGTGAAAATGTGGAGTCCTGATGTGGAAAAGTGAGAAGCACTAAGAATTTTCCACTATAAAATCACGTTATCTTAGAAGGAGTCTTTTATCCTACCTCACTCATGAGTGGAGTAAAACTGAAAAAAACTTTTCATTGAGAGTTTAGAGAATAATGAAAATTTGATTTTAGTACTATTGCAAAGATATTGAAAAATTGAGTCATCCAATATGAGTCACATTTTCAAATTGTTAAAATGCATAAAACTGAGTTTAACAATTTGAGGATGCGATTTATATTGAATAATTTAACTTTTTAAAATTTTCATGATAGTATCAAAANTTAGGAGTCTTTTATCCTACCTCACTCATGAGTGGAGTAAAACTGAAAAAAACTTTTCATTGAGAGTTTAGAGAATAATGAAATTTTGATTTTAGTACTATTGCAAAGATATTGAAAAATTGAGTCATCCAATATGAGTCACATTTTCAAATTGTTAAAATGCATAAAACTGAGTTTAACAATTTGAGGATGCGATTTATATTGAATAATTTAACTTTTTAAAATTTTCATGATAGTATCAAAATTAAAAGTTAATTTCACTTTAAGTTTTCAATCTAACATTTTTACCTTACTCATATGAGTGAGGTAGGATAAAGTCTCCCAATTTATAAATATTAGCTCAGATTGAATTGTGGTACTTGGAATGCAAGCTTGCATATTGGAAAATTCTACTTGTATATTAAGTCTTATTAAGAAAAAGGGAAGAGAGAGAAAAAATTCCTTTGAAGCAACTATAAGTTTGAGGCACTAGAGATACAAAAGTAACAATCGTACTGTCATGACCAAGATGACAATTTCAAGAAACTTATTCAATCTTTTGATAACCTAAAGTTCCAAATAGCAACAACGTAAACAAATCAACCCTAAAGATCAAGTAGATTTAAGGTAATGATATAAAAATAACCCAAATGGGGCGAGGCTACACTACATTATGGTTCAAAAAGAAGGAATAATTCTCCCTGCCGTGGTCTATCTATCCCAAAATTTTGTGTACCAAAAGAATAGTAGTTAGAATTTTTTTTGGTCTATATTACACTAGTGATTATACATTTATCTTATTTTTATTTCCTTCTATAGGAGGGCCAATAAATTCAGTATAATTTCATTGCAAATGACGAAGTCACTTTCCAAAGCAGGAGAAAGGCTCCTATCCCAAATGAGGGTTAACGAGAAACAGGTGTTAAAATTTATTGTATTGGATCAGTTTAGACAGAGCGCACAGTGCAGCGTAAAATCCCGTTTATTGATTTGAAATTAGAACCGTTGTAACATAACCCAACGGCTAGTTTTGCTTCCCCTTTCCTCCAAACTCTTCTCCTCTTTCCTCGTCTTCCATTTCAACCCACAGCTCTGGCTAACACTCTGCAAAGCTGGGTTTTCTTCTGCTGCCAAAATCTCAAACCCAGCTCTCTTTGAAGCATATATAACTCTCAGCAGCAAAAGGGGTAATTTAGAGCGATCAATGCCTCTGCAATTCTCAGTTCAAAGCTCCAACTTGGTAATGAACTTTGATTCTATCGGGCTCTGTATTTGAATCGTACCCAATTCATTCATTCATTCACATAATCTTAGTCTTCGTTTCGGGTGGTTAGGTATTGCGAATACCGTAAATTTGGGTTCTTTGGCATTTCTTCGAACAGGGCATGTGAATGATTTAATGGTGGAAGTTACAGCGACGATGCAAGAACAGAAGCAGCTCAAAGTTACAGATAATCCCAATTCGGTAATGGAGGAATCCGGGGCCGTTTCTGCTGCCCCAGCTCCTCCTCCACCTCCGCCACCGCCGACGCCTTCTCATCATCGCCGGCCAAGGGTCAGGGAGGTGAGCTCTAGATTCATGTCTCCTGCGGTTTCATGTGTACAGAGACGGCCGCGGCAGCAGCAACCGGAAGTGGATCTCTTGAGCACGGCCGATGAGAACAGACCAATTCAGAATTCGGAAACCCCATTTCCATCGGTGTCTCAGTGTAAAGCAAATGTGGGCACTACGCAGAAAAAACAGCGAGCTGTGAAGCTTTTCAAGGAGAATAGTGGAGGAGGCAGGGTTGAACAGCCGCTTCACCCTTCAAAGTCCTGTTCTGGTAGAATTGGGAATGGTTTTACCACGCCCTCGAGGCCTGACACTCCCACAGTTACTATGTCTTCAAGATACAGACTCATCCAGCAGCAGCGTTCAAACAATCTCAATGCCACAGCTGCTACAAAGCTCTTGCAAGCGAGTGGAATGTCGTTAGCAAGTCAACATTCCACTGCAAATCAACTAAAGGGCAATGTTGGTTCACCTCAGAAAGAAGCTAATTCAGTGCATATGGATACTGCTTCTTTGTGTTCTGATGATGACAATCACAGTTCAGGGGTAAACTGCAGCATACAGTCACTTCCGGATTTTCGTTCTTCTATGCCGGAGGGGGATATGCTGCCTACTGTGTCCACAAGATCAGTGGCTGAGAAAATTGGCAATAGGAGTGCTGTGAGTAGTAGTGGGGACTGTTTGAAGTTCCCTGCATCCCCTTTCTCTCGTTCTCTTAATCTGCCACCAGCAGGCGGTGAGCACTTGCTATGTCATTCAATAAAAGGGAGTGAAAAACATGTATCTTCTGTCTCCAAGCAATATACAAATTCTGTGAAAATGGGAGGCCTTTGTTTGCCTCCAGTTCCACCATGTGCAAAGCCAGGGACAGATGCAAGGAAAGTAAAGAAGGGTTCCAGTCATCAAGAAGATGTGCATACACTGAGATTGCTTTATAATCGTTATCTGCAGTGGAGATATGCCAATGCAAAAGCAGAGTTCTCCATGAAGGCTCAGCAAAGAGAAAGCGAGGTCAGTCACCCACTTCTTCTATGTTACTACTTAATAACAATTATCGAGGTTGGCAATTCCAAACTTCTAATACTGTTATTACAACAAGAAGAATTTAGGAGATATTATTTCTTAATGAGAGAAACACGGTGGATCTTTAGTTCAATTACAGCATGTAAATAAATTATAAGAAAAGGCTGAATGATGCAGATTGTAAATTTGTAATTGAAGTGATATTGTTAGTACTTCCATGAACCTTATGAAAGATGCAATCTTAGAAATATATGGTTCAGTCATAGTGGAAAGAAATCTAACAACCATTAAATTCTTTTCCTAGTTTTTCCCATTGTAGAACAGTTTCGTATCAATAAGTCAGTTTGAGTGTAAAATGACAAATTGATATTAACACTTATGTAGTATACATATTACGTGTAGTCGTGTACATTAAGTGATATTGTGTTAGTTATCTGGATTTCTCCTGCGCATGCTCTTATTCTTTCAGCTCGTCAGATATAGCTTACAATCCATTTGGGCCCTCCTTGTGCAATTTAATCACATTTCACTCTTCTTGTTGCTGTTTTCCTTGTTTCCTTCTTGATACTTGCAGAAAGCACTATATTCTCTTGCAATGAAAATATCAGAGTTACGTGACTCTGTGAACAGGAAACACATAGAACTGGGGCTTCTGCAGAGAGCAAAGGCTCTGTCAACAATTCTTGAATCTCAAGTAAGGCCACCAACTTGAATGTTTCCTTTTATACTTCTGCATTTAATAAGTGCAGGAATCACCTTGAATGTTTATCTTGGTCTTCATCTATACACATGCATAAGTACATAAATTGACACCAGCTATTTGTATAAGCAGGCTTTTCTTTCTCCAAGTATGATTTACCATTTTATTTGTTGAAAATAAATTATTCACTTCTCAGCATGATGATCTGTCCTAACTTTCCTCTACCTCATCTTTACTAATATATTAATTTCCACCATGATATCTGTATCATTAACTTGCACATTCTACTGGATGTAATTACAGATTCCTTATCTGGATGAGTGGTCTGCCTTGGAAGGGGATTATTCAGTGTCTTTGACTGATGCAATTCAGGCTCTGTTGAATGCTTCAGTGCAACTTCCAATTGGTGGCAATGTTAGGGTATGATATTATTAATTCTCTTCTCTTGTCCGTTGATTACCTGGCCAAGTGAAACCAATGTTTATTTTATGTCTTTGACTTGTTAACGATTGTAGTAGTCTGCAAGTTCCACTTACCGACAACATATTCATGACACAGGTTGATGTAAGAGAGCTGGGAGAGGCACTAAACTCAGCATTAAAGGTGATGGAAACAATTGCTTTCTATGTCCAAAGATTTATACCAAAGGTGAGACAAATGAAAGACATCTCCCTTTAAATTGTTTGAAAATGTCCTTTCTGTTTGGTATTTAGTGGGCCAGTATTGTTCATAATCTTATCTGGAGTTGAATTTGATTCTGATTCTTCAGGAAAAATCTTCTTCAATCCTGTTTTCCTCCCCTTCTATTGATGTTTCCCATTAAGTAAATTTTAGCCTCATTTCATGTAGCCAGTACTGTTTCAAGAAATATGTTTCTCTATCAAATCCAGGTGAAGAGACATATTAGGACTTTCCACTTGGTTTGGTTATATAATGTGTGGAAGTAGATGAAGTCTCCATTTTGCAGTTTCTACTTTGCATATTATATTTTAGGCACTCCGCTAATAAAATCGACTCCAAATCAGGCAGAAGAAACAGATATTACTATCTCAGAATTGGCCAGAGTTGTAGGAGGAGAAAGAGCTCTTATTGGAGAATGTGGAGTTTTGTTGTCTAAGACATACAAGTCACAGGTTTGCTTCACACCCAAATCTGCTTTTGATGGATTAATATATATATATATACCTTGGGTAGCTAGGAATTGCCCTGCATCAATTCATCAGTTTTTAATATCTTGAAGCTGCTCCAATTTTCAGGTGGAAGAGTGCAGCTTAAGGGGCCAGCTAATGCAACTGCATTCAATTTGCCATAAAAATAGAAATACGGAATAAGAATTAATTTTTGGCACAAGTCCTTAACATGCTTTAGCCTTGAACTGCTATTCTGCTGTCTGGGTGTGAGGCTAAACAAAGGACATCTGATGCAGTTCATAGTTGATGAGGAGCATCAACGGTACAAGATCTCATTTTACTTTCTCATTTTTTTCCCATCAGTTGAGAAAAGGGAGAGATGATCAAAGTTGTAATGCATAATTTGTATAGCTTGCAGTTTTTGCAAGTCCTCAAGTGTTGTTCATGTACTAGTTAGGCATGTGTGGAGCTTAGTCACCCACTTTCTCTCTCCCTATCTCACTCCTGGTTATAGAATAAAAAGTGATGTGTATAGGACATTTTGTCCCAGAATTAATGGAATGCACTTGTATTTTTTCTCCATCAAGTCGTTTTTCTTTTTGGCTAATGTGAATTCATTAAAAAATCTCCATCGAGCCATTTCTTCAACAAGATCACAATCCGTAGTGTATTTTGGGCCCTTGATCCATTTTTCCAGCCCACTTCCAACTGAAAAAAAAAAAAAGACTATGGGCGAGACCTAATGTAATCAAGATGATTAGTTTTAATTAAAAATTTTAACAAAAAGTTAGTTTTATTTAAATTAAAAATTTTAACTTTAACTTTAATTTATTTGTATTCAATATTTTTGAAAGAGTTATATTTGGTTGGAAAGTTAAAAAGAAAAGACCATTTAAATTTAAAGTTTCTCTTGTGCTTATATAAAATAGGTTTAAATATATTAAAATTTTTTATAATTTAAACGAATTTTAAATCAAATTTTTATAGTTTTATTTTTCTTTTGAGATTCTTATAATTTGAACATTTTTAATTGGGTCATTGCCGTTATCTTCGATTATAAATTCTTTAGTTTAGTATTGACATAACAAACAGTTTGTTTATGTGTCAATAAAAAAAATTGACTTAATGCCAAAATGACACAAAAATTACTATATCATCAACTTTTTTATGTACTTTTTTTAGCTAAAATTTGATGAGATAACAATTTTTGTGCCATTTTAGCACTACGTCAACTTTTTTATCATCACATAGATAAGTCATTTGCAATGTTAGCATTGAATTGATAGAATTATAATCGAAAATAATGACAAAGACCCAATTAAAAAAAAATTAAACTATAAGAACCTTAAAAGAGAAAAAAAAAATTATAGAGACCTAATTCAAAATTTATCTAAATTATAAAAACCTACAATATATTTAAATTTATAAAATATTAAAAATATATTTTAGTATTGTATAATTATTTTGTTTATATATATAATTATTATGTTTAAAATAAATATAATAATTATATATATAAATAAATAAATTACATAATAGTAAAAAATAATTACATATATTAATAATATAATTCATCTTAAACACTAAATAATAATAATAATAATATCAAAGGATAACTATATTTTGTTTTAAGAATTTTATAATATTATATGTGTATGTCATATTACAATGACGTGATAAATATATGTACTTTTTATATTTTATTTAATATAAATTTATTTTATTTTATTTTTATA